>MJUT01011810.1:172485-197597 GCA_002080005.1 Gigantidas platifrons
GGAAAATACAATCAGATAGAACATTCCATTACGAATATAATTTATAGATTTTCTGTCCTATGAAACAATGTAGGAATATCTGTCTTCTAGACATAAATATCGCAAGCTGAGAACATTTTGCAAAATGCATAATAAACTACGTCATCAATATTTGGATAACTGTCTACTTCCTACAGTATATCATATCAGTGATCATAATCTCCGAATCGATGAAAACTATACAACACCATCAAGTAGTCTCAGAATGACATACTTTATACCACCCACTGTTTCGTCATGGAACAATTTAGATTTAAATATTAGAAATAGCCTAAATATATCATATTTTAAATCTGGGATAAAGAAATTACTATTAAATCTCCGGAATATTATAGTGAAGGGTTCAGAAAACTAAGCACAAACCATGCAAGACTACCACATCAATGCAGCTCATTGAATTCTGGTATATTTCGTATAAACATTACAAATGACTGAAAATGACAATGTGGTTCCCCTTTTGAAGATTCAATTCATTATAAAATCGAATGTCCATTACACCAAAACGAAAACTTTAAGGTGAAATGCAACGATCATAACTTTTTTTTCAGATTTACACATTTTTAGATTGTGATTTTAGTACCTTGATAGATAATCGTAATAATTTTCAATTTTCTCAAGTCTTTTATGCGAAATCGTTATGTAAATGTACCTGTTTTAAACCGCAGGAGATATCGATCATGGTGATTCCTCTTTAAAAATCTCCTGTCGTGATGTCGTTCGTGTCATTTCTTCTTTTTTTATGGGGACAAAGATAATCATACCATATTCTTTCTTTGTGTGCAAAACGGTTGTCGGGTGGACCACGGATATGTTCAACTTGTCGTAGACACTTCGCGGTCCATTCCTCGTTCATCACTTATCTAAGCATACTAATTTAAAAATTTCGCTTGTAAAAATATACTATAATCAAAGAATAAATACCGTTGTTCTAGGATATGCTTCTGTGGGTTCATCGTGCATAAATATTATGGGTCTGTCTTCTTAAGAAATGTGAAATTTCAAGCAGTTATTGCCATTCCATGACGCGTTTCGGAATAAAACCGTGTGAATAAATATCAAGTCGTTTTCAATTCTGACTTAAAATTTTTGTGTTTTCAAATATAGACCGTAAATATTATCAATGTATACCAAAAAAGAGATAAGTGTTCAGATTTCAAAGCGGAGATGCATTCTTGATTCATACATAGGAGATGTTGCACGACCGCCTCCTATTTTGTTCTGTCAGAAAACAGTAATATTGTGTTTTGAAAACAGTATTATCCCCTTCCAACGCACCTCTCGATGTCGAAATTGGGCTACGTTGTCCCTAGCTGCAAGCATATCTTGCTGTCTAACACGTTGTTCTTTTGATTTTGATGTTAAATAGACCACAAAATTTATAGGTATATTCGAGTAAAAAATTGACAGTTGTTTAGCTAGCAAGGATAAGTATTTGCATAAAAAACAATGGCAACACCCACAATTTATTTACGCATAAATTCTGATTAAGACTTCCTTCGCTCTGATGTTTACGAGCGACAATAAATATATATTTTTGATTTATTATCAGGTCGTTTACATATGCTGTATTTCGTTTTATTTCGTTGCATGAAATGATATTTATTTTATTTTTGCTCATGACCTGTCCAGAATATTTCCCCTTTGAGTTAGGTAATAAAAGGGTAAACACATTAAATTTAACAGAACATTTCTAGTTGTCTTGTAATTTTCCCTTTGAATTACGTCTAAGTATCTTTTGATATTTAAAAAAAAATATTTCTGAAATAAAACGACCCCCATTATGGAAAGGTCTGGATCCGTCTCTGCGATACATGTACATTGTCGTGCAGTGCGGACTTTCGTCAATTGTTGAATACGGTACAACGATCTATGTTGTAGATTGTGTAAAATGTTCTGGTTTAGTGAAATAGTGTGTCTGGCCTTCATGTACTTTAGGGGGATCTACATATCCTTAAAAAAACCCAGGTACTTACCATATAAAGCACCATTTTCATACGCCCGTCTCAATGCGGGCAGGCGGCGGGTAGGTGGGCGGTCATCCACACAGGTTTCGCACAATAACTTTAGTTCTGTATATCGGATCTTTATCAAACATGATTCCCCTGTGGAAGGGGAAGACCCCTGTTTATACTGGGGGCATTAGGACAAAGGTCAAGGTCATCGTATATTTTTTGACAACAGGGTCTATTCCGCACGATAACTTGAATCCGATATATTGGATCAAATTTGGTCACATGATTTCCAGGTAAAAGGGGAAGAACCGTGTTCATATTGGGATCATTAGGTCAAAGTTCAAGGTCACCGTTACTATAAATAGAATGTTTGACAACAGGGTCGTTTCTACATGATAACTTTAGTTCTGTATATTGGATCTTTACCAAACTTGACCACATGATTACCCTGTGGAGTGGAATGGGAAGAACCCTATTTATTTTGGGGTTATTACCATTGTACCGTTTGATAATTTATATAGACGGGCGATTTTTGTGATGCACACAGTTCTTGTTCTATGAGACTTAGCTCTGTTGTCTCACAATATTTATTAGGTACTCTAGGGGACTCACATTATTTTCTATTACAAATGTCTTATGATATGAACCAGGTATTTCTGGAAGTGGGTCGCCTAATGCATTGTAGGTATCTCTTACTTTAAGGGACTCGCATCATTCTCTATGGTTAATGCTGTTGTCTTATGATATGAACCAGGTATATATGGTAGTGGGTCCCCTAAAGTACATCAAGGCATTATACAGATCATTTACCTTAGGGGACTCGCATCATTCTCTATGGTTAATGTTGTTGTCTTATGATATTAAAGGTGGATCTAGGTAGTGAGCTCCCAAAAGTACACTAAAGCATAATAGAGATCATTTCCTATCGGGGACTCGTATTATTGTGTTATGGTTAATGATAGTAGGTCTCCTAAAATTGTAGATATATATTATGATAATGACTTAACTTTTATTGAATTGTGTTTCTCTCGGAAAATGACACTATATGGGGCGAGCCCCTTAAAGTAAACTTTGTAAATTTCAACTTAAGTAAATGAAGGTTATGATAACTTAGTGTCACGGATATGAATTCCAAATTTCGCTGTTCTATATTCTACGATTATTAACAAGTCATAAGTAATACATTTTATGTAAAAATGCATTAAAGGGAGGAAAATGAAAAGGTAATAATGCATGTACAAATAACCAGTATTACTAGTATTTATGATTCATATTTTTTATACAATTTTTTTTTTTAGAGAAGCCTATATACTAATTCCCTGGCGAAAATTGTCTACATATAAGTAAACAGCTAGAGTACAAAAGTTCGGCATGTATTTTTATTTAAATATTTTATATTTCAAATTAAATGTTTTTGTTTGTTTCAATTTATATGTTTTTAATATATTACTTTCTATGTTGAATCGATGCCTGTGATGTCACGTTGGTGACTTTCATCATTAGATTATAGAGAAGCTATGTCATCCTCGTAGGCGCAGTAGACTTATAAGAACCGAATTACCCCATACTATTGGCTAACCAAGAGGAGATAATCATGTTAAACTGTGACAATAAGCCATAAATTTACTAGTGGTTTCGGATAAACAGTGACACACTTGGCGTAAAAATAGCTTTTTCGACATTATTTATGTATTTTTATGGAGTAAATCAAGACAATCAAATGCTCAAAACCTTTGCATTTCACCTTTAATGTTACAATATATCTTACCTTTATCGGAGAATACTTCTGCTAGTGCAAATGTGTTGTTACAGGGCGTAGACCCAGGTTTTCATGGTGTTCCACTCCATCATATTAACTTAAAATCATATTTTGTTTCCGGACAGGTTGTAGTTGGGGTACGACCTGCACTTTCTGTTGATATTTCTTTGTTAATTGGTATCGATGGACCCAATAGCCTCCGATGAGCCTAGTTATGAAGAGAATGAATTAGAAAATACAGGGATTTTTCCTGCATGTGCTGTAACTTTAGTCATGAAAAAGTCTCTGGAAGAAGATGAGACTTTATTGCAAGATGGTACCATAGAAACAAGTGATGTTGAATTAAGAGACATTTTGTACTGATGTGAACGATTACCTTTTTACATAGCGATGGCGATATCCATAGTTATTTAATAGGCAAGGAACACACAAATCCTGTCTAGATACAGATGAGGATTAAACATTCCATCTTGATACAGTCCAGGATCAGTGGTTAATGTGTGGAGGTCCTGTTCATAAGCAAACAATAAGATATGTCAGAAATGACCTTCTGACTAGGGAACAACGTATTAGTGCGAAGATGGAAGGGCTCGCACTACCTTGTTCTAAGTCATTCTCAGTAGAGGAGGTAGAGAATGTTAATGTTTGTTATTTCATGAAAGACGAAACATTGATGTGAAAATGGCGACCACCAGATGCGAATGTGTAAGATGAATGGAAAGCGATCTGCCAGATAGTGGTACCGGAAGAATACCGGAAAGCAGGTGTGCGCCTGGCCCAATATTCGTCAATCACTCAACTGGATGTTAACAAAACCGCCAACAGGATATTGACCCTTTACTACTGGCCGAATATAAGACGAGACGTAACCGAGGACTGATGATCTTGTAACATCTGCCGATTATGAGATAACCGAATAAAAACTGCCGTGTAGCTCCACTCAGACCCGTACCCGCTTTTGAAGAGTCTTTCAGTAGGGTTATTCTTGACTCTGTGGGTCCACTTCCTAAAACTAAATAAGGATATGTTTACTCTCCACTTAGGAATATTAAAGCTAAAACTATAAATAAGACTCTAATTATTTTGTTTTTACTTTTGTGGGTCTTCCTAAAACAATTCAGTCAAATTAGGAATTCAATTGTATGGCTCATTTATTTCAGCAAGTTATGCATCAATTTAATTAAATATAAAACAGTTTAAGTCTAATGCATTGCACCCTGAGTCTCATGGAGCTCTGTAAAGATTTCACCAGACCTTAAAATATATGATGAAAACATTTTGGTTTAGACAGTCAAACAAATTGGGATGATGGGCTCCACATGCTACTCTTTGCCTTCAGGGAAGCCTTCCAACAATCTCTAGGTTTTAGTCCTTTTAAACTGGTGTGTGGACACTGTGACCTGACTTATTCCACTTCGTCCAAAGGAGGACATAGGGCGACCACAGTATCTTTCCACCTCTGTCTGTTCATGGCTGCTGTCGTTGCCTCTTTTCATGTCTTTTCAATGGTTTTTAGTTCGGTTGTAAGTCCCCGCCGCCAGGTGTTCTATGGCCTTCCTCTCTTTTCGATGTCCTTGGGGATTCCAATCTAGAACAATGTTATAATTTTTTTCGGATGGTATGTCCAATCCATTTCCACTTTCTAGATCTAATTGTGTGTTCCATAGGATGTTGGTTTGTCCTTTTCCAATGGTCTTTATTTGAGATATTATTTGTGAGAGGTCTCTTAAAGATTTCGAAAGAAAGTGTTCAAAGCATAAGCTTACAAGAGGATGTGAAATAGAACATGACAATTGCAAACAAAGCCAAGATCAGAAATCTTAAACCAGGCGATAAAGTTATTGTGTTATTGCTTATTCCTTGTCATCCATTACAAACTAAATAGTTTTGGTCATATGTAATTGAATCCAGACTGAATGATTTAGATTATATTGTGAATAGACATACGAGAAGAAAGAAAAGACAAATATGTCAGGTGACAACACAATGCTTCTCGAAAGGATATACGCTAACAGTGAATGTTAGTGATGTAGATGTTGGTTCAGCTTTGCTCCAAGAAGGTAAAGATGACATAGATCTGCCTAATTGCTATTGTTTCTTAAAAGTTTGACAAAAATCAGAAAACTTAATCCACAATTGAAAAAAATGACTTGCCTTATTGTTATCTTTGAATCATTATGATGTACATGTCATCCATTCGTGGTGTTTACTGATCACAATACAGTCACATTTATTAACAAAATTCAAAATAAAAATCACAGATTAACGAGATGGGGATTAATGTTGCAAGAATATAATCTGATTATAAAACATATTAACTATAAAGATAATTGTATAGCTAATATGTTGTCTAGAATTGAATAATGCAAATGTGTATCCAACCCTTTTCATCAAGAGATGATATATTATGTATCTATAATAAATATGAGATAATACTTTGTGTTTTGTTCTTGATAGCATTGCATCATAAATGCAAATAGGTTATCAAATATAGGTAAAGTTGTTTACAAGTTTTTAATGTTGACGTTGAATTTAATATGATCTAGATTATGGTGATGTATATAAACAATGTCACATGTTTAGGAAAGTTCTAGATAATTTGATGAAATAGTAAATAAGACCCAGTAGCTTCTAGAGGTGTCAGTCTAAGATTTATAATTGATATAATGGATGGAATCTATAGCATTGTATTTGGACATCTTTACTTAGTAAAATTTAAAGAAGCTAGCCCGATCATTTGATTTCACGTTCCGCTATACAGATGATGTCCTTTCAGTAAATAATTATGTTGATCGCATCTATCCCATTGAGTCTGAAATAAAGGATTTCACAGCTACATATATGTCTGCTTCATATCTTACACTACACCTCTAAATCGACAGGGAGGTGGATATTTGTATGTGTAGCAACATTCCAGCCGCACCTGCATATATAGTGTATATTTAACAGATGCTACGATAATCCAGAGCGTGTGGCTACTATCAGCATTTCCTTGATAGAGGATGCTGCTAACAGGGGTTCCTTTTGGTAAAGTTGAAGTCATCACTTTGAAAATGTTACGGTCGCCACAATGACTTGGTTGACCATGATGGAATATCTGCTTCACAATGACCGCTAGTGTAGCAGGATCTACAGACCCTTCTGGAACACCTGAGTTCATCCCGGTCTTTAGTGGGATTCGAGTTACTCGACCTTTAGTTTCATATGTATGCTTTGTACATCGTTGTTTTTCCTTTTGTACTCTTTCTTTCGGCCATTGTTTGTCTGTTCTTCGATATGCTGATTATGATTGCCCCTTTGGTATCTTCAAACTTTTCTTAGTAAAGTCACGTGACTTGAATATTGAACTATTAACAATTTCATCGGCCAATATTTGGAATCTTTCTGGGTTACAACTAAAAGATATTGTAATTCAACAAGAATTAATTTTCATAGAAAAGGATAGCACTAATATACAGGAAAGGACAAGCACATCTATTCTCAAAGAATTTAAACTTGAAGATTGACAAAGAGGCCAGTAATAATTTATTAATTTTATTTGTGTAATTGTATAATATTATGAAGTAAATTTTGTTATATTAAGGAATATAAACTTTATTAATTGCTGGTTGTATCTTTCTGTTACTAGAATATTCTAGAAAAAATAGTTTCGTAACATAAATATTGATGTTATCGGTCAAATCATGAATGGTTGATGACTTATTAAAAATGTATTATACTTTATTCAATATGTTAAGTTGAAATAAAAATACATAAAATATCAAAGTTTGTAGTATTGATGTATATTTTTTAATTTGGCAGTTATTTGTATTCCAATGAAATCACATCAATCAAATCAGACACGTTCAACCACATTATGAAACTGTATCTGTTGTCAATATTGTTTTTGTTGTTGTTGACATTCTATGACTTACAATACACGTATATGTATAATGTATGTTAACAATCTACGCAACATATTAAATTCCACGACAAAATAAAATAACTTTTATAATTCTAATCAAACATACAAGTAATATGTAACAGGCCGTAAAGGTTAAGGGTATTTATTAATTGAACCCGCTTTGAAACACCGTATTTTTAAATAGCTACACTAATTAGAATGGGTTGTGTATTTTTACTGAACAGGAATATGAATACATTTTATTGAAACAAATGACACAAAATGCATACATCCATCGTGTACTTCACTTTGGAAGTTTTAACTGAAGGCCTTAACCTATGACAGAATGTCTCAATGGTACCGTGTCGTTTCGCCCAGATTACCTGTTCGCCCCGGAAAATGAGTCGATTCGCCCCACTTAATCGCTATTATATTATAATAGATTAAGTTTTTTTTCGACAATTTGTTAGTAATTATTTATTTATCAGTTGAACACAAAAAAAATAATAAGATAACAATAAAATCAAAATAATAAAAATATATGATAAACAACGGAGTTAACATCATCGTGATGTTATATTATAATATTTAATAATTATTGGTCAATTATTACTAATTAAACTGCAAAAAAATTATCAAGAGAAATTAATAAAAAATTGAAAATTGTAATAATTTTTATTCTTTGATTTGTCGAATACTAATTCGGCTGCACGAATTACCACACAAGAAATCATATACAATTAGAAAATAATGTACAAACCAACAAACTGTAAGGTTCAGAGAAGCTATGTCCGACTTGGTATAAATTTTATATAAAAAAAGATTAATAGCTACTGGTACAGAATATGTAAAACACGAAACAAACCCTACATCAGCGTTCATGTATAAATAAAAGAACACTTGCAACAACAACAAAAACAAACAAACAAAAAACAAATATACAAACAAACTGATAAAATAAAAACAAAAATAAAAACAAACAAACAAATAAACAAAGACAAATAAAAGCATATTAATGCACCAATGGTATTTTGAACGAGCTTATGTTCAGCATGCAGTCTAGAAAATTGCAACAGTTAATTTGCACGATTTTTCAGTGAAATATTGCTGAACACAAAAGGGAGAATATTTTTCTCAATAACGAATCATCGTGAATGGGTTTAGATTCACTTATCACTTATGTGTACAGAATGGCAACACAATACGACGAAATCGACTTACGGAGACATCAAACTCTCTTTCATATGCTAATTTCTCGGATATTTAACAATAATAAATATCAGATTTCGTATGGTTTTACATGGAAATTCATAGGTAAAGTAGATGCAATACTCTGTAGCTCTTATCTCATTTGCAAAGGTTAAGATATGTCAATACTATGTGAAGGTTTTTTTTTCTTAATTATGGGTAAGACAAAAATAAAGTACCCACGAACAAGCCTTACAACATCCAAAATACGAATATATGCAATGGTATTTTCCATATTTCACTTTTTAAAGCACTATTAATAAATGAGGGCGAAGCGACCCGGGGCGAAAGGGAATCGGGGCGAAACGACCCGGGTTGAACGGGAATAGGGGCGAAACGACTCACGGGGCGAACGGGATTCGGGGTGAAACCACCCGGATTCGTCTCAATGTATCATAATTACGTGCAGTGTTGTGTTATTAGCTTCTGTCGTTTCCATTCTTGTAGTAAGATCGAACCGGTCAATCAAAATATATCACCCGACCACGTCATTGTCACGGAACCTTTTTGTTATTCAAGGAAATAGCTGAAATTGCACGACGAAATACACAAAATGAACTCGTTGCTGCACAGCAGAAAAGTGAATTCTCCTTCAATTTAAACTGTTTTTCGCAACGGAAAGCAGGCAAAGTTTACATTTTCATATCGGAAGGGAACAGCATTCTCTGATTTTTAAAACATGTATGGAAATATCTAGAAATATGAGATGAACCAACTTACCGTGCACACGTTTGTAAATTTTCCTCGACAGAGGGTCTCAACCGGAAGTTGTAGATACCTCTTTGCTTGCTCAACAATATGTTGATACTATCTGTTTTACCAGGCGTGATATCAGTGATACAGGACAATACTTCAGTAATCTACCAAACTTGCAATCTCTGCGAGTATCAATTACTATTTTTTACAGAAAAATATGTTCATTATATGACAATATATGTCTCAGGTAATGTTTTTATAATATAAAACAAGTTATTGACAAATGTGTCCTTCGAACTCTGCAGATTTGTCATCGATACGGAACACCAACTTAGTGGTAACTAAATTTGCTGCATAATGCATTTTTTTTCTGTTTTCGTGCTTCACAAAATACAATAAATTAATTCACGACCGGAAACTATCAATTTGTATTATTTCTTACCATTTTCATAATACGTGCGCTATAAAGATATTTTTAAGCGTGTTGATAAATTCCCACGAGGAATGGTTTGTAACGTGTAGAAAAGTCACATGTTTGGACAAACAAAATTCCGTAGTCAAAATGTTAGCCATACATATAATCAATTACTATCTTGAAAAAGTAGAAGAACTTGTAGTATTATTTTCTCTATATGGATTCTGGTGAAGTTTTGGTGTTCTATATAAACTAGAAAAGGCATATGGTTCCCTGTTAAACATAATATTCAATGATGAGATGAATGACTTTTGATCAGCCAAACGTTCCTATTTCATATAACTAGCATTTTGGTAACTAGGATTACCAGAGTATTACACAAATAAAGATTATCCCATTAGAGCCCAACTTACCCACTGTTTACGATACCCGATTTACGATGATAGACGTGATACCCAAATTTAAGGTTACGTTATAATCAATTGCGGATGCTTGATGACAATCATTTTAGACGAATGTGTGAGCGTTTGTGATGAAATTAGAGTTCCTGTACGAATGTGTTAGAGGTAGCCCCTTTGCACATGTGTCTACTATTTTATTATTGGACAATACAGCTGTACTGATGCTGGGGTATATTTAGTGTTTTGCATTGATGATAGATATGACATATTACTTTGTTCATTAAAATATTGTTGTTGTTGCTGAAAGCATTACATCATCAGTGCAAATAGTTTATAAAAATAGGTCAAGTTTTTTATCTTGAATTTTCACATGCTCTAACCAGTTCTACATATCGTTTATATATTTAAACAATGTCATTTTTTAAATGTTCCAGAGAATTTCATGAAATAGTATGTAAGACGCAGCAACTTCGAGAGCTGCCAGTCCTGGATTTAGGATTTGTATGATAGCTGGAATATATAGCATTGAACTTGGATATATTTACTTAGTCAAGTCTGTTGACTTGAACATTGAACTATTAATAATTTCAACGGCCAATATTTCCAAACTTTCAGGATTAGAACTCAGGGATATTTTAATTCAACTATAATTCATTTTCATAGAAAAGAATCGAAATAATATACCGGAAAGGACAAGCTAATTTAATCTAGAGGAATTTAAATTTGAACATTGACAGACAGGCCAGTTATAGTTTATTAATATGCTATTTGTAATTGTATAAAAGTGTTAAATATTTGTTTTCCATTTCTTTCTGTTACTAGAATACTCTAGAATGAAATTTACGTAAAACTAATTAAGGGCTCGTCTGAGAGGACGAATATTTGTAAGAGAAAATTATTGAAAAGAGATGATTTATAGAAGTCTATATTTTCTTGAATTATTGTCCCCCGACGCTTCGTCGAAGGGGACTATAGGAATGGGTGTCGTCCGTCCGTGTGCTTTTTTGTTTCCAGATGATAACTTGTGAATGAAATGTTAGATTGAAACTAGGTGTGGTATGTTAGTGCATCTGATGAAGAAATAGGTCAAGTTCGATAATGACAATTTTTCGACTATTTTTACTAGAGTTATTACCCTTTTTATACCTCAAAATTGCTAAATATTTGGTTTCCAGATGATAACTTGGGAACAAATAGTTAGATTGAAACTAGGTTTGGTATGTAAGGGTATCTTATGTATATCTAGGTCAAGTTCGATATTGACAATTTTTCGACTATTTTTACTAGAGTTGTGCCCCTTTTTATACCTCAAAATTGCTAAATATTTGGTTTCCAGATGATGACTTGGGAACAACTTGTCAGATTGAAACTAGGTTTGGTATATAAGTGTATCATGAATATCTAGGTCAAATTCGATAGCGATCATTTTTCGATAAATCTTACTAGAGTTACATCCCTTTTTATGCTTCGTCCGTGTGTCCCGAATTGGTTCCCAGATGATAACTTGTGAATAAAAAGTCTGATTGAAGCTAGGTGTGGCATGTAAGTGTATCTTATGAATATCTAGGTCAAGTTCGATAATGACAATTTTTCAAAATGTTTTACTAGAGTTATGCCCCTTTTTTTACCTCAAAATTGCTAAATATTTGGTTTCCAGATGTTACTTGGGAACAAATAGTGAGATTGAAAGTAGGTTTGGTATGTACGTGTATCTCATGAATATCTAGGTGAAGTTTGATAGCGATCATTTTTCGACAAATCTTACCAGAATTACATCCGTTTTTATTCTTCAAAATTGCAATTTTTTTGGTTTCCAAATTATAACTTGTGAGGAAAAAATCAGATTGAAACTAGGTTTGGTATGTACGTGTAACTCGTGAATATCTAGGTCAACTTCGATAGTGATGATTTTTCAACCAATCTATCAAGAGTTACTCCCCTTTTGTACTTCAAAATGGTCCTTGGGTGGTCCCCTTTCAGAATTATTTAAGTCAGGTGAGTGATACAAGCTCACCTGAACCTCTAGTTTACAGTAGTTTCAAAATGTAATCTAACGATATAACCTTGGCGTCGGGGGACCAGTGGCCAATGGCCTTTTATTTATTTATTACAACCAACAATCAAAATGGTATTTTCGACAGTATAATGTATGTCAGAATCAAACAGGGAGGCGTCTGAGGAACTAAATATGAGAATTGTTACTGCTATCCAAATTTGAATTTTGAGGTTAAAACTACCATGTTAAAATTTTTAATCCGTAACAACATTGTTGATGATGAGATTTTGGGAGAAGATGATTTGGAATTGGTTAACAATATTGAGGGTGATACTGTAAAAATGAGAGAAATTGAAATGCAGGAAAAAAGAAGATTAAAATTAAAACGCAGACTTAAAGAAATAGAAAAGGAAGAAATGCAAGAAAAAAGAAGAATTGAAGAAATGTAAATGCAATTGAAAATTAAAGAACTTGAACTTGAACAATTTAGGCTTTCTATATAAAAAGAGGAGTGAGTGACTTTGGTGTTACCTTCAATTACAAAATAAATTTGATGTTGTGAAGTACATCAGATTTGTTCGACCTATTTTGGAGAAAGAAGTGGACAAATAGTTTGTTCATTTTGAGAAAATTGCTAAAAGTCTGGTTTCGCTCAATGAATACTTGACCTAACTTTTACAAAGTGCCCTTAGGGGGAAAGCCAAAGAAACAAGTTCAAATTATGAAGGAGTGAATGAAGTCATTTTGAAAGCATATCAGTTAGTAACGGAGGGTCATCGGCGAAATTGTAGAGGTTGTAGAAAACGGGATGACAAACTCATGTTGAATTTATCCGTGAAATATAACTTTTGTTTGAACAGTGGCTCCCTTCTAGTGAAGTAACTACAAATTTTAATAAATTAAGACAAAACAACTCTTATTGGAGAATGTAAACAATGCATTAATTCAGATATTAAGACATATATAGATGAACATAGCGTTTCCAGTTCAGTAGAAGCCACCAATATGGCAGATTATTATGCACTGACGCATAAATTAATGTTTTTGAAAAATAAAAGAGCTGGAAGTGTCCCGAATTTGAATTATTTTCAGAATAGATCCCTTTTTTATAACCATTTTGATCAATCAAAATCAGGTTATTGGGAGAAAAAATAACAATGGTTACAGTCCTCCGAAAAGAAAAAAAAAGAGGAATCACATAAATATTGTTCCTAAGTTGTAAGAAAAAGGACAAATTGTTTCAGAATGTTATTAAAAGAAACAATGATAATACACCACAAGGTTCTATAGCATGTAATGCTTTAAAGACCCTCTCATGCCCATTGTAGTTGACAAAGAAAAATTAAGGTTTTCAAAATCTCTGCTTGATATTATGGATAATTATAAGCCCTTTGTAATAAAGTGATTTGTATCACTGATAGGTGATAAAATCAGTCTACAGCCCATTACAATATTGCGTGATACGGGAGATTCCCAAACTTAAAAGGTGAAATACAAATGCCATAACTGTTTTTTTTCAGATTTACACATGTTTAGATAGTGATTTTAGTACCTTGATAGAAAACCGTAATAATTTTAAATTTTCTCAAGACGTTTATGCGAGATCGTCAGGTAAACTGACCAGTTTCAAACCGCCGATAATATCATTCATTGTTATTCCCATTTAAAAAAACTCAAGTTTTGACGTCGCTCGTGCCATTTCTTCTTGTTTATGCGAACACAGATAATCATACCATATTCTTTATTTGTGTGCAAAACGGTTGGGCGGGGGGAAATAGGTCGCGACCACGACTTGGTTGACCGCTATAGAATATCTGTGTCACAATGACCACGGATATGTTCCACTTGTAAACACTTCCCTGTTCTTTCCTCGTTCATGACTTATCTAAGTATACTAATTACAAATGTCTCTTGTTAAAATATACTAAAATTAAATAAGAAATACCGTGGTTCTAGGATATACTCCCGTGGGTTCATCGTGCATATATATTATGGGGCTGTCTTCTTAACAAATGTGAAATATCAAGCAATTATTGCCGTGCAATGACGTGTTTTGGAATAAACCCGTGCGAACAAATTTAAAGCATTTTCAATTCAGACTTGCAATTGGTGTCTGTCCTTTCAAATGTAGACCGTAAATATTATCAATGTATACCAAAAATGAGGTAGGCGTTCAGATTCCAAAGCGAAGATGTACTCTTGGTTCATACAAAGAAGAAGTGTCTCGATCACATTCGCTTTTTTTCTGTCATAAAACAGTAATTTGTTGCCTTGAAAACATTATTAGCCCCTCCCAACGCATCTCTCGATGTCGAAATTGGGTTACATCGCCCCTAGCTACAAGCATATATTGTTGTCTAAAATGTTGCTCGTTTGTTTTTTATGCTAAATAGACCACACAATTTATAGGTATATTAGTGTAACAAGTTGGCAATTGCCTTAGCTAGCAAGGATATTTATATATATAACACAATGAGAAAACCTAGAATTTATTTACGCAGAAATTCTGAATAAGACTTCCTTTGGCTCTGATGTTTACTTGCGTGACATCATATTTATTTTATTTTTGCTCATGACCTGACCAGAATATTCCCCCTTTTTGTGCTAGGTTATAGACGGGTAAAACGGGTAAAACCATATTAAGCTTAACAGAACATTTCTGGTTTCGTCCTTGTTATTTGTCTTTTTACCATGTCTTGTAATTTTTCTTTGAATTACGTCTCGGTATCTTGATATTTCTAAAAAAAAATGGTTCCTGAAATAAAACGACCCCCATTATGGAAAGGTCTGAGATACATGTACATCTCTGTTTTAGATTGTGTAAAATTTTATCCTTTAGTGAATCAGTGTGTTCCGTCTAATTTCAATTATCCACTGAAGCATAGATGCGTAGATGTTAAGCACCAATCAATCAATCAATCAATCAATCAATTAATCAATCAATCAATCAATCAATCTAGATGAGGAATTTAATATATAAAATGTGCTCACCGACGATAGAATGAAATAATGCTAAATTTGGCGTTAAGCAAAAATCAATCATGCCCGTGCCTTCAAATACTTTTAGTCTTTTTCAAATGTCATGTGGAACCTGTGACAAAATCTTTAAATTTTTCAAGGCGGTCAGTATTTGTTTGAAGTAGAACAAGCTCTGACAAAAATCTGCAAACTGTTGAAGGCTGTTATTATTTTAATAGAAGTGATACTAATGCCAAAGTGTATCTCACAAGAGGAACAAATGGGATTATTTAGTTGCAATTAATTATGTTCGCGTTGTAGCCATTGGATTAATATCCAAAGCAACTGCACAAACATTACAGTTCTATTAATATTCAAATTAAGGCAAGCGCTTTGTTTGAATTACTTATTTCTTTGTGAAACCTGTAAAAAAAAAATATAACAGAAAGCAAAGTGTTTCATATATACGTTATATCCTATAGCACAAATCATATAAACTTTGTTTATTTACATCCATGGTAAAAAAATACCATAGCTATACCAAGACAAGAAGGTACTCAAATGACAAATAACTAAGCAATAATCCGTCCATGTTTTGCAGTTTGTTGTCCACAAAAAATGTTTCCAGTATCAAATTCATATCCATGATCTATATATTTACTTTCAACATGATACAATTATATTTCAACGAATCAAATGGCAGTAGAAATAGAGGAAATGTGCACGAAAACTACAATCCAGATGCATACAAGTATCAGCCCCAATGCCATTGGCAGCCATCATTTATCTACATGTGCCACATCGGAACTTGCGAAGGGTAGATCGTTGGATCGAGCTCTGTGAATCTTCACCAACCAGGAACTGTTTTCTCTTCACGAACACCTGGGTTTTGGTGAGGTTCATGTTGCTCATCGTTTTACTTTTCTGTGTTGTGCTTTTGTGCTTTTGTGTTTGCTTGTCTTCGTCCTGTGTCATGTGTACACAATAGAGCCAGCGTCTCTAAGCTGTACATTCCAGATTACCCCTTCAGTATTCTATAAAGTTAATTTACTATTACCATTGTTTATGACAAACTAGCAGCCAATAGTTTAATTAAGTATAAACTAATTATAGTTGTTGACTATAGAGAGTTAAATGACAATAACATACAAGTGATAGAGGACAACCTATCATTTAATATTATCTGTTACAAATGTATAATTCAATCATTACAATATATACCACTAGTAATGCATTGAGATAAATTTAAACATAGATTGGCAAATACAAATTACAGAACCCCGAAGGGTCAATCAAAAATATAAAATCCAGAGACTGAGGCAATAATGTCCAGAAGACACAGAACTAAGACAGAAAAAAACTACACACAAAGAAATTGACAGTGAGAACGAAACATGTTGATTAAAGATATTGTTTCAATTTTACTTGTGTTAGATTTTTATTTATATGTAGCACCAGTCTAGCATCACCTGTATATGGAATATAAGTCTCTCAATTGAAATAATATTTCTGTGTTACACTATATTTTGCTACATACATATTATACTTTATATATTACGTTGAAATACAATTACTCACAGTATCAAAGCTTCAAAATTTGATTATATTTGCTCATTTCTATTTATATCTTGAAGCTATTTATAATGTATTACAATACAATCACATCAATCAAATTAGACACTTTCAACAAATTGCCGAAACTTTATTATTTGTAATATGATTGTACTCCCTCTTTGAGAGCAGCCAAAACGGCATTATAGGGATCGCTTACTTTTATGGTTAATGGTAGTGGGTCCCCTAAAATGGTAGATATTTAATATGCAAATGATTTAACTTTTATTGAATTGTGTTTCTCTCGGAAAATGGCACTTTATGGGGCGAGCCCCTTAAAATAAACTTTGGAAATGACGGCTAAAGTAAATGAAGGTGATACTAAATTTGTTGCACGGACATGAATTCCACATCTCCCTGTTCTATATTCAACGATTACTAAAAGTCCTAAGTAATACATTTTATCTAAAAATGCATTAAAAGTAGAAAAATGTGAAGGTAATAGTTCATGTACAAATAACCAGAGTTACTAATATTCATCATTCATATTTCTTATACAATATTTTTCGAGGGAAGTCTATTTATAAATTCCCATGCGAATATTGTCTAAATGTAAATAAACAGCTAGAGTACGAAAGTTCGGCATGTATTTTTTAATATTTTTTATTTCAAATTAATTGTTTTTGTTTTGTTTTTAATTCATATGTTTTAATGTATTATTTATATGTTGAATCGATGCCTGTGATGTCACTTTGTTCACTTTCATCGACAGAATATCGAGAAGCTATGTTATCTTCGTAGACGTGGCAGACTGATCAGAACCGAATGACCTCACAAACTTTGCTTACCAAGAGGAGATAATCATGCTAAGCTTCCACAGAAAACCATCAATTTACATGTGTTGACAGATAAACGGTGACATACATTGCACAAAAAATTAGTTATCGGCATTATTTATGTATCTTTATCGAGTAAAGCAATCCAATCAAATACTCAAAACCTTTGCATTTCACCTTTAATATTAGAAAATATTTTCCCTTTATCGGGGAAAATTTCGGCTGGTGCAAATGTGTTGTTACAAGTTTTCATAGTGTTTCACTCCATCACATTAAATTAAAATCAGACTTTGCTTCGGACAGGTTGTAGCTGGGGTAAGACCTACATTACCTGTTCATGATATTTCTTTGTTATTTGGTATCGATTTGGTCGGTGGCAAGGTTATAATGGACCCAAAAGTATCTTTGGAACCTAGTTATGAAGAGACAGAATTAGAAAATACAGGGGTTTTTCCTGCATGTGCTGTAACTTTAGCCATGAAAAAGCCACAGGAAGAAGATGCTACCATAGAAACAAGTGATGTTGAATTAAAAAGCAAATTGTTTTGCTCATTTCAACGATCACTTTTTAACATAGCGATGGCGATATGTCTCGTTATTTTAAAGAAAAGGAACAACAATCCTGTCTAGATACAGATGAGGACTGAGCATCCCATCTTGATACAATCCAGTACCATAGGTAAAGGAGTGATGATCCTGTTCTAAAGCAAAACAATAAGATATGTCAGTAATGACCTTCTTACTAGGGAACGACTTATTATAGTGCACAGAAGAAAGAGCTCGAACTACCTTGTTCTAAGTCATTCTCAGTAGAGGAAGCAGAGAAGGTTAATGTTTGGAAGCAGTTGTGCGCCTGGCCCATGATTCGTTAATGACTCAAACGGGATATTGGCATATTTCTCTTGGCCAAATATAAGACGAGACGTAGCCGAGGAATGTTGATCTTGTAACATCTGCCGAATTATGGGATAACATGATCAAAGCAGTCGTGTAGCTCCACCCCGACCCGTACCCGCTTTTGACGAGTCTTTCAGTAGGGTCATTGTTGACTGTGTGGGGCCCCTTCCTAAGACTAAATAAGGAAATCCATGCTTACTACCTATAATGTGTGCCTACACCTGAAGCCATTCCACTTAGGACTTTTAAAGCTAAAACTATAATTAAGGGTCTAATTATTTTGTTTTTGCTTTTGTGGGTCTTTCTAAAACAATCCAGTCAAATCAGGGGTACCATTTTATGTCTCATTTATTTCAGGAAGTTGTGCATCAATTAAATTAAATATGAAACAGCTTAGATCTAATGCATGTCACCCTGGGTCTCAATGAGCTCTGGAAAGATTTCACCAAACCTTAAAAAATACCATGAACACATTTTGTTTCGACAGTCACAAAGATTGGGATGATGGGGTCCACATGCTATTGTTTGCTGTAAGGGAAGCCTTTCAAGAATCTCTAGGTTTTAGACGTTTTCAACTCGTTCGTGGACACTCTGTGGGAGGCCCCTTAAAAATTTTGAAAGAAAAATGGCATTGTGAAAATACTGTTATTAGTATTTTAGATTCTGTGGAATGTTTTAAGCATCAGCTTACAAGAGCATGTGAAATAGAACAAGATAATTTGAAACAAAGCCAAGATAAAGGGAAACAGTGGTATGATAAGGATGCCATGATTAGAAAATTTAAACCAGGCGAACACGTTATTGTTGTTATTGCTCATTCCTTGTCATCCATTAGAAGCTAAATATTTTTGGCCATATGT
The DNA here is from genome assembly GCA_002080005.1 of Gigantidas platifrons. NCBI lineage: Eukaryota > Metazoa > Mollusca > Bivalvia > Mytilida > Modiolidae > Gigantidas > Gigantidas platifrons. Next base: position 191,977 of record MJUT01011810.1, read on the forward strand.
AGTTGGATCCAGACCGAATGATTTAAATTATATTGTGAATACACATACGAGAAGAAAGAAAAGACAAATATGTCAAGCGACAACACAAGGCTTCTCGAAAGTATAAGTTAACATTTGATGCTAGTGATGTAGGTGTTAGTGCAGTTTTGCTCCAAGAAGGTAAATATGACATAGATCTGCCGAATTGTTATTTTTTAAAGATTGACAAAGATCAGAAATACTAATCCACAATTGAAAAAAAAATTGATTTATTGTTATCTTTGAAGCATTTTGATGTACATTTCATATATTCGTTGTGTTTACTGATCACAATACCGTCACATTTATTAGCAAAATGCAGAATAAAAATCACAGATTAAAGTGATGGTGATTAATGTTGCAAGAATAGAATCTGATTATAAAACATATTAAATGTAAAGATATTTGTACAGCTAATATTTTGTCTAGAGTTGAATAATAATGTGACGAATTGATATCGATATTTATCAAGAGAGGAGATGTTATGTAAATATAATAAATATAACATATTACTTTGTTCATTAGAATATGTTTTGTTGTTGAGAACATTACATCTTCAGTGCAAATAGGTTATCAAAAATACGTCAAGTTGTTTATAAGTTTTTAATTTTGACCTTGAATTTTGATATGTTCTAGATATTTCTAGATATTGTTTATGATTAAACAATATCAAGAACATATCAAAATGTTCTATATGTTATGTATAAACAAGGTTACCTTTTTTTGAAAGTTCTAGATAATTTCATGAAATAGTATATAAGACGCAGCAACTTCGAGAGCTGCCAGTCTACAATTTAGGATTTATATAATTGCTGGAATATATAGCATTGTATTTAGATATCTTTACTTAGTAAAACGAAAACAAGCTAGATCGATCCTTTCATTTCACGTTCCGCTATACAGATGATGTCCTTTCACTGAATATCTCTGTTGTCGCGCCATCACATTGAGCTTGAAATAAAGGATACCACAGATACATATAAGTCTGCTTCATATCTTGGATACACCTCGAAATCGACAGTGAGGGACGGTTAAGAACGAAACTTTACGACAAAAGAGATGATTTCAATTTTCCCATTGTGAACTTTCTATTTATATGTAGCAACATTCCAACAGCACCTGCATATGGAGTATATATCTGTCAGATGATAGGATATTCCGGAGATTGTGGCTCCTATCAGGATTTACTTGATATAGGATGCTGCTAACAAGGAAGCTATTGAAACAATGGTTCCTTTTGGTAATGTTGAAGTCAACACTTCGAAAATCTTACGGTCGCCACCATGACTTGGTTGGCCGTTATGGAATATCTGTGTCACAATGACCACTAATATGTTGCACTTGTCGTAAACACTTCCTGATCCTTTCCGCATTCACGACTTACTAGCGTGTTTATAATCAGATTTACACGACGGGTTCCATTAGTGGAGCTGGATCTGCAGACTCTTCTGGGGCACCTGATTTCACGCCAGTCTTTAGTGGGATTCGTGTTACTCGAACTTTAGTTTTATATGTATGTTTTGTAGGTCGTTGTTTTTCCTTTGGTATATTTTTCTTTTGGTCATTGTGTTGTCAGTTCTTCGATATACGGATTATGATTGCCCCTTTGGTATCTTCAAACTTTTCTTAGTAAAGTCACGAGACTTGAACATTGAACAACTTTCATCGGCCAATATTTGGAGACTTTCAGGATTAAAACTAAAAGATATTGTAATTCAACAAGAATTAATTTTCATAGAAAAGGATCGAACTAATATACCGCAAAGGACAATAACATTTACTCTAAAATAATTTAAATTTGGACATCGACAAAGTGGCCAATAATAATTTATAAATTTGATTTTTGTAATTGTATAATATAATTAAGTAAATTGTGTTGTTATTTCAAAGAATATAAACTTAGTTGATTGTTGGTTGTATTTTTCTGTTATTAGAATATTCTAGTTATTCATGTTATCAATCAAATCATGAATGGTTGATGACTTATTGAACATGATGTATACTTTATTCAATATGCTACGTTGAAATACAACTACATAGAATATCAAAGTTTGTAGTCTTGATGTATATGTTTTATTTGACAGTTATTTGTATTCCAATAAAATCACATCAATCAATTCAGACACGTTCAACTACATTCTTTTGTTTTGCATTCTACAACATCACGACACTTTATCGGTTGTCAATATTCTGTCTTGTTGTTGTTGACATTATATGACTTACAATGCATGTATATGTATAATTTATGTTGTTTAAGAACAATTTACACAAATTCCACGACAACATAAAATACATTTTATAGTTCTAATCAAACATACAAGTAAACTGTAACAGGTAAAGATTGAGGGTATGCATTAATTGAACCCGCTTTGAAACACGGTATACTTAAAGAGCAAACCCACTATTGTTTGTACGCATCAGCTAGCGCATTGTATTGTGATGCTAAATCTCTGTGACATATTTATATATTCTCCGATTAGAATGGGTTGTGCATTTTTTCTGAACAGGAATATGAATACATTTTATTCAAACAAACGAAACAAAATTGTTTATTCAAATGTGTGTGTTAGTGCACCCGATTCTAACACAATCAGAATCTTTTCAGATTCCATGTACATATGTGTTTGAGGTAATTTTATTATTAGACATGAGAGCTATACTGATGGTGTGGTATATTTAGTGTTTTGTATTGATGATAGATATGATATATTACTTTGTTCATTAGAATATGTTTTATTGTTGATAGCATTACATCATCAGTGCAAATAGGTTATCAAAAATAGGTCCAGTTGTTTACAAGTGTTTAATTTTTATCTTGAAATTTTATATGTTCCAGCCATTTCTACCTATTGTTTATATTGGTAAACAATGCCAAATCTTTTAAATGTTCAAGAGAATTTCAAGAAATAGTATGTAAGACGCAGCAACTTCGAGAGCTGTCAGTCCTGGATTTAGGATTTGTATGATAGCGGAAATACACTTGGATATATTTACTTAGTGAAGTCGGGTGAATTCAACATTGAACTATTAATAATTTCAACGGCCAATATGTCCAAACTTACAGGATTAGAACTGAGGAATATGTTAATTCCACTATTATTCATTTTTCAAAGAAAAGAACCGAAAAGTACAAACTAATTTAATCTAAATGAATTTAAATTTGAACATTGACAGACTGGCCAGTTATAGTTTATTAATTTGTTATTGTATAATAGTATTAAGTATTTTTTTTAATTATATTAAAGCATAGAGACTTAATTGATTGTTGGTTGTGTCATTGTGTTACTAGAATACCCTAGAAAAAAAAAACTTTACGTAACATTGGTTAAGGGCTCGTCCGCGAGGACGAATATTTGTAAGATAAAATTATTAAAAAGAGATGATTTATAGAAGTCTATATTTTCTTGTATTATTTATTTATTACAACCAACAATCAGAATGGTATTTTCGACAGAAGAATTTATGTCAGAATCAAACAGGGAGACGTCTGATGGACTAAATATCAGAATTGTTAGTGCTATCCAAATTTGAATTTTGAGGTTAAAACTAACATGTTAAAATTTGAAATCCGTAACATTATTGTTGATGAGGAGATGTTGGGTGAAGATGATTTGGATTTGGTTAGCAATATTGGGGGTGATACTGTAAAAATGAGAGAAATTTAAATGCAGTAAAAAGGCGATTAAAATTGAAACTCAGACTTAAAGAAATAGAAAAGGAAGAAATGCAAGAAAAAAGAAGAATTGAAGAAATGTAAATGCAATTAAAAATTAAAGAACTTTAACTTGAACAATTTAGGGTTTCTAAATAAATAGAGGGGATAGTGCCTTTGGTGTTACCTTCAATTACAAAATAAATACATTTGATGTTGTGAAGTACATCAGATTTGTCCCACCTATATTGGAGAAAGAAGTGTCCTGACGAAGTAAGCCCGTGAAACAAGTTCAAATTATGAAGAAGTGAATGAAGCCATTTTGAAAGCATATCAATTGGTAACGGAGGCGTATCGGCAAAAGTGTAGAAGTTGTATAAAACGGGATGATCAAAATCATGTTGAATTTTCCCGTGAAAAAGAACTTTTGTTTGAAAAGTGGCTCACTTTTAGCGACGTACCTACACATTTTGATAAATTAAGACAAAACAATTATTATTGAAGAATTTAAACAATGCATTAATTCAGATATTAAGACATATATAGATGAGCATACCGTTTAAGGTTTAGTAGAAGCCACCAATATGGCAGATGTTTATACACGGACGCATGAATTAATGTTCTTGAAAAATAAAAGAGCTGGAAGTTTGAATTATGTTCAGAATAGACCCCCTTCTTATAACCATTTTGATCAACCAAAATCAGGTTCTTGTGAGAAAACAATAACAATAGTTACAGTCCTCCCAAAATAAATAAAGGGGAATCACTTAAATCTTGTTCCTAGTTTGTAAGAAAAAGGACAAATTGTTTCAGAATGTTCTTAACAGAAATAATGATAATACACCTCAAGGTTCTATAGCATGTAATGCTTTAAAAGACCCTCTCATGCCCATTGTAGTTGAAAAAGCAAATTTAAGGTTTTCAAAATCTCAGCTTGATATTATGGATAATTATAAGCTCTTTCTAACAAAGTGATTTGTATCACTGATAGGTGATGAAACCAGTCTAGAACCCATTAAAATATTGCGTGATACGGGAGATTCCCAAACTTAAAAGGTGAAATATAAATGCCATAACTTTTTTTCAGATTTACACATTTTGAGATAGTGATTTTAGTACCTTGATAGAAAATCGTAATAATTTTTCAATTTTCTCAAGACGTCAGGTAAACGTACCTGTTTAAAACCGCCGATAATATCATTTATGGTTATTCCGATTTAAAAAGCTCCATCAATCAATCGATAAATCAATCAATCAATCAATGTAGATGAGGAATTTAAAATATAAAATGTGCTCAACGACGGTAAAATGAAATAATGCTAAATTTGGCATGAAGCAAAATTCAATCATTCCCGTGCCTTCAAATACTTTTAGTCTTTTGCACTTGTCATATGCAACCTCTGACAAAATCTTCAAAGTTTTGAAGGCGGTCTGTATTTGGTAGAAGTAGAACAAGCTCTGACCAAAATCCTCAAATTGTTGAAGATGGTCAGTATTTGGTAGAAGTAGAACAAGCTCTGACAACAATCTGCAAACTGTTGAAGTCGGTCAGTATTTGGTAAAAGTAGAACTGGCTCTGACAAAAATCTGCAAACTGTTGAAGGCGGTAAGTATTTGGTAGAAGTGATACTAATGTCAAAGTGTATCACACAAGAGGAACAAATGGGATTATTTAGTACTTTTTAATTCATTTTGCGTTGTAGCCATTGGATTAATATCCGAAGCAACTGAACAAACATGACAGTTCTACCAATATTCAAATTAAGGCAAACGCTTTGTTTGAATTAATTATTTCTTTGTGAAACCAGTGAAAACAAAATAGACCAGAAAGTAAAGTGTTTAATGCATACGTTATATGCTATTGCACAAATCATATAAACTTTGTTTAATTACATCCCCGGTATACATTGTAACTGTTAAAAAATACCATAATGTAGTTTGTAGTCCACAT
>MJUT01011810.1:232208-246580 GCA_002080005.1 Gigantidas platifrons
ATATGTATAATTTATGTTGTTTAAGAACAAACATAAAATAAATTTTATAATTCTAATCAAACATACAAGTAAGCTGTAACAGGTAACGATTGAGGGTATGCATTAATTGAACCCTCTTTGAAACACCGGATATTTAAATAGCTACACTAATTAGAATGGGTTGTGCATTTTTTTTAACAGGAATATGAATACATTTTATTCAAACAAACGAAACAAAATTGTTGATTCAAATGTGTGTGTTAGTGCACCCGAATCTAACACAATCAAAATCTAATCAGATTCCATGTACATATGTGTGTGAGTTAATTTTGTACATATGTCTACTATATTACCATTAGACATATCAGCTGTTCTGATGGTGTGGTATATGAAGTTATGCATGCCGTAAATCCCTTATTAAAAACATATGATAGTGTATTCAATATGTTACATTAACTAACCACATAGAGTATCACAGTTTCAAGTATTGATGTATATTTACTATTTTACAGTTACTTGCATTCCAATAAAATCACATAAATCAAATCAGACACGTTCAACTACATTCTTTTGTTTTTCATTCTATGACCTACAATACATGTATATCTATTATGTAGGTTGTTAAAAAAAAATACGCAAAATATTCGAATTCCACTACAAAATAAAATAGCTGTTATAATTATAATCAAGCATACAAGTACAGTGTGACAGGTACATATTTAGGGAATTTATTAATTGAATCCGCTTTCAAACACTGTATTTGTAAATAGCTACCTTAAGACTGTAATAGGTAAATATTGGGAGCATTCATTCACTGAACCTGCTTAGAAACACCGTATTACTAAATAGCTACATTAATTCAAATGGAATGTTCTTCTTAGAAATAATATATATACATTGTATTGAAGCATCTCAAAATTACACAATAATTTTATATATGTATTGCTTAATACAGAACAGAGATCAACAGTCTTAATAAAGTATAATCATGAGACATGTATTTATTATTTATAGGTCGTTAGAGAACAATAACATAGCAGTGATAGAGGCCAAAACCTTCAACAATCTACCAAACTTACAAAGTCTGTGAGTATCAATTAGTATTAATTATAGAAAAAATATGTTCCTAATATAGCAATATATGTCTTAGGTAATGCTTTTATTATATAAAACAAGTTGTTGACAAATGTGTCACTCGAACTCCACAGATATGTCATCGATAAGGAACACCAACTTAGTGCTAGTTAAATTTGCTGTGTAATACATTGTTTTTTTTGATAAATTAAAATAAGTTAATTCACGACCGGAAACTATCAATTTGTATTTGTCTTACCATTTTAATGAGATATGCGTTATAAAGATATTTTTAAACGTGTTTATACATTTCCACGAGGAATGGTTTGTATCGTGTAGAAAAGTCACTTATTTGGACAAGCAAAATGTTATCCATATATATAAACAATTACTATCTTGAAAAAGTAGAAGCACTTGTAGTAGTATTTTCTCTATATGGATTCTTGTGATGTTTTGGTGTTCAATATAAACTAGAAAAGTAATCTTGTTCCCTGTTAAGCAGAATATTCCATGATGAGATGAATGACTTTTGATCAGCCAAAAGTTCCTCTTTCTCATAACTAGTAGTTTAGTAAGTAGGACTACCAGAGTATTACACAAATAATGGTTACTTCATTACAGCCCAACTTACTCACTGTTTACGATGCCCGATTTACTATGATAGCCGTGATATCCACATTTAAGTTTGCGCTATAATCAATTGATGATACTTGATGACAATCATTTTAGACAAATTTATGTGCGTTTGTGATGAAATTAGAGTTCCTGTACATATGTATCAGAAGTAGCCCCTTTCCACGTGTTTCTTCAATTTTATTATTAGACATGGCAGCTGTACTGATGGTGTGGTATATTTAGTGTTTTGCATTGATGATAGATATGATATATTACTTTGTTTATTGGAATATTTTTTGTTGTTGATAGCATTGCATTATCAGTGCAAATAGGTTATCAACAATAGGTCAAGTTGTTTACTAGTGTTTAATTTTTATCTTGAATTTTGATATGCTCTAGCCATTTCTACATATTGTTTATATATGTAAGCAATGTCACATTTTTTAAATGATCTAGAGAATGTCATGAAATAGTATGTAAGACGCAGCAACTTCGAGAGCTGTCAGTCCTGGATTTAGGATTTGTATGACAGCGGGAATATATAGCATTTCACTTGGATATAATTACTTAGTGAAGTCGGGTGACTTGAACATTGAACTATTAACAATTTAAACGGCCAATATTTCCAAATTTACAGGATTAGAACTGAGGTATTTTAATTCCACTATAATTCATTTTCATAGAAAAGAAGCGAACTAATATACCGGAAAGGACAAGCTAATTTAATCTAAAGGAATTGAAATTTGAACATTGACAGACAGGCCAGTTATAGTTTATTGATTTGTTATTGTATAATAGTATTAAGTATTTTTGTATTATATTAAAGAATATAAACTTAATTGATAATTGGTGGTATCTTTCTGTTACTAGAATATTCTAGAAAAAACAAACCTTTACGTAACACTAATTAAGGGATCGTCCACGAGGACGAATATTTGTAAGAGAAAATTATTAAGAAGAGATGATTTATAGAAGTCTATATTTTCTTGAATTATTTATTTATTACAACCAACACTTAAAATGGTATTTCGACAGAAGAATTTATGTTAGAATCAAACAGGGAGGTGTCTGAGGGACTAAATATTAGAATTGTTACTGCTATCCAAATTTGAATTTTGAGCTTAAAACTACCATGTTAAAATTTAAAATCCGTAACATTATTGTTGATGAGGAGATGTTGGGTGAAGATGATTTGGAATCAGTTAACAATACAGAAATTGACATACAGGACAAAAAGCAGATTAAAAGTAAAACTCAGACTTAAAGAAATAGAAAAGGAAGAAATGCAAGGAAAAAGAAGAATTGAAGAAATGCACATGCAACTAAAAATTAAAGAACTTGAACTTGAACAATTTAAGCGTTCTAAATAAATAGAGGAGATAGTGCCTTTGGTGTTACCTTCAATTGCAAAATATATTTGATGTTGTGAAGTACATCAGATTTGTTCCACCTATTTTGGAGAAAGAAGTGTCCTGACGAGGAAAGCCCGAGAAACAATTTCAAATTTTGAAGAAGTGAATGAAGCCATTTTGAAAGCATATCAATTGGTAACGGAGGCTTATTGGCAAAAGTGTAGAAGTTGCATAAAACGGGATGATCAAACTAATGTTTAATGTGCCCGTGAAAAAGAAATGTTGTTTGAAAAGTGGCTCACCTCTAGCGAAGTACCTACACATTTTAATAAATTAAGACAAAACAATTCGTATTGAAAAATGTAAACAATACATTAATTCAGATATTAAGACATATATAGATGAACATACCGTTTACAGTTTAGTAGAAGCCACCAATATGGCTGATGTTTATACACGGACGCATAAATTAATGTTCTTGAATAATACCAGATCTGGACGTTTTAATTATGTTCAGAATAGACCCCCTTCTTATAACCAATTTGATCAACCAACATCAGGTTTTTGGGAGGAACAATAACAATAATTACAGTCCTCCCAAAAAAAATATTAAAGGGAAATCACTTAAATCTTGTTCATATTGTTAGAGAAAGGACAAATTGTTGTAGAATGTTCTTAAAAGAATTGATATGATCTTGATTTGATTTTTGGTGTTTTAACGCCATTTGTAACAATAGTTCAACTGATAGATGATAAAACCAGTCTACAACCCATTAAAATATTGCGTGATACGGGAGATTCCCAAACTTAAAAGGTGAAAAGCAAATGTCATTACTGTTTATCAGATTTACACATTTTTAGATAGTGATTTTAGATAGAAATTCGTAATAATTTTCAATTTTCTCAAGACGTTTGTGCGAAATCGTCAAGTAAACTTACCTGTTTAAAACCGGAGTGGGTTCGCACCCGGCTTTGTAAATTACAAAAAAAGGTACACTCGACTCGCAACCGCAAGTGATAAAGTTTACCAGTTGCTTGCCCATTGTCGGTGGTTCTCTCCGGGTACTCCGGCTTCCTCCACCACTAAAACTGGTCGCCATGATATACCTGAAATATTGTTGAAAGTGGCGTTAAACACCAAAAATCAATCAATCAACCTGTCTAAAACCGCGTGAAATATCAATCATGGTTATTCCCATTTAAAAAGCTCCTCTGTTGACGTCGCTCGTGCCATTTCTTCTTGTTTATGCGGACACAGAAAATCATACCGTATTCTTTATTGGTGTGCAAAATTGTTGTTCGAGTGGAAATAGGTCGCAACCACGACTTGGTTGACCGCTATGGAATATCTGTGTCACAAATTACCACGGATATGGTCCACTTTTAAACACTTCCCTGTTCTTTCCTTGTTCATGACTTATCTAAGTATACTAATTAAAAATGTCTCTTGTTAAAATATACTAAAATGAAAGAATAAATACCGTGGTTCTAGGATATACTCCCATGGGTTCATCGTGCATATATATTATGAGTCTGTCTTCTTAACTAATGTAAATTATCAAGGAATTATTGCCGGGCAATGACGCGTTTTGGAATAAAACCGTGTGTAAAAATGTCAAGTCATTTTCAATTCTGACTTACAATTGTTGTCTCTCATTTAAAATGTAGACCGTAAATATTATCAATGTATACACAAAAGAGGTAGGCGTTCAGATTTCAAAGCGAAGATGTACTTTTGGTTCATACAAAGGATCACATCCCCTTTTTTCCTGTCAGAAAACAGTAATATGTTGCCTTGAAAACATTATTAGCCCCTCCCAACGCACCCCTCGATGTCGAAATTGGGTTACATCGCCCCTAAATGCAAGCATATATTGTTGTCTAAGATGTTGCTCATTTCTTTTTCATGCTAAGTAGACCACACAATTCATAGGTATATTCGTGTAAAAAATTGGCAATTGCCTTAGCTAGCAAGGATAATTATATATATAACACATTGGCAAAACCCAGAATTTATTTACGCAGAAATTCAGAATAAGACTTCATTTGGCTCTGATGTTTACAAGTGACATTTTTTATATATTTTTTTTAATTTATTATCATGTCGTCTACATATGCTCTATTTCGTTTTGTTTCGTTGCTTTACATGATATTTATTTTATTTGTGCTAATGGCATGGCCAGAATATTTCCCTTTTTGTTATAGACGGGTAAAACCATATTAAGTTTAACAGAACATTTCCGGTTTCGTCCTTGTCATTTTTCTTTTTACCATTTATTGTCATTTTTCTTTCTACCATGTATTGTAATTTGTCTTTGAATTAGGTCTCGGTATCTTGATATTTCTAAAAAGATGGTTTCTGAAATAAAACGACTCGCATTTTGGAAAGGTCTGGATCCGTCTCTGAGATACATGTACATCTCCGTTTTAGATTGTGTAAAATTTTCTCTTTTAGTGAATCAGTATGTTCCGTCTAATTCCAGTTATCCACTGAAGCATATTATAATCGACTGCGTTGATGCTAAGCATCAATCAATAAATAAATTAATCAATCAATCAATCAATCAATCAATCAATCAATCAATCAATCAATCAATCAATGTAGATGAGGAATGTAATATATACAATGTGCTCACCGACGATAGAATGAAATAATGCTAGATTTGGCGTTAAGCAAAAATCTACCATTCCCGTGCCTTCAAATACTGTTAGTCTTTTGCAATTGTCAGATGCAACCTCTGACAAAATCTGTAAAGTTTTGAAGGCGGTCAGTATTTGGTAGAGGTAGGACAAGCTCTGACCAAAATTTTCAAATTGTTGAAGATGGTCAGTATTTGGTAGAAGTAGAACAAGCTCTGACAAAAATCTGCAAACTGTTGAAGGCTGTCAGTATTTTTGTAGAAGTCATACTAATGCCAATGTGTAACACACAAGAGGAACAAATGGGATTATTTAGTTGCAATTAATTATGTTCGCGTTGTAGCCATTGCATTAATATCCAAAGCATCTGAACAAACATGACAGTTCTACTTATTTCTTTGTGAAACCTATGAAAACAAAATAGAACAGAAAGTAATGTGTTTCATACATACGTTATATGCTATAGCACAAATCATATTAACTTTGTTTATTTACATCCCCGGTATAACTGGTAAAAAATACCATAATGTATATCAAGACAAGAAACTACCCAAAATGACAAATAATTAAACAATAATCCCTCCATGTTTTGCAGTTTGTAGTCCACATAAAATTGTTTCAAGTATCAAATGCATATCCACGATTTAATAGCATATATTTACTTATCAACATGATGAATTTATATTTCAACGGATCAAATGTCGGTAGAAATAGAGGAAATGTGCATGAACACTACAATCCAGATGCATACAAGTATCAGCCTCAAGGCCACTGGCAGCCATTAGTTCCCTTTATGTGCTACATCGGAGCATCCGAAGTTTAGATCGATGGATCGAGCTCTGTGAATCTTCACCAAGAAGGAACTTCCTTCTATTCATGAGCACCTGGGTTTTGGTGAGGTTCATGTTGCTCATCTTTTTACTTTTCTGTGTTGTGTTGTGTTGTGCTTTTGTCTTTGTTTGTCTTCTTCCTGTGTCATGTGTACACAATAGAGCCAGCTGTACATTCCAGATTGCCCTATGGTATTCTATAATGTTAATTTACTCTAAGCATTGTTTATGACATACTAGTATCCAATAGTTTAATTAAGTATAAACTAAATATATTTGTTGACAATAGAGAGTTAAATGACAATAACATACAAGTGATAAAGTTACAACCTATCATTTGATATTATCTGTTACAAATGTATAATTCAATCATTGCAATATATATCACTAGTAATGCATTTAGATAAAGTGAAAAATATATTGATAAATCAAAATTAGAGAACCCCGAAGGGTCAATAAAAAATAGAAAATCCAGAGACAGAGTCAATAATGTCCAGAAGACAGTACTAAGACAAAACAAACTATGCACAAAGAAATTGACAGTGAGGGTCCTTTGAGACGAAGCATTTTGGTTAAAGATATTGTTTCAATTTTACTTGTGTTAGACTTTTATTTATATGTAGCACCAGTCTGGCATCACCTGTATATGGAATATAAGTCTCAAAGCAATAATCCTGTGTTATATTATATCTTGCTACATACATATTGTACTTTATATATTACTTTCTAATATAATTACTCACAGTATCAAAGCTTCAAAGTTTGATTGTATTTGCTCATTTATTTATATCTTGCAGTCATTTATAATGTATTACAATAAAATCACATCAAGTAAATCAGACAACTTCAACAAATTGCAAAAACTTTATTATTTGTAATATGATTGTATTCCCTCTTTGACAGCAGTCAAAATGTTAGTCATATATTTATCAACAATTAGTTTTTTGAAATAGTGGAAGCACCTGTAGTATTCTTTTCTGTATATGGATTCTTGTGAAGTTTTGTTATATAAACTAGAACAGTCATCATGTTCCTTGTTGAGCAGAATACCACAATATTTTGTTATATGTATTGCCTAAGGCAGAATAGAAAGCTTCAGACTTAATGAAGTATAAACATGATACAGTATTTCAGTATCCACATTTGACTGAAACTACTACGTCAACAGACTTTGTCCCAGTATGGCTGTATTCCGTCTTTGACAGCAGTCAAAATGTTAACAATATTTATTAACAATTACTTTGCTGAAAAAGAATATGCACCTGTAGTCATCATGTTCCTTGTTAAACAGAATATTCAATGATGAGATGAATGACTTGTGATCAGTCAAATGTTCCTTTTTGTCATAGCTAGTATTTAAGTAAGTAGGATAACCAGAGCATTGTGCAATGGAAAGTTGCTTCATTAGAGCCCAACCCAACCACTGTTTACGATGCCGGTTGTACTATGATAGCCGTGATATCCAAATTTAAGATAACGCTATGATCAATTTATATGATGTTTGATGACAATTACTTTAGACAAATGTGTGTGCTTTTGCACCCATTTCTAAAACAATAAAAAAATAAATTAGAGTTTATGTACATATGTATTAGAGGTAACTACTTTGCACCAGTTTCTACGATTTTACCATTATATATAGCAGCTGTACTTTCAAGCAGGTTAATGTTCTCAGAAAACTAAAGTGTACTCTTATATATATCTTACTTTCATAAGGACAACATTATAATATGCTTTCGAGGTCTGGGATGGGTGCTTTGAACGAGAAATAGCAAAACTTGGAAAAGGTCAAATTGAATCAGCCAGAATATTTCGGGACTAACACAATTTGCAAGTAGAGATTGTCTTTCTTATGAAACAAGGTGGGATTATTTATCTTCTAGACGTAAATATCGCAAGCTGACACAATTTTTCAAAATGCATAATAAAGTATGTCCTCAATATTTTGGTAATTGTCCACCTCCTACTGTATGTTATATCAGTGATCATAATTTCCAAAGCGTTGAAAACTATACAACACCATCAAGGAAATTCAGAATGACACCCTTTATACCATCCACTGTTTCGTTATGGAACAAATTAGATTCAAATATTAAAAAAAAAAACTAAATATATCATGCTTTAAATCTAGGATCCAAGAAAATATTATTAAATCTCCGGAATATTATGGGTCCAGAAAACTGAGCATACCTCATGCTAGACTACGACATCAATGCAGCTCATTGACTTTTGATTTATTTCGCATAACAATTACAAATGATTCAAAAGGCATGTGGTTCCCCTTTTGAAGATTCAATTCATTATATAATGAAATGTCCATTACACCGAAATGAAAACTTTAAGGTGAATTGCAAAGGTCATAACTTTTTGTCAGATTTGCACATTTTTAGATACCTTGATAGGAAATAATAATAATTTTCTAATTTCTCAAGACTTTTATGCGAAATCGTTATGTAGATTTACCTGTTTAAATCCGCGGGAAATATCAATCATGATTATTCCTCTATAAAAATCCCCTGTCGTCACGTCGTTCGTGTCATTTCTTCTTTTTTATGGGGACAAATATAATCATACCATAGTCTTTCTTTGTGTAGAATACGGTTGGGCGGGTGGACATTGGTCATGACTTCAAAAGTTTTACTATCGCAACTACGTTATGCAATATCTGCGTCACAAATGACCATGGATATGTTCCACTTGTCGTAAACACTTCCCGGTTCTTTCCTCGTTCATGACTTATCTAAGTATACTAATTCAAAGATTTCGGTTGTTAAAATATACTAAAATGAAAGAATAAATACCGTGCTTCTATGACATGCTCCCGTTGGTCCATCATGCACATATATTATGGGTCCTTCTTCTTAGGAAATGTGAAATATCAAACAGTTATTGCCGTGCCATGACGCGTAAATATTATCAGTGTATACCAGAAAAAGAGGTAACCGTTCAGATTTCAAAGCGGAGATGTACTATCGGTTAATACAAAGGAAAGGAAAAAAAACAGTTATTGTTTCTTTTGAAAACAGTATTAACCCCTCTCAACGCACCTCTCGATGTCAAAATTGGGCTACATCGCACATTACTGCAAGCATATCTTGCTGTCTAATACGTTGGTCGTTTGTTTTTTATGCTAAATAGACCATAACATGTATAGGTATATTCGTATAGAACATTGGGCAATTGCCTTAACTAGCAAGGTTAACACAATGGCAAGACCTGGAATTTATTTACGCAGAAATTCTGAATAAGACCTCCTTGGTTTTGATGCTTACGAACGACATTTTCTATAAATATATTTTTCATTTATTATCAAGTCGTCTACATATGCTGTATTTCCTATTGTATCGTTGCGTGACATGCAATTCAATTTATTTTTGCTCATGACCTGGCAGAATATCCCCCCTTTCTTGTCCTAAGCTATTGACAGATAAAAACATATTAAATTTAACATAATATATCCAGTTTCGTCCTTGTCATTTTTCTTTTTACAATGTTGGTAATATTTGCTTTGAATTACGTCTCGTTATCTTTTGATATTTCTAAAAAAATACTTTCTGAAAAAAATGGCTCCCATTATGGAAATGTCTGGATCCGCCTCTGATATACATGTGCATTGTCATACAGTGTGGTATGTCGACAATTGTTGAATACGGTACAACGATCTCTGTTGTAGATTGTGTAATAATTTCTGTTTTAGTGAATCAATGTGTCAGGCCTTCATGTACTCTAGGGTGTTCTACATATAAAACAAACGGGCACTCACCATATAAAGTACCATTTTGGTTCTATGAGACTTATTTATGTTGACTCACCTTATTTTCTATTACGAATGTTGTTGTCTTATGATATGAACCAGGTATTTATGGAAGTGGGTCGCCTAATTCATTATAGGTATCACTTACTTTAGGGGGCTCGCATCATTCTCTATGGTTAATGTTGTTGCCTTATGATATGAATGGTGGATCTAGGTAGTGAGCTCCCTAAAGTACACTAAAGCATAATATAGATCATTTACTTTCTGGGACTCGTATTATTGTTTTATGGTTAATGATAGTGTGTCCCCTAAAATGGTAGATATATATTATGAAAATGATTTAACTTTTATTGAATTGTGTTTCTCTCGGAAAATGACACTTTATGGGGCAAGCCCCTTAAAGTAAACTTTGTAAATTTCAACTTCAATAAATGAAGGTTATAATAACGTAGTGTCACGGATATGAATTCCACATCTCGCTGTTCTATATTCAACGATTACTAACAAGTCATAAGTAATACATTTTATGTAAAAATGCATTAGAGGGAGGAAAATGTAAAGGTAATAGATATGTACAAATAATCAGTTTTACTAGTATTTATCATTCATATTTCTTATACAATATTTTTTGAGAGAAGCCTATTTATGAATTCCCTGGTGAAAATTGTCCAAATATAAGTAAACAGCTAGAGTACAGAAGTTCGGCATATATTTTTATTTTAATATTTTATATTTCAAATTAAATGTTTTTGCTTGTTTTAATTTATATGTTTTTAATGTGTTACTTTCTATGTTGAATCGATGCCTGTGATGTCACGTTGGTGATATTCATCATTAGATTATAGAGAAAGTATGTCATCCTCGTAGGCGCAGCATACTTATAAGAACCGAATTACCCCATTATATTGGCTAACCAAGAGGAGATACTCATGTTAAACTGTGACAATAAGCCATAAATTTATATGTGTTTACAGATAAACAGTGACACACTTGGCGTAAACAATATCTTTTTCGGCATTATTTATGTATCTTTATGGAGTAAATCAATACAATCAAATGCTCAAAACCTTTGCATTTCAATCTTAATGTTAGAACATATTTTACCGTTATCGGGGAATACCTCGGCTATTGCAAATGTGTTGTTACAGGGCCTAGACCCAGGTTTTCATAGTGTTCCACTCCATCACATTAATTTAAAATCAGATTTTGTTTCGGGACAGGTTGTAGTTGGGGTACAACCTGCACTTTCTGTTGATATTTCTTTGTTAATTGGTATCGATTTGGCCGGTGATAAGGCTATACTGGACCCAATTGCCTCCGATGAGCCTAGTTATGAAGAGAATGAATTAGAAAATACAGGGATTATTCCTGCATGTGCTGTAGCTTTAGACATGAAAAAGCCTCTGGAATAAGATGAAACTTTATTGCAAGATGGTACCATAGAAACAAGTGATGTTGAATTAAGAGACACATGTTGTACTGATGTTAACGATCACCTTTTAACATAGCGATGGCGATATGCATAATTATTTAATAGGCAAGGAACACAAATCCTATCAAGATACAGGTGAGGATTAAAAATTCCATCTTGATACAGTCCAGGACCAAAGGTCAATGAGTGGAGGTCCTGTTCATAAGCAAACAGTAAGCTATGTCAACAATGACCTTCTGACTAGGGAACAACTTATTAGTGCGCAGATGGAAGGGCTCGCATTACCTTGTTCTAAGTAATTCTCAGTAGAGGATGCAGAGAATGTTAATGATTGCTGTTTCATGAAAGACGAAGCAGTGATATGAATATGGCGACCACCAGATGCGAATATGTAAGATGAATGGAAATTGATCTGCCAAATAGTGATACCTGAAGAATACCGCAAAACAGTTGTTCGCCTAGCCCAATATTCGTCAATGACTGAACTGGGTGTTAACAAAACCTCCAACAGAATATTGACCCATTTCTACTGGCCGAATATATAGACGAGACGTAACCGAGGATTGTTGATCTTGTAACATATGCCGATTATGGGATAATCGAGTCAAATCAGTCCTGTAGCTCCACTCCGACCCGTACCCGCTTTTGAAAAGTCTTTCAGTAGGGTTATTATTGACTCTGTGGGTCCCCTTCCTAAAACTAAATAAGGAGATCTATCTTTACTCTCCACTTAGGAATATTAAAGCTAAAACTATAAGTAAGACTCTAATTATTATTTTTTTACTTTTGTGGGTCTTCCTAAAACAATTCAGTCAAATCAGGAATCCGATTGTATGTCTCATTTATTTCAGCAAGTTATGTATCGATTTAATTAAATATAAAACAGTCTAAATCAAATGCATAGCCTCCCGATTCTCACTGAGCTCTGTTCAGATTTCACAAGACCTTAAAATATATGATGAAAACATTTTGTTTAGACAGTCAAACAAATTAGGATGATGGGGGCCACATGATATTGTTTGCTTTAAGGGAAGCCTTCCAAGAATCTCTAGGTCTTAGTCGTTTTGAACTGGTTTGTGGACACTCTCTGACTTGACTTATTTAACTTCTTCCAAAGGGGGACATAGGGCGACCACAGTGTCTTTCCACCTGTTTCTGTTCATGGCTGCTGTCTTTGCCTCTCTTCATGTCTTGTCAATCTTTTTTAGTTCGGCTATAAGTCCCCGCCGCCAGGTGTTCTTTGGCATTCCTCTCTGTCGATGTCCTTTAGGATTCCAATCTAGAACATTGTTATCATTTTTTTTGGATGATATGTCCAATCCATTTCCGCTTTCTAGATCTAAATGTGTGTTCTATAGGATGTTGGTATGTCCTTTTCCAAAGGCCTCTATTTGAGATTTTATTTGTGAGAGGTTCCTTAAAGATTTTGAAAGAAAGTGTGCAAAGCATAAGCTTACAATAGGATGTGAAATAGAAAATGACAATTCGAAACAAAGCCAAGCCAATAAATTTAAACCAGGCGAGAAAGTTATTGTGTTATTACTTATTCCTTGTCATCAATTACAAACTAAATATGTTTGGTCATACGTAATTGAATCCAGACTGCATGAGTTAGATTATATTGTAAATATACTTACGAGAAGAAAGAAAAGACAAATATGTCAGGTGACAACACAAGTATTACCGAAAGGATATACGCTAACAGTGAATGTTAGCGATGCAGATGTTGGTGCAGTTTTGCTCCAAGAAGATAAATATGACATATATCTGCATAATTGCTCTTGTTTCTTAAAAGTTTGACAAAGATCAGAAAAAAATAATCCACAATTGGAAAAAAAATTACTTGCTTTATTCTTATTTTTGAAACATTTTGATGTACAATGTACATGTCATCCATTCGTGGTGTTTACTGATCACAATACAGTCACATTTATTAACAAAATGCAAAATAAAAATCACAGATTAACGAGATGGGGATGAATGTTGCAAGAATATAATTTGATTATAAAACATATTAAATATAAAGATAACTGCATAGCTAATATTTGGTCTAGAATTGGATAATGCAAATGTGTATCCAACCCTTTTCATCAAGAGATGCTATATTATGTATCTATAATAAATATGAGATAATACTTTGTGTTTTGTTCTTGATAGCATTACATCATAAGTGCAAATAGGTTATCAAATATAGGTAAAGTTGTTTACACGTTATTAATTTTGACATTGAATTTAATATGTTCTAGATAATGTTCATGTATATAAACAATGTCACATGTTTAGGAAAGTTCTAGATAATTTGATGAAATAGTAAATAAGACCCAGCAACTTCTAGAGATGTCAGTCTAAGATTTATAATTGATATAATAGCTGGAATCTATAGCGTTGTATTTGGACATCTTTACTTAGTAAAACGTAAAGAAGCTAGCCCGATCCTTTGATTTCCCGTTCCACTATACAGCTAATGTCCTTTCAGTAAATAATTATGTTGATCGCATCTATCCCATTGAGTCTGAAATAAAGGATACCACAGCTACATATATATCTGCTTCATATCTTAACCGACACCTCGAAATCGACAGGGAGGGGGGTAAGAACGAACCTTTACGACAAAAGAGATGGTTTCAATTTTCCCATTGTGAACTTTCCATTTATGTGTATCAAAATTCCAGCAGCACCTGCATATGTAGTGTATA
>MJUT01011810.1:260304-294331 GCA_002080005.1 Gigantidas platifrons
GTTCAACCACATTACGAAACTGTATCTGTTGTCAATATTCGTTTTTGTTGTTGTTGACATTCTATGACTTACAATACATGTATATGTGTAGTGTATGTTGCTTAAGGACAATTTTCGCAACATATTTAAATTCCACGACAAAATAAAATAACTTTTATAATTCTAATCAAACATACAAGTAATATGTAACAGGTAAAGATTGAGGGTATGGATTAGTTGAACCCGCTTTGAAACACCATATTTTTTAAATAGCTACACTAATTATAATGGGTTGTGCATTTTTACTGAACAGGAATACGAATACATTTTATTGAAGCAAATGGCACAAAATGTACACATATATTGTGTACTTCACTTTGAAAGTTTTAACTGAAAGCCTTAACCTAAGACAGAATGTCTCAATGGTACAGTGTCGTTTCGCCCAGATTACCTGTTCGCCACGGAAAGTAGGTCGTTTCGCCCCAATTAATCGCTATTATATTATAATAGATGAACTCTTTTTCGACAATTTGTTGGTAATTATTTATTTATTAGTTGTATACAAAAACAAAATAATAAGATAAAAATAAAATAAAAATAATAAAAATATATGATAAACAACGGAGTTAACATCATCATGATTCTATATTATAATAATTGGTCAATTATTACTAATTAAACTGCAAAATAATCAAGAGAAATTAATAAAAAAATGAAAATTGTGATTATTTTTATTCTTTGATCTGTCGAATACTAATTCAGCTGCACGATTTACCAAAGACTACTACACAAGAAATCATATACAATTAGAAAATAATGTAACAACCAGCTAACTGTAAGATTCAGAGAAGCTATGTCCGACTTGGTATACATTTTATATGAAATAGACTAATAGCTAATGGTACAGAATAGTTAAAACACTAAACAAACCCTACATGAGCGTTCATGTATTAATAAAAGAACACTTGCAACAACAACAACAAAAAAAACAAACAGGCAGAAAACAAACATACAAACAAACTAATAAAATAAAAACAAAACTAAAAAAAAACAAACAAACAAACAAAGACAAATAAAAGTATATTAATGCCCCAATGGTATTTTGAACGAGTTTATGTTCAGTATGCAGTCTAGAAATTGCGACAGTTAACTGCACGATTTTTTAGTGAAATATTGTTGAACACAAAAGGGAGAATATTGTTCTCAATAATGAATCATCGTGAAGGGGTTTAGATTCACATATCACTTATGTGTACAGAATGGCAACACAATACGACGAAATCGACTAACGGAGACATCAAATTCTCTTTTATATGCTAATTTTTCGGATATTTAACAATAATAAATATCAGATTTCGTATTGTTTTACAGGGATATTCATAGGTAAAGTACATACAATACTTTGTGGCTCTTATCTCCTTTGCAAAGGTCAAAATATGTCAATAATATGTCAATTTTGTTTTCTTAATTATGAGTAAGACAAAAATAAAGTACTCATGAACAAGCCTTACAAACATGTCGGAAATATCTAGAAATATGAGATAAAACAACTTACCGTGCACACATTTGTAAATTTTCCTCGACAGATCGTCTCAACCGGAAGTTGCAGATACCTCTTTGCTTGCTCAAAAATATGTTGGTACCATCTGGTTTACCAGGCGTGATATCAGTGATACAGGACAATACTTCAACAATCTACCAAGCTTGCAATCTCTGCGAGTATCAATTAGTATTATTTATAGAAAAATATGTTCTTTATATTACAATATATGTCTCAGGTAATGTTTTTATTATATAAAAAAGTTGTTGACAAATGTGTCCCTCGAACTATACAGATATGTCATCGATATGGAACACTAACTTAGTGGTAACTAAATTTGCTGTATAATCCATTTTTTTTCTTTTTTCGTGCTTCACAAAATAAAATAAGTTAATTCACGACCGGAAACTATCAATTTGTATTTTTTCTTACCATTTTAATGATACGTGCGCTATACAGAAATTTTTAAGCGTGCTTATTCATTGCCACGAGGAATGGTTTGTAACGTGTAGAAAAGTCACATGTTTGGACAAACAAAATTCCGGAGTCAAAATGTTATCCATACATATAAACAATTACTATCTTGAAAAAGTAGAAGCACTTGTAGTATCATTTTCTCTATATGGATTCTGGTGAAGTTTTGGTGTTCTATATAAACTAGAAAAGGCATATGGTTCCCTGTTAAACATAATATTCAATAATGAGATGAATGACTTGTGATCAGCCAAAAGTTCCTCTTTCTCATAACTAGCATTTTGGTATGTAGGATTACCAGAGTATTACACAAATAAAGGTTATTTCATTAGAGCCCAACCCATCCACTGTTTACGATGCCCGATTTACGATGATAGCCGTGATACCCAAATTTAAGTTTACGTTATAATCAACTGAGGATGCTTGATGACAATCATTTTAGACAAATGTGTGAGCGTTTGTGTTGAAATTAGAGTTCCTGTACGTATGTGTTAGAGGTAGCTCCTTTGTACATGTGTCTACTATTTTATTTTTAGACATGGGAGCTGTACTGATGTTGTGGTATATTTAGTGTGTTGCATTGATGATATATATGAAATATTACTTTGTTCATTATAATATTTTTTTGTTGTTGATAGCATTACATCATCAGTGCAAATAGATTATGAAACATAGGTGAAGTTGTTTACAAGTTTTTAATTTTTATCTTGAATTTTCATATGTTCTAGCCATTTCTACATATTGTTTATATATGTAAACAATGTCACATTTTTTAAATGTTCTAGAGAATTTCATGAAATAGTATGTAAGACGCAGCAACTTCGAGAGCTGTCAGTCCTGGATTTAGGATTTGTATGATAGCTGGAATCTATAGCATTTGACTTTGATATATTTACTTAGTGAAGTCGAATGACTTTAACATTGAACTATTAATAATTTCAATGGCCAATATTTGGAAACTTTCAGGATTAAAACTGAGGGATATTTTAATTCATCTATAATTCATTTTCATAGAAAAGAATCGAACTAATATACCAGACAGGAAAACNCAATCTTTGTCACTAAGAAGCTTGGAATTGAGGGGGAATTTTCAAACGCACAGATGATCATATATTTGAGAAAATACTGAAAATAGAGTCATCTCCCATACCCCAGGTCTACACCCTTAATATAAAGGAATTTAAATTTGAACATTGTCAAACAGGCCATTTATAGTTTATTAATTTATTATTTGTAATTGTATAATAGTATTAAGTAATTGTTTTTTTATTATATTTGAAATAGGTGTTTGTCTCAGGTAGAAATATCCAATTCTTGGAATTCTCACTCAATCACAAAGATATTGTCTCAAATGGTAGTAAATGAGAAGCAGTTGTTGTAAATGCAATAGTTATATTAAATAATATATGAATGGATACAATATACAGGACAAGTGGCAATGTGTATGATTAGACAGTGTTTGTTTACCTGCAATCAGCTTATTCAAATACGAACTGACGAATTACTCCACAACACCTTTTTATATACCGGCACCCTTTACACAGTGAAATAAGCAGGAAATTCATGCGCATAAAATACTTCCTGTCCAAATCAAGGTCATTGGCATCAAAGAAATGAAAGCAATTACAAACAGCGGCAATTTCAAGTGTTTAAACATAAATTACTGTCATAGAACGGAATTATTAATTATATAAACAGGTAAGAACATGTTGCTAATGGAATGAAAATTCGAAACATCGGGGAAAACAAGATACGTCAGAAAACATGAAAGTTATTGGAATACTTTCGCGAACCTTTAGTAAATAAAAGGAATCTTATGTTTTGGCAATTTTACGGCTGAAATTGGATTATATGTTGAATAAATATGAAATATCTAGCATATCTGAATATTCTGTTTGGAGACAATCACGTGCAAAACAGTGGAAACTGCAAAAAGGGGGGATGACCTGGGGACCACATTGGTATTAGACATCGGATTAAGCAAAATCCTGTCCACCAAAAAATGTCACACTGAATAATAGACATATAGCCATCATTTCACCAAATTTTACAAACTTTTACCATCAGATTTTTTAAATATTTAAATTTATGTTTTTCATGGATGGCACCCAGAAAATGAAATTGTCGAGGGAAGTTATCAAACACCCACCCTTTGCTAGTTTCTTTGTTTGTGAGATAACAATTAACTAGTTATCAATAAGAAAACACTTTTGAATACTTATAATTGACACAGTGGATGTCCAAATTACCAAATTACTGCATTTGTCTTTTATATTTTCAGGTCGGCTGGGGAGGGGGTGGGATGGTTTGAGGGTGACTACTTGATTAATTCATAAAAAAAAAACACAAAAAAAACACAGAAAGCCACCCAGCTGTATTGTTAAATTCCTTCAAATTATGTGCTCCAGTAGTATTCGTTTGATTCTGGTTATTCTTTAGTTGTCTTAGGAGAAAGGAAGGGGGTGGTGGAATAAGAGAGAATCAGATATTACAATTTTTGTTCCCAAACATAGCTTTCTATTTTTTTACTACCATAAAATGCATTTACTCTATAGTTTCATATTATCAAAGATTCCGGTGTATATNTTTATTTTTATGTGTGTGACAAACCCTTGAAATTCAATAGAAAAAGGTTGTCACACAAATTGTGTTATATTTCTTGCATTTTTGATAACATATTTCGAATAACATTTTGTTTCTGGAAAGAGATATTTCAATGATATTTTGTGGGGACCGGCATATAATAATAACACACTGGCATAAGCATCAATAAGATATAAAAATACAAGGAGCATAGCTATGGAAAGGTAAAAGGAAAAGGAGTCTTTTTTTTAACTGGCCATATCCAGTGTAAACAATCTTTGTCACTAAGAAGCTTGGAATTGAGGGGGAATTTTCAAACGCACAGATGATCATATATTTGAGAAAATACTGAAAATAGAGTCATCTCCCATACCCCAGGTCTACACCCTTAATATAAAGGAATTTAAATTTGAACATTGTCAAACAGGCCATTTATAGTTTATTAATTTGTTATTTGTAATTGTATAATAGTATTAAGTAATTGTTTTTTTATTATATTTGAAATAGGTGTTTGTCTCAGGTAGAAATATCCAATTCTTGGAATTCTCACTCAATCACAAAGATATTGTCTCAAATGGTAGTAAATGAGAAGCAGTTGTTGTAAATGCAATAGTTATATTAAATAATATATGATTGGATACAATATACAGGACAAGTGGCAATGTGTATGATTAGACAGTGTTTGCTTACCTGCAATCAGCTTATTCAAATACGAACTGACGAATTACTCCACAAAACCTTTTTATATACCGGCACGTTTTACACAGTGAAATCAGCAGGAAATTCATGCGCATAAAATACTTCCTGTCCAAATCAAGGTCATTGACATCAAAGAAATGAAAGCAATTACAAACAGCGGCAATTTCAAGTGTTTAAACATAAATTACTGTCATAGAACGGAATTACTAATTATATAAACAGGTAAGAACATGTTGCTAATGGAATGAAAATTCGAAACATCGGGGAAAACAAGATACGTCAGAAAACATGAAAGTTATTGGCATACTTTCGCGAACTTTTAGTAAATAAAAGGAATCTTATGTGTTGGCAATTTCACGGTTGAAATTGGATTATAAAGTTAATAAACATGAATGAATAGATTCACAACACTGCCCTCCGTTTTGTAGAATTTCGTCTCGAAATTTGGAAACTTTTTCATAGTACTTATTAAGAATTGGGAGACACATTTAAAAATGAACAATTTCAATAGATTCAGCAAATGCTTTTCAGTTATCATCTCGAAAAATAAAATATCACGTTCTGAATGTTGATGATCATTGAAATGCCACTATAATTGAGTGTTCTCTTCGTCGTTAACCGGCACAAATCCATTTTTGAATTTTACAATTTATGCATTTTATGATTGGTCGACATAATGAAACGTTCCATCACAAATATTTGATGGTTTTTTTTTTTGTTGGTACTTGGACTACCACCTTTCTCACCCAGGATGTAGATTCCTCGCGCCTTCTTTTCGGTTCGCGCTCCTGTCTGTATTCTGATCTCCTTGGTTGTCTTGACTTTTCGGTCTTCTTTTTGTTGTCCTTCAACTCTTTTTTAGCCTTCTCTAGCTCCTGATTAAATGTTGATTTTTTGTCTTCTCCATTTTAGATATATATCTTTCAAATTCGGGACGTTCTTTGAGCAAAGTGTCCTTAAACGTGTTTACCTCTGCTTCTAGAGAAAACACATCTTCATTTTCTGGTACAATCACTTGCTCTATGGTTACTTCCTTGGTGAAATCCGATACATTCTCGTCTATTGGAAGGTTCGTAGGTTGATTAGTGGGTACGAGCTGGCCTGACGGACTAATGTCTAACTCGAACTTTCTGCTTGAAACACGGCAGTAAGCACTGTCGGGTAATTTGTTTTGCATGCGTTACTAGCATTTATGTGTTTGGCGTAAGTAAATACGTGTTTGTTCCACTTGGTTTGCGGTGAAACTTTGTAATTACATAGGAGGCAAAACTATGGTATGTCCTTATCTTGGGTTGTTTTAAAAAAAAAATGATCAATGGCATTTTTCTTTTTCCCTTTATAAGAGCATTTCGTACATTTTACAAAAATCATATCTAAAAAGACACATTAAGGGGATATAAGTGAAATGATTCAATAATAATGATACAATTTATAACTTATATAGTACAGTACATGCATACATATGTATGCATACATTTTTAATAAAACCCTTAATTATCTGTGTCATCAGAATTGCCTATTGTTATTTCATAAACAACCGGAATAATAATTTTAGTGATGGTGTAGGGCCCAACCCAAGGTGACCGAAACTTATTATTTATAGTTTTGTGAAATTTGAAGACGAGAGAGCCAACTTGGTATGTGTGTTCGGATATTCTGGTATCGTGGTACCGTTTCTGTATTTCTCCATAAACTTTCAGGTTATCGCGAGCAAGATTAAAGACTTCGTTCATCCTGGTTACTAAATTATTACCATAATCATCTGTGTCTTCTGGTTCTTTGGTGTTTCATTCTGAAAGCAGGATATTCTTGGGAATGTTGATTTCCCTCCCTAGCTAGCATCATGAGATTCGGAGTGAATCCTGTGGCAGGATGTGGGCTGCTTCGATAGGCTGCTAGTAAAATATTTACATAGATATCCCAGTTGCTGGCATTTGCATTTATGAAACTCTTTATCATACTGCAAAGTGTTCTGTTGAATCTCTCTATCATCCCGTTTGATGCGGGGTGATATGCAGTTGTCCTGGTTTTCGTCGTTTCTAACAACTTGCAAATTTCTGCAAAAAGTTCGCCATCAAAATGTCTGCCTTGGTATGTGTGTTCTTCTAATGGCACACCAAACCTTGATAAAAATTCATTGACTAGTTTCTCTGCTATCATTTCTGCATTTTGTTTTGGAATGGAGTATGCCTCCACCCAACGGGTGAAGTAATCCCCGACAACTAGTAAGTACTTATTCCTTCTTTTCGTTTGAGGAAGTGGTCCAATGATGTCTAGGCCTATACGATCTAATGGATAACCACTTCTGTAATCCATCAATGGGGCTGTCTGTTTTCTCGTTGGATCTTTCTTTTTATTGCAGGCTGGGAATGTCTTGTTGTGCTTCCTAACATCTTTGTCAAGCAGGTACCATGTGAATTCTTGCTTTATTCTGTCTTTCGTCTTCTGAACTCCTAGATTACCAGAATAAACCGTATCATGACAGCTGAATACAACTTCCTTCTTTAGTATTGCTGGTGCTAATAGCTGCAAATGATGTTGGTTTGTTGAATTCTTCAACCATTTCTGGTATTTTACTCCATTATGGTGGACAATGTTTTCCCAGTTTAGCCAATATCTACGTACTGCAGGACTTAGGCTAGGAGCAGCATCTCTATCTGGTTTATGACCATGATCTAGCCACTTGTGAAGAATGAGAAGGTCTGAAATGTTGATATTTTATCATTGGTGTACTTTCCTAGCCAATTACGTGATGTCGTATTCCTCTCTTGTTGTCTGGTCACAACTCTGACTGTATTTTTGGATAGTTTATTGTTCTTCTCTGTTTTACTTAGGTTCTGCACATTATATATTTCTAGCTTGAAGTCTTTCCATTGATTTACAATATTTTTGCAATATTCACAGCTAACATCAAATTCCTCATTCTGCTGATGGGTACAACGTTTCGTGGTGTAGTCGACTCTGGATAAGGCATTACTATGTTTGATTCCTGCTCGAAGATGAATCTCGAAGTTGTACTGGGCTAGTGCTTCAATCCATCTTGCGAGCTGTCCCTGAGTGGTTTTAAAATTGTAAAACCAGACTAAATTTCAGAAATAGAACGATAATTAAAATTATCCAGAAGATTCAGTTTTTCAGTATCGACATTTCACTGAAGCCACTATGTGAATATACTTTGTCCCAATATGATTGTATTCCGTCTTTGACAAGAGTCAAAATGTTAGCAATATTTCTAAACAGTTACTTTACTGAAAAAGAATAAGCACCTATAATATTATTTCCTCTATATGGATTCTTGTGAAGTTTTGGTTTTCAATATAAACCAGAAAAAATCATCATGTTCCTTGTTAAACAGAATATTCAATGATGAGATGAATGACTTGTGATCGACCAAAATGTTCCTCCTTGTCATAGCCGTGATACAAAAAATTTAAGTTAACGTTCTGATCAATTTATATGATGTTGGAGGATAATTATTTTAGACAAATGTTTCTGTGTTTGTGTCGGTCTAACACAATCAAAGATTAAATTAGAGTTCATATACATATGTATTTGAAGTAACCCCTTTGCACCTGTGTCTACGATTGTACAATTAGATATAGAGGCTGTACTTTCAAACAGGTTAATGTTCTCAGAAAAGTAAAGTGTACTCTTTGCGAGCAAACTCTATCAAATGCATATCTTACTATCATAAGGACAACATAATAATATGCTTGCGAGGATTGGGATGGGTGCTTTGAACGAGAAATAGCAAAACTTGAAAAATGTATAATAGAATCAGCCAGAATATTGCGGGACTAACACAATTTGCAAGTCGAGATTCTCTTTCCTATGAAATAAGGTTGGAATATTTATCTTCTAGACGTAAATATCGCAAGCTGACAACAATAAACTACGTCCTTAATATTTGCGTAATTTTCTACCTCCTACACTATCATATCAGTGATCATAATCTCCGAAACGATGAAAACTATACAACACCATAAAGTAGATTCAGAATGTCTATGACATCCTTTATTCTACTGTTTGAACAATTTAGATTTACATATTAGAAATAGCCTAAATGTAGCATGCCCTCAATCTAAGATTAAAGAAAATACTATTAAATCTCCGGAATTTTATGGTGAAGGGTCCAAAAGACTAAGCATACTTCATGATAGACTACGACATCAATGCAGCTCATTGAATTCTAATTTATTTCGTATAAACATTACTAATGAGTCAAAATGGTTATGTGGTTCCCCTTTTGAAGATTCAATTCATTATATAATGGAATGTCAATTATACCAAATTGAAAAATTTAAAGATGAAAGGCAAAGGTCATAACTTTTTTTTTCCGATTCACTCATTTTTAGATAGTGATTTTAGTACCTTTATAGAAAATGTAATAAATGTAATAAATGTAATAACTTACCTGTTTAAAATTGCAGGAAATATCAATCATGGTTATTCTTCTTTACAAATCGCCTGTCGTGACGTCGTTCGTTTCATTTCTTCTTTTTCATGGGGACAAAGATAATCATACCATATTTTTTCTTTGTTTGCAAAACGGTTGCGCCGGTGGACATTAGACAATTGGAAAGTTTTACGGTCGCACCCACGACTTTGTTGACCGCTATGGAATATCTGTGTCACAAATGACGATGGATATGTTCCACTTGTCGTAAACACTCTCCGGTCATTCATCGTTCATGACTGATCTAAGTATACTAATTAAAAACATTCGCTTGTATAAATATACTAAAATGAAATAATAAATACCGTGGGTTCATCATGCATATTATGTTACGGGTCTGTCTTCTTAACAAATGTGAAATATCAAACAGTTATTGTCATGCCATGATGTATTTTGGTATAAAATCGTGTGAACAAATTTCAAATCATTTCGAATTCTGACTTAAGATTTGTGTCGGTCAAAGCAGAGATGTACTATTGGTTCATACAAAGTTTCGACTCCTTTTTTTCTGTCAGACAACAGTAATATTATTTGCTTTGAAAACATTATTAGTCATCCCAAACGCACCTCTCGATGTCGAAATTGGGTTACAAGTTGCAAACATATCTTGCTGTCTAACACGTTGCCTGTTTGTTTTTATGCTACGTACACCACACAATCAATAGGTATATTCGTGTAAAAAATGTGGACATTATCATTCGTAGCAACGATAACACAATGGCAAAACCCCTAATTTATTTACGATAAATTCTGAATAAGACCTCCTTGGCTCTGATGTTTACGAGCGACATTTTTAATATATACTGAAGGGAAAAAGAAACGCACGGTAACATAATATGCTCCTATTGTTTTGCTGCGTGGCGTAAAATTACAAAAACTGGGCAGACGGTGCACTACAATCGGTGTGTAAAGTTCCTCAACCGTTAAAGGTATCATGTGACATAGGGAAAGTGATACAAAGCGCATAACACGTGCAGAATAATGATAGCAAGTTCGTCAACACATCGCGTCATACCACTTTATACTCTTGAGGTAAACACATCGCTTTCCACTATTTAAAGTTAAGTTGGATCTCTTGTAATAATGTCACGGCCGGCGGAAGTTCAGAGGGGACAGACTATTGCATTGATAATGCAAGGTCAAAGGCAACAAACTGCTTTGCAATTTGGTGTGAATCTTTCCACCATAGTGCGTCTTGTCCGTCGTCTGAGAGATACTGGAAGGGTTACCGACCGTCCATGAGTTTCGTCTGCGAGCTCGTCGACCTTACATTGGTTTTCCTCTCACTCGTGCACGTCGCATGCGTCGTATGGCTTGGTTGGCGGCACATGGTCCCAGACAATTTCCAATGAGGCAATGGAGACGGATCTTTTTCAGTCGAGGTGCACTCTTTTTCGTCCGGACGGTCGACGTCGTTGTGTACCGACGTCCTGGCGTTCTTGAGGGGGATAGGTTTGTTGTGGTGGCTCGTTTATGGTCTGGGGAGGGGTATATTACAGGTTGATTTTGATTTAACAGGCGTAAGATATTGGGATGAAATCCTCCGGCTGGTTACAGTTCCATTTATGCAACAGCATCACCTAATTTTCCCGCTGGATAATGCCCGACCCCAACTAACCAGGAACTGTTTTCTCTTTCCCCGAGCACCTGGGTTTTGGTGTTTCACGTTGCTCATCTTTTTACTTTTCTGTGTTGTGTTGTGCTTTTGTGTTTGCTTGTCTTCGTCCTGTGTCATCTGTACACAATATAGCCAGTGTGTCTAAGCTGTACATTTCAGATTGCCCCTTCGGTATTCTATAACGTTAATTTACTATTAGCATTGTTTATGACATATTAGCAGCCAATAGTTTAATTAAGTATAAACTAAATATAGTTGTTGACTATTTATAGAGAGTTTAATGACAATGACATACACGTGATGGAGGACAACCTATCATTTAATATTGTCTGTAACAAATGTATAATTCAATCATTACAATATATACCACTAGTAAGGCATTGAGATAAAGTGAAACATAGATTGATCAATAAAAAATTAGAGAACCACGAAGAGTCAATCAAAAATAGAAAATCGAGAGACAGAGGAAATAATGTCCAGAAGACACAGAACTAAGAGAAAAAAAACTACACACAAAGAAATTGACAGTGAGGTTCCTTTGAGAACGAAACATGTTGATTAAAGATAGTGTTTCAAGTTTACTTGTGTTATATTTTTATTTATATGTAGCACCAGTCAAGCATCACCTGCATATGGAATATAAATCTCTAAATTGAAGCAATATTCCTGTGTAACACTATATCTTGCTACATACATATTATACATTATATATTACTTTCAAATACAATTACTCTCAGTATCAAAGTTTCAAAGTTTGATTGTATTTGCTCATTTATTTATATCTTGCAGCTGTTTATAATGTATTAAAATAAAATCAAATCAATCAAATCAGACACCTTCAATAAATTACCGAAACTGTATTCTTTGTAATATGATTGTACTTCCCTCTTTGACAGTCAAAATGTTAGCCATATATTTATCAACAATTAGTGTTTTGAAAAGTAGAAGCACCTGTAGTATTCTTTTCTGTATATGGATTCTGTGAAGTTTTGTTATTCAATATAAGCTAGAACAGTCAACAAGTTCTTTGTTAAATAGAATAGTCAATGATGAGATGAATGACTTGTGATCAGCCAAACATTCCTCTTTGTCATAACTAGTATTTCAATAGGTAGGAATACCAGAGCATTGTGCAATGGGAAGTTGTTTCATTTGAGCTCAAATCACCAACAGTTTGAGATGCCGGTTTTACTATGATAGCCGTGATATTCAAATTTAAGTTTTCTCCATTTCTGTACATATGTGTTTTCGGTCACTTTGCCCATATGTTTACTATTTAGTATTAGATATAGCAGCTGTTCTGAGGGTTTGGTATGATATCAATCGAATCATGAATGGTTGAATACTAAAAAAAGGTTTGATACTTTATTCAATATGCTATGTTGAAATACAACCACGTAGAGTATCAATAGATTCAAGTATTGATGTATATTTTATTTATTTCACAGTTATTTGCATTCCAATATAAAATCACATCAATCAAATCAGACACGTTCAACAACATTACGGAACTTTATCGGTTGTGAATATTCTTATTTGTTGTTGTTGTTGACATTCTATGACTTAGAATACATGTATATGAATAATTTATGTTGCTTAAGAACAATTTACGCAAACTATTTAAATTCCACGACAATTCGATTTGTGTAATTGAATAATATAATTAAGTAAATTGTGTTGTTATATCAAAGAATAGAAACTTAATTGATTGTTGGTTGTATTTTTCTGTTATTAGAATATTCTGTAAAAAAAAAAAAAAAACTTTTCGTAACATTAGTTATTCATGTAATCAATCAAATCATCAATGGTTGATGACTCGTTGAACATGATTCATACTGTATTCAATATGTTACGTTGAAAAACAACTACTTAGAGTATTAAATTTTGTAGTCTGCATGTATATTAGTTTATTTGACAGTTATTTGTATTCCAATAAAATCACATCAATCAATTCAGACACGTTCAACAACATCACGACACTTTATCGGTTGTCAATATTCTGTCTTGTTGTTGTTGACAATATATGACTGACAATTCATGTATATGTATAATTCATGTTGTTTAAGAACAAACATGAAATACATTGTATTATTCAAATCAAATATACAACTAAACTGTAACAGGTAAAGATTGAGGGTATGCATTAATTGAACCCTCTTTGAAACACCGTATATTTAAATAGCTACACTAATTAGGATGGGTTGTGCATTTTTTCTGAACAGGAATATGAATTCATTTTATTCAAACAAATGAAGCAAAATTGTATATTCAAATGTGTGTGTTAGTGCACCCGATTATATCACAATCAAAATCGAATCAGATTTCATGTGCATATGTGTTTGAGGTAATTTTGCACATATGTCTACTATTTACCATTAGACATATCAGCTGTTCTGATGGTGTGGTATATTTAGTTATTCATGCCATAAATCATATCATACATGGTTGGACACTTATTAAAAACATATGCTAGTGTATTCAATATGCTACATTAACTAACAACATAGAGTATCACAGTTTCAAGTATTGATGTATATTTACTATTTTACAGTTACTTGCATTCCAATAAAATCACATCAATCAAATCAGACACGTTCTACTCCATTCTTTTATTTTTTCATTCTATGACTTACAATACATGTATATATATTATTTAGGTTGTTAAAAAAATCCGCAAAATATTCGAATTCCAGCACAAAATAAAATAACTGTTATAATTATAATCAAACATACAAGTAGAGTGTGACAGGGAAATATTGAGGGAATTTATTAACTGAATCCGCTTTCAAACACTATTTGTAAATAGCTACCTTAATTAGAATGGGTTGTGCATTTTTTTTTTCTGAGCAGGCATACGAATGCATTTTATTGAATCAACTCCAAATTACGCAATATTTTGCAATGTGTATTGCTTAAGACTGTAATAGGTAAATATTGGGAGCATTCATTCATTGAACCTGCTTAGAAACAACGTATTACTAAATAGCTACATTAATTCAAATGGAATGTTCTTCTTAGCAATAATATATATACATTGTATTGAAACATCTCAAATTTACACAAACATGTTATATATGTATTGCTTAATACAGAACAGAGATCTACAGTCTTAATAAAGTATAATCATGAGACATGTATTAATTATTTATAGGACGTTACAATTCAATAAAATATTCGAATTCCACTACAAAATAAAATAGCTGTTATAATTATAATCAAGCATACAAGTACAGTGTGACAGGTACATATTTAGGGAATTTATTAATTGAATCCCCTTTCAAACACTGTATTTGTAAAAAGTTACCTTAAGACTGCAATAGGTAAATATTGGGAGCATTCATTCATTGAACCTGCTTAGAAACACCGTATTACTAAATAGCTACATTAATTCAAATGGAATGTTCTTCTTAGAAATAATATATATACATTGTATTGAAGCATCTCAAAATTACACAATAATTTTGAATATGTATTGCTTAATACAGAACAGAGATCTACAGTCTTAATAAAGTATAATCATGAGACATGTATTTATTATTTATAGGTCGTTAGAGAACAATAACATAGTAGTGATAGAGGCCAAAGCCTTCAACAATCTACCAAACTTACAACGTCTGTGAGTATCAATTAGTATTATTTATAGAAAAAAGATGTTCCTTATATGGCAATATATGTCTTAGGTAATGCTTTTATTATATAAAACAAGTTGTTGACAAATGTGTCCTTCGAACTCTACAGATATGTCATCGATACGAAACACCAACTTAGTGGTAGCTAAATTTGCTGTGTAATACATTGTTTTCTTTTTTTGTGCTTGATAAATTAAAATAGCTTAATTCACGACCGAAACTATCAATTTGTATTTTTCTTACCATTTTAATGAGATATGCGTTATAAAGATATTTTAAAGCGTGTTTATACATTTCCACGAGGAATGGTTTGTATCCTGTAGAAAAGTCACTTATTTGGACAAACAAAATTCCGGAGTCAAAATGTTAACCATATATATAAACAATTACTATCTTGAAAAAGTAGAAGCACTTGTAATAGTATTTTCTCTATATGGTTTCTGGTGAAGTTTTGGTGTTCTATATAAACTAGAAAAGGCATATGGTTCCCTGTTAAACAGAATATTCAATGATGAGATGCATGACTTGTGATCAGCCAAACGTTCCTCTTTCTCATAACTAGCATTTTGGTAAGTAGGATTACGAGAGTATTACACAAATAAAGGTTATTCCATTAGAGCCCAACTCACCCACTGTTTACGATGCCCGATTTACGATGATAGCCATGATACTCAAATTTAAGTTTACGTGATAATCAATTGAGGATGCTTGATGACAATCATTTTAGACATATGTGTGAGCGTTTGTGATGCTATTAGAGTTCCTGTACGTATGTGTTAGAGGTAGCTCCTTTGCACATGTGTCTACTATTTTATTATTAGACATGACAGCTGTACTGATGTTGTGGTATATTTAGTGTGTTGCATTGATGATATATATGATATATTACTTTGCCCATCAGAATATTGTTTTTGTTGTTGATAGCATTACATCATCAGTGCAAAGAGGTTATCAAAAATAGGTCAAGTTGTTTACAAGTTTTTAATTTTTATCTTGAATTTTCCTATGTTCTAGCCATTTCTACATATTGTTTATATATTTAAACAATGTCACATGTCTTAAATGTACCAGAGAATTTCAAGAAATAGTATGTAAGACGCAGCAAGTTTGAAAACTGTCAGTCCTGGAATTATGACTTGTATGATAGCTGGAATATATAGCATTGAACTTGGATATATTTACTTAGTAAATTCGGGTGACTTGAACATTGAAATATTAATAATTTCAACGGCCAATATTTCCAAACTTTCAGGATTAGAACTAAGGAATATTTTAATTCAACTATAATTAATTTTCATAGAAAAGAATCGAAATAATATACCAGAAAGGACAAACTAATTTAATCTAAAGGAATTTAAATTTGAACATTGACAGACAGGCCAGTTATACAAATGTAGTTTATTAATATGCTATTTGTAATTGTATAATAGTATTAAGTATTTTTTTTCATTGTATTAAAGAATGGAAACTTAATTGATTGCTGGTGGTATATTTCTGTTAATAGAATACTCTAGAACAATGTTTACGTAATTATGTCAGAATCAAACAGGGAGGCGTCTGAGGGACTAAATATGAGCATTGTTACTGCTATTCAAATTTGAATTTTAAGGTTAAAACTACCATGTTAAAATTTGAAATCCGTAACATTATTGTTGATGAGGAGATTTTGGGTGAAGATGATATGGAATTGGTTATCAATATTGGGGGTGATACTGTAAAAATGAGATAATTTGAAATGCAGGAAAAAAGCAGATTACAATTAAAACTCAGACTTAAAGAAACAGAAAAGGAAGAAATGCAGGGAAAAAGAAGAATTGAAGGAATGTAAATGGAATTAAAAATTAAAGAACATTCCCTTTTTTTCTGTCACAAAACAGTAATATGCTGCCTTGAAAACATTATTAGCCCCTCCCAACGCACCTCTCGATGTCGAAATTGGGTTACATCGCCCCTAGCTGCAAACATATATTGTTGTCTAAAATGTTGCTCGTTTGTTTTTTATGCTACATGTAAATAGACTACACATTTTATAGTTATATTAGTGTAAAAAATTTGCAATTGCCTTAGCTAGCAAGGATAATTATATATATAACGCAGAATTTATTGACGCAGAAATTCTGAATAAGACTTCCTTTGGCTCTGATGTTTACAAGTGACATTTTTTATATATTTTTTTTTATTTATTATCAAGTCGTCTGCATATGCTGTATTTTGTTTTATTTCGTTGCGTGACATGATATTTATTTTATTTTTGCTAATGACCTGCCCAGAATATTTCCTCTTTTTGTGCTAGGTTATAGACTGGTAAAACCATATTAAGCTTAACAAAACATTTCCGGTTTCGTCCTTGTAATTTTTCCTTTACTATGTCGCGTAATTTTTCTTTGAATTACGTGTCGGCATCTTGATATTTCTAAAAAAATAGTTTCTGAAATAAAACGACCCCCATTAAGGAAATCTCTGGATCCGTCTCCGAGATACATGTACATCTCTGTTTTAGATTGTGTAAAATTTTCTCTTTTAGTGAATCAGTGTGTTCGTCTAATTCCAATTATCCACAGAAACATATTATAATCGACTGCGTAGATGTTAAGCATCAATCAATCAATCAATCAATCAATCAATCAATCAATCAATCAATCAATGTAGATGAGGAATTTAATATATAAAATATGCTCACCGACGATAGAATGAAATAATGCTAAATTTGGCGTTAAGCAAAAATCAATCATTCCCATGCCTTCAAATACTTTTAGTCATTTTCCGTTTTCTGTTAGTCGTTTGCAATTGTCATGTGCAATCTCTGACAATCTTTAATGTTTTGATGGCGGTCAGTATTTGGTAGAAGTAGAACAAGCACTGAACAAAATCTTCAAATTGTTGAAGATGGTCAGTATTTGGTAGAAGTAGGACAAGCTCTGACAAAAATCTGCACACTGTTGAAGGCTGTCAGTATTTGGTAGAAGTGATACTAATGACAAAGTGTATCACACAAGAGGAACAAATGGGATTATTTAGCTGCAATTAATTATGTTCGCGTTGTAGTCATTGGATGAATATCCAAAGCAACTGAACAAACATGACAGTTCTACTAATATTCAAATTAAGGCAAACGCTTTGTTTGAATTACTTATTTCTTTGTGAAATCGGGAAAAACAAAAGAGAACAGAAAGTAAAGTGTTTCATACATACGTTATATGCTATAGCAAAAATCACATAAACTTTGTTTATTTACACCCCCGTTATAACTGGTTACAAATACCATAGGTATATCAAGACAAGAAGGTACTCAAATGAAAAATAATTAAACAATAATCCCTCCATGTTTTGCAGTTTGTAGTCCACAAAAAAAATTTTCGAGTATCAAATGCATATCCACGATCTAATAGTATATATTTACTTATCAACATGATACTTTTATATTTCAATGAATCAAATATCGGTAGAAATAGAGGAAATGTGCATGAAAACTACAATACAGATGCATACAAGTATCAGCCTCAAGGCCGCTGGCAGCCATCAGTTACCTTTATGTGCCACATCGGAACATGCGAAGGTTAGATCTGTGGATCGAGTTCTGTGAATCTTCACCAACCAGGAACTGCTTTCTCTTTGTGATCATGTGTTTGGTGAGGTTCAAGTTGCTCATCTCTTTACTTTTCTGTGTTGAGGTGTGCTTTTGTGTTTGTTTGTCTTCGTCCTGTGCACACAGTATTTCCTGTGTCTCTAAACTGTACATTCCAGATTGCCCCTTCGGTATTCTATAAAGTTAGTTTACTATTAGCATTGTTTATGACATACTACCAGCCAATAGTTTAATTAAGTATAAATTAAATATATTTGTTGACTATTTATAGAGGGTTAAATGACAATAACATACAAGTGATAGAAGGCAACCTACTATTTTTTATATCATCTGTTACAAATGTATAATTCAATCATTACAATATATACCACTAGTAAAGCATTGAGATAAAGTTAAACATATATTGATAAATAAAAAATAGAGAACCCCGAAGGGTCAATCAAAAATAGGAAATCCAGAGACAGAGGCAATACTGTCCAGAAGACACAGTACTAAGACAATGAAAAACTACACACACAGAAATTGTCAGTGAGATTCCTTTGAGAACGAAACATGTTGATTAAAGATATTGTTTCCATTTTACTTGTGTTATATCTTTATTTATATGTAGCACCAGTCAAGCACTACTTGTATATGGAATATAAGTGTCTCAATTGAAGCAATATTCCTGTGTTACACTATATCTTGATACATACATATTATACTTTATATATTACGTTGAAATACAATTACTCACAGTATCAAAGCTTCAAAGTTTGATTATATTTGATCATTTATTTATATCTTGCAGCTATTTATAATGTATTACAATAAAATCACATCAATCAAATCAGGTACCTTCAACAAATTTCCGAAACTTTATTATTTGTAATATGTTTGTACTCCCTCTTTGACAGCATTCAAAAAGGCATTAGAGGTATCGCTTACTTTTGGGTACTCGCATTATGTTTTTATGGTTAATGGTAGTGGGTCCCCTAAAATGGTAGATATATATTATGAAAATGATTTAACTTTTATTGAATTGTGTTTCTCTCGGAAAATTTCAACTTAAGTAAATGAAGGTTATAATAACTTAGTGTCACGGACATGAATTCCACATTTCGCTGTTCTATATTCAACGCTTACTAAAAAGTCATAAGTAATACATTTGATCTAAAAACGCATTAAAAGGAGGAAAATGTGAAGGTAATAGTTCATGTACAAATAACCAGAGTTTCTAATATTTATCATTCATATTTCTCATACAATATTTTTTGAGAGAAGTCTATTTATAAATCCCCAAGCGAATATTGTCTAAATGTAAATAAACAGCTAGAGTACGAAAGTTCGGCATGTATTTTTTAATATTTTTTATTTCAAATTAAATTGTTTTGTTTTGTTTTTAATTTATATGTTTTTAATGTATTGTGTATATGTTGAATCGATGCCTGTGATGTCACTTTGGTCACTTTCGTCATCAGAATATCGAGAAGCTATGTTATCTTCGTAAACGCGGCAGACTGAATGACCTCACAGTCTTTGCTTACCAAGAGGAGATAATCATGCTACGCTTCGACAGTAAACCATAAATTTACCTGTGTTGACAGATAAACCTTTGCATTTCACCTTTGATGTTAGAAAATATTTTCCCTTTATCGGGGAATATTTCGGCTGGTGCAAATGTGTTGTTACAGGGGGTAGACCCAGGTTTTCATAGTGTTTCACTCCATCACATTAAATTCAAATCAGACTTTGTTTCGGACAGGTTGTAGCTGAGGTAAGACTTACATTTCCTGTTCAGGATATTTCTTTGTTATTTGGTGTCGATTTGGTCGGTGGCAAGGTTATAATGGACCCAAAAGTATCCGTGGAACCTAGTTATGAAGAGAAAGAATTAGAAAATACACGGGTTTTCCTGCATGTGCTGTAACTTTAGCCATGAAAAAGCCTCTGGAAGAAGATGGTACCATAGGAACAAGTGATGTTGAATTAAAAAGCACATGTCTCGTTATTTTATAGAAAGGAACAACAATCCTATCTAGATACAGATGAGGACTGAACATCCCATCTTGATACAATCCAGTACCATAGGTCAAGGAGTGATGATCCTGTTCTTAAGCAAACAACAAGATATGTCAGTAATGACATTCTTAATAGGGAACGACTTATTATAGTGCACAGAAGAAAGAGCTCGGACTATTTTGTTCTAAGTCATTCTCAGTAGAGGAGTCAGAGAAGATTAATGTTTACAAGCAGTTGTGGGCCTGGCCCATGGTTCGTTAATGACTGAACACGTGGGTGTTACCAAAACCTCAAACGGGATATTGGTATATTTCTCTTGGCCGAACATAAGACGAGAGGTAGTCGAGGACTGTTAATCTTGTAACATCTGCCGAATTATGGGATAACATGATCGATGTGGTCGTGTAGCTCCACTCCGACCCGTACCCGCTTTTGAAGAGTCTTTCAGTAGGGTTATTGTTGACTCCGTGGGGCTCCTTCCTAAGACTAAATAAGGAAATATATGCTTACTACCTATAATGTGTGCTTCCACCTGAAGCCATTCCACTTAGGAATTTTAAAGCTAAAACTATAATTAAGGCTCTATTTATTTTGTTTTTGCTTTTGTGGGACTTTCTAAAACAATTCAGTCAAATCAGGGATTATGTCTCATTTATTTCAGCTATGCATCAATTAAATTAAATATAAAACAGCTTAGATCTAATGCATATCACCCTGAGTCTCAATGAGCTCTGGTAAGATTTCACCAGATCTTAAGAAAATACCATGAAAACATTTGGTTAGACAGTCATGATGATGGGGTCCACATGATAGTGTTTGTTGTAAGGGAAGCCTTTCAAGAATCTCTAGGTTTTAGATGTTTTCAACTCATTTGTGGACACTCTGTGGGAAGCCCCTTAAAGATTTTGAAAGACAAATGGCATTGCGAAAATACTGTTATTAGTATTTTAGATTCTGTGGTATGTCTTAGGCATAAGCTTACAAGAGCATGTGAAATAGAACAAGATATTTTGAAACAAAGCCAAGATAAAATGAAACAGTGGTATGATAAGGATGCCATGATTACAGAATTTAAACCAGGCGAAAACATTATTGTTGTTATTGCTCATTCCTTGTCATCCATTAGAAGCTAAATATTCTTGGCCATATGTAGTTGAATCCAGACTGAATGGTTTAAATTATATTGTGAATACACCTACGAGAAGAAAGAAAAGACAAATATGTCAAGCGACAACACAAGGCTTCTCGAAAGTATAAGTTAACAGTTGATGCTAGTGATGTAGTTGTTAGTACAGTTTTGCTCCAAGAAGGTAAAGATGACATAGATCTGTCGAATTGTTATTATTTTAAAGTTTGACAAAGATCAGAAATACTAATCCACAATTGAAAACAAACTTGCTTTATTGTTATCTTTGAAGCATTTTGATGTACATTTCATGCATTCGTGGTGTTTACTGATCACAATACCGTCACATTTATTAGCAAAATGCAGAATAAAAATCACAGATTAATGTGATGGTAATTAACGTTGCAAGAATAGAATCTGATTATAAAACATATTAAATGTAAAAATACTTGTATAGCTAATGTTTTGTCTAGAGTTGGATAATATTGTGATGAATTGATATCGAGATTTATCAAGAGAGGAGATGGTATGTAAATATAATAAATATAACATATTACTTTATTCATTAGAATATTTTTTTGTTGTTGAGAACATTACATCATCAGTGCAAATGGGTTAATTTTGACCTTGAATTTTGATATGTTCTAGATATTTCTAGATAGTGTTTATGTTTAAGCAATATCTAGAACATATCAAAATGTTATATATGTTATGTATAAAGAACGTCACATTTTTTTGGAAAGTTCTAGAGAATTTCATGAAATAGTATATAAGACGCAGCAACTTCGAGTGCTGTCAGTCTACAATTTAGGATTTATATAATTGCTGGAATATAGAACATTGTATTTAGATATCTTTACTTAGTAAAACGAAAATAAGCTAGACCGACCTTTAATTTAACGTTCCGCTATACAGATGATGTCCTTTCACTAAATAATTATGTTTTCGCGTCATCACATTGAGCCTGAAATAAAGAATACCACAGATACATATAAGGCTGATTCATATCTTGAATACTCCTCGAACTCGACAATGAAGGGCCGTTAAGAACGAAACCTTACGACAAAAGAGATGATTTCAATTTTCCCATTGTGAACTTTCTATTTATATGTAGCAACATTCCAGCAGCACCTGCATATGGAGTACAAATGTATATATCTGTCAGATGATAGCATATTCCGGAGACTGTGGCTCCTATCAGGGTTTACTTGATAGAGGATGCTGCTAAC
Source organism: Gigantidas platifrons (assembly GCA_002080005.1). Classification (NCBI taxonomy): domain Eukaryota; kingdom Metazoa; phylum Mollusca; class Bivalvia; order Mytilida; family Modiolidae; genus Gigantidas; species Gigantidas platifrons. Next base: position 283,225 of record MJUT01011810.1, read on the forward strand.
AAGGAAGCTACTAAAACAATGGTTCCTTTTGGTAATGTTGAAGTCAACACTTGGAAAATCTTACGGTCGCCACCATGACTTGGTTGACCGCTATGGAATATCTGTGTCACAATGACCACTAATATGTTGCACTTGTCGTAAACACTTCCCGATCCTTTCCGCATTCACGACTTACTAGCGTGTTTGTAACCAGAATAACACGGCGGGTGCCACTAGTGGAGCTGGAACGGCAGACTCTTCTGGTTCACCTGATTTCACGCCAGTCTTTAGTGGGATTCGAGTTACTCGAACTTTAGTTTTATATGTATGTTTTGTAGGTCGTTGTTTTTCATATGGTATATTTTTCTTTTGGTTATTGTGTTGTCAGTTCTTCGATATACGGATTATGATTGCCTCTTTGGTATCTTCAAACTCTTCTTAGTCAAGTCACGTGACTTGAACATTGAATTATCAACAATTTCATCGCCAATATTTGGAAACTTTCAGGATTAGAACTAAAAGATATTGTAATTCAACAAGAATTAATTTCCATATAAAAGATCGCACAAATATACCGGAAAGGACAAAAACACTTATCCTAAAGGAATTTAAATTTGAGCATTGACAAAGAGGCCAGTAATAATTTATGAATTTGATTTTTGTAATTGTAAATTATAATTAAGTAAATTGTGTTGTTATATCAAAGAATAGAAATTTAATTGATTGTTGGTTGTATTTTGCTGTTACTATAATATTTTAGACAAAGCTTTTCTTAACATTAGTTATTCATGTTTTCAATCAAATCCTGAAAGGTTGATGACTTACTAAAAGTGTATTATACTTTATTCAATATGTTACGTTGAAATACAACTACATAAAGTATCGAAGTTTATATATTTTATTGAAACAACTCGAAATTGCGCAATATTATGTTGTGTGCATTGCTTAAGACTGTAATAGTCAAAGATTGGGATAATTCATTCATTGAACATGATTTAAAACACCTTATTTCTAAATAGCTACATTAATTCAAATGTACGGTCCTTAATAATAATATAAATACATTTTATTGAAACAACTCAAAATTACACAATATTTCAATAGATTTATTACTATAAATTTGAAACGTTTCTTATCATTTTGAAGATAACCGCGCTCTTAATGATATTACATTCCCACGGTGAATGGTCAGTAAAGTGCAGAAAAGTCACTTGCTTGGACAGACTAAATTTCTGAAATAGAACGATAATTAAAATTATCTGGAAAATCCAGTATTCCAGTATTCACATTTGATTGAAATTACTACGTGAATAGACCTTGTCCCAATATGATTGTGACAGCAGTCAAAATGTTAGCCATATTTAAAAACAATTACTTTCTTCAAAAAGAATAAGCACCTTTAGTATTATTTCCACTATATGGATTCTTGTGAAGTTTTGGAATTCAATATCAAGGAGAAAAAGTTATCATGTTCCTTGTTAAACAGAATATCTAATGATGAGATGAATGACTTGTGATCAGCCAAATGTTGCTCTTTGTCATAGCTAGTATTTCAGTAAGTAGGACAACCAGAGCATTGTGCAATGTAAAGTTGTTTCATTAGAGCCCAAATCAACTACTGTTTACGATGCCGGTTTTACTATGATAGCCGTGATACCCAAATTTAAGTTAACGGAATGATCAATTTATATGATGTTTGATGACAATTATTTGAGGCAAATGCGTGTGTGTTTGCGAACCCAATTCTAACACAATCAAAAATCAAATTAGAGTTCATGTACATATGTATTAGAGGCTAATCTTCTATGTAAACTAAAGTATACTCTTTGCAAGCAAACGCAATCAAATATAGATCTTACTTTCATAAGGACAACATTATAATATGCTTGCGAGGTTTAGGATGGGTACTTTGAACGAGAAATAACAAAACTGGAAAAAGTTCAAATAGAATCAGCCTGAATATTTCGAGACTAACACAATTTGCAAGTAGAAATTATCTTTCGTATGAAATATGAAATATGTGTTTTCTAGACGTAAATTTCGGAAGCTGACAATATTTTACAAAATGCATAATAAACTATGTCCTCAATATCTGGGTTATTAACTACCTCCTACCGTGTATTATATCAGTGATCATAATCTCCAAAAGGATGAAAACTATACAACACCATAAAGTAGACTCAGACTCACATCCTTTATTCCATCCACTACTTCGTCATGGAATAATTTAGATTTAAATATTAGAAATAGCCTAAATATATCATGTTTTAAATCTAGTATCAACGAAAATAATATTGAATCTCAGGAATACTTGTTGTGAAGAGTCCAGAAAACTAAGCATACCTCTTGCCAGTATACGGCATCAATGTTGCTCATTGAATTCTTAATTATTTCGCATAAACATTACAGATGACTCAAAATGGCAATGTGGTTTCCCTTTTGAAGATTCAATTAACTATATAATGGAATGTTCATTACACAAAAACGAAAACGTTATGGTGAACTGCAAAGATCATAACTTTTTCCGATTTACACATTGGCAGATATCTTGATAGAAAATCGTAATAATGTTCAATGTTCTCAAGACTTTTGTGCGAAATCGTTATGTAAATTTACCTGTTTAAAACTGTGGGAAATATCAATGAAGACTATTCCTCTTTAAAAATCTCCTGTCGTTCGTGTCATTTCTTCTTTTTTTATGGGAACAAAGATAAGCATACCATATTCTTTCGTTGTGTGCAAAACGGTTGTGCGGGTGGACATTGGTCATCACTTCGAAAGTTTAACGGTCACAACCGCGACTTGGTTGACCGTTATGGAATATCTGTGTCACGAGTGATTATGGATATATTCCACTTGTCGTAAACACTTCTCGGTCCTCTCCTCAACCATGACTTATCTCAGTATACCAATTAAAAAAAATCGATTGTTAAAATATACTAAAATGAAAGAATAAATACCGTGGTTCTAGAATATGCTCCCTTGGGTACATCGTGCATAATATTATGGGACTGTCTTCTTAACAAATGTGAAAAGTTATTGCCGTGCCATGACGCATTTTGGAATACAACCGTGTAAAAAAATGTCGTTTTCAATTCTGACTTAAAAGGACAAAAGCCACGAATTGTCGATATCGGCATTGCAAAATAGCATTTGTTCAAAATGAAAACAGAAACGTGCTTTACTCTCAAAGGTTTCCTTCTGGTATTGAAGTTTATCGAGTATGATCAAATTATATAATTTGAAGAAGTATTCCGGAATTCTAAAACCCGGAAACATGACGGAATGGCGAAATGGACCACTTTTATGAAAATGTCTTGCTATTTTGTAAAAATTCGATGTGGCCGCATGCGTTGATAAAAAAAAAGTGCTAAAGATAGAGTTATTTTAATATTAAATCGTAGTCACTCAAATTTAATTTGATCGATGAATGCGGCCACATCGAAATTTAGAAAATTGTAGTTACAAATTACGTGGATTTGAGCCAACATTTTCAGCTGTCCAACGATTAACATGAAATTCTTAATTAAAATTAAATAAACATGTTGGAGATTTCCTGTAGCATAATTAAGCTTCTATATAATGTGAAGTACGACACATATGTTTTTATTGTAAACGTAGTACATGTATATATACAATAGTATGACTCTGTAATCCGATTGCGGCCGTCAAATGACAATATTATCAAACCAGGTCCATCGTCAGAATACATATTCAAACAATGTACACTACATGTCTGCTCTGGTCCCTTAATGTAAACAGTTTTTTTTTCATTCTTTTAATTTTTCTCAGAAAAAAAAGGAGAAGGGTCGCATGCTGAAAAGACCGAAATTTTAAAAGTAATGTTCAGAATCTGTTCAGACTCTTTTCAGACTTTTGAATAATGTTCAGACTCTGTTCAGACTTTTAAGTAATGTTCAGACTCTGTTCAGACTCTGTTCAGACTTTTCAGCAATTTGAGTAATGTTCAGACTCTGTTCAGACTCTGTTCAGACTTTTCAGCAATTTTAGTAATGTCCAGACTCTGTTCAGACATTTACGTAATTTTCAGACTCTGTTCAGACTCTGTTCAGATTTTTACGTAATGTCCAGATTCTGTTCAGACTCTGTTGATACTTTTCAGCAATTTTGAGTAATTTTCAGACTCTGTTCAAACTTTCTAGCACAAAAACTGGCCCGTTCAGACTTTGTAGTGTATATTACTTTGAAATACAATTACTCACAGTATCAAAGCTTCAAAGTTTTATTGTATTTGCCCATTTATTTATATCTTGCAGCTATTTATAATGCATTACAATAAAATCACATCAATCAAATCAGGCACCTTCAACAAATTGTCGAAACTTTATTATTTGTAATATGATTCTATTCCCTCTTTGACAGCAGTCAAAATGTTAGCTATATATTTATCAACAATTAGTTTTTTTGAAAAAGTAGAAGCACCTGTAGTATTCTTTCTTGCATATGTATTCTTGTGAAGTTTTGTTATTCAATATAAACTAGAACAGTCATCATTTTCCTTGTTAAAACGAATATCCAATGATGACATGCATGACTTGTGATCAGACAAATAGTCCTCTTCTCATAACTAGTATTTCAGTAAGTAGCATTACCAGAAAATTGTGCAATGAAAAGTTGTTTCATTTGAGCCCAAATCACCAACAGTTAAAGATGCCGGTTTTACTATGATAGCCGTGATATTCAATTCCATTTCTGTACATATGTGTTTTAGGTCACTTTGCCCATATGTCTACTATTTAGTGTTATATATAGCAGCTGTTCTGAGGGTGTGGTATGTTATCAATCACATCATGAATGGTTGAAGACTAAAACGGTTTGATACTTTATTCAATATGCAACGTTGAAATACAACCACATAGAGTATCACAGTTTCAAGTATTGATTCGTATTTTTTTATTTTACAGTGATTGGTCTTCCAATAAAATCACATCAATCAAATCAGACACGTTCAGCAACTTGACGGGTCTTCTTGAGTTGTAAGTATTACTCTTATTTTATTTGATGCTATGACTTACAATACATGTATATGTACAAAGTATCTAGGTTATCCTTTGAGAACAAAACATTATGATTAAAGATATTGCTTCGTTAAAATATAATTACACATAGTATCAAAGCTTCAACGTTTGATTGTATTTGCTCATTTAGCTATATCTTGCAGCTATTTATAATGTATTAAAATAAAATAAAATCAATCAAATCAGACAACTTCAACAAATTTCCGAAACTTTATTATTTGTAATATGATTGTGTTCCTCCTTGATAGCATTCAAAATGTTAGCCATATTTATCAACAATAAGCTTGTTGAAAAAGTAGATTCTACTGTAGTATTCTATTCTGTATGTGGATTCTTGTAAAGTTTTGTTATATCATCTAGAACAGTCATCATGTTCCTTGTTGAACAGAATAACAAAATGTTTTGTTATATGTATTGCTTAAGGCAGAATAGCAAGCTACAGACTTAATGAATTATACACATGATACAGTATTTCAGTATCCACATTTGACTGAAACTACTACGTGCACAGACTTTGTCCCAGTATGATTGTATTCCCTCTTTGACAGCAGTCAAAATGTTAGCAATATTGATAAACAATTACTTTGCTAAAAAAGAATAAGCACCTGTAGTCATCATGTTCCTTGTTAAACAGAATATTCAATGATGAGATGAATGACTTGTGATCAGCCAGATGTTCCGTTTTGTCATAGCTAGTATTTCAGTAAGTATGATAACCAAAGCATTGTGCAATGGAAAGTTGCTTCATTAGAGCCCAACTCAACCACTGTTTACGTTGCCGGTTGTACTATGATAGCCGTGATATCCAAATTTCAGTTAACGTTATGGTCAATTTATATGATGTTTGATGACAATTATCTTAGACAAATATGTGTGCTTTTGCACCCATTTCTAAAACAATAAAAAATTAAATTAGAGTTCATGTACATATGCATTAGAGGTAACTACTTTGCACCAGTTTTTACGATTTTACCATTAAATATAGCAGCTGTACTTTTAAACAGGTTAATGTTCTCAGAAAACTAAAGTGTACTCTTTGCGAGTAAACTCTATCAAATATATATCTTACTTTCATAAGGACTTCATTATAATATGCTTTCGAGGTTTGGGATGGGTGCTTTGAACGAGAAATAGTAAAACTTGAAACAGTTCAAATTGAATCAGCTAGAATATTTCAGGACTAACACAATTTGCAAGTAGAAATTATCTTTCCTATGAAACAAGGTGGGCATGTTTGTCTTCTAGACGTAAATATCGCAAGCCGATATCATTTTACAAAATGCATAATAAACTATGTCCTCAATATCTGGGTAATTGTCTACCTTCTACAGTATACTAGATCAGTGATCATAATCTCCGAAACGATGAAAACTATACAACACCACGAAGTAGACTCAGAATGACATCCCTTATGCCATCCACTGTTTCGTCATGGAACAATTTATATTTAAATATTAGAAATAGCCTAAATATATCATGTTTTCAATCTAGGATCAAAGAAAATACTATTAAATCTCCGGAATATTATGTTGAAGGGTCGAGAAAACTAAGTATGCTACATTTATTTCTGATTGAAAGGGACTATTTTGGCTTTAATACACTTGAAAGCGTTGTTGTTGAATAAAGATGAAATATCTAGCATATCTGAATATTCTGTTTGGAGATAATCACGTGCAAAACAGTGGAAACTGCAAATAGGGAGGATGCCCTGAGGACCACCTTGGTATTAGACATCGGATTAAGCAAAATGCTGTCAATTAATGTCCACCAAAACATGTCACACTGAAGAATAGACATATAGCCATCTTTTCACCAAATTTTACAAACTTTTACCATAAGATTTTTCAAATATTTAAATTTATGTTTTTCATGTATGGCACACAGAAAATGAAAGTGTCGAGCGAAGCTATCAAACACCTACCCTTTGCTACTTTCTTTGTTTGTGAGATAACAATTAACTAGTTACCAATAAGAAAAAAGCTTTTGAATTCTTATGATTGACACAGGGGATGTCCAAATTACCAAATGACTGCACTTGTCTTTTATATATTCAGGTCGGCTGGGGAGGGACTACTTGATTAGATCAAAATAAAAAAAAATAAACAAAAACAAACAGCCACCCAGCTTTATTGTTAAATTCCTTCAAATTCTGTGCTCCAGTAGTATTCGTTTGATTCTGGTTATTGATTAGTTGTCTTAGGAGAACGGAAGGGGTGGGGGGACGGTATAAGAGAGAACCAGATATTACAATTTTTTTCCCAAAAATAGCTTTCTATTTTCTTACTACCATGAAATTAATTTATAGTTTCATAATACCAAAGATTTTTGTGAGAAACCCTGGAAATTCAATAGAAAAAGGTTGTCACACAAATTGTGTTGCATTTCTTGCATTTTTGATAACATATTTCGATGAACATCTTTTTCTTGAAAGAGATATTTCAATGATATTTTGTGGGCACCGGCATATAATAATAACACACCGGCATGAGCATCAATAAGATATAAAAATACATAGCTATGGAAAGGTAAAAGGAAAAGGGGTCTTTATTTTAACTGGCCATATCCAATGTAGACAATCTTTGTCAGTAAGAAGCTTGGAATTGAGGGGGAATTTTCAAACGCACAGATTATCATATATTTGAGAAGACACTGAAAATAGAGTAATATCCCATACCCCATGTCTACACCCTTAATCTAAAGGAATTTAAATTTGAACATTGACAAACAGGCCAGTTATAGTTTATTAATTTGTTATTTGTAATTGTATTATAGTATTAAGTACTTGTTTTATTATATTTGAAATAGTTGTTTGTCTCAGATAGATATATCCAATTCTTGGAATTCTCGCTCAATCACAAAGATATGGTCTCAAATGGTAGTAAATGAGAAGCAGTTGTTGTAAATGCAATAGTTATATTAAATACTATATGAATGGATACAATATACATGACAAGTGTCAATGTGTATGTTTAGACAGTGTTTGTTTACCTGCAATCAGCTTATTCAAATACGAACTGACGAATTACTCCACAAAACCTATTTATATACCGGCACGTTTTACACAGTGAAATCAGCAGGAAATTCATGCGCATAAAATACTTCCTGTTCAAATCAAGGTCATTGACATCAAAGAAATGAAAGCAATTATAAACAGCGGCAATTCCAAGGGTTTAAACATAAATTACTGTCATAGAACGGAATTACTAATTATATAAACAGGTAAGAACATGTTGCTAATGATATGAAAATTGGAAACACCGGGGAAAACAAGATACGTCAGAAAACATGAAAGTTATTGGCATACTTTCGCGAACTTTTAGTAAATAAAAGGAAACTTATGCTTTGGCAATTTCACGGCTGAAATTGGATTATAAAGTTAATAAACATGAATGAATAGATTCACAACACTGCCCTCCGTTTTGTAGAATTTCGTCTCGAAATTTGGAAACATTGTCATAGTACTTATTAAGAATTGGGAGACACATTTAAAAATGAACAATTTCAATAGATTAAACAAATGTTTTTCAGTTATCATCTCGAAAAATAAAATGCACGTTCTGAATGTTGATGATCATTGAAATGTCATTATAATTGAGTGTTCTCTTCGTCGTTAAGCGACACAAATCCATTTTTGAATTTTACAATTTATGCATTTTATGATTGGTCGACATAATGAAACGTTCCATCACAAATTGTTGATCGATTCTTATTTTGTTTGGTACTTAGACTACCCCTTTTCTCACCCAGGGTGTACATTCCTCGTGCCTTCTTTTCGGTTCGCGCTCCTGTCTGTATTCTGATCTTCTTGGTTGTCTTGACTTTTCCGTCTTCTTTTTGTTGTCCTTCAACTCCTTTGTAACCTTCTCTAGCTCCTGATTAAGTGGTGATTTTGTCTTCTCCATTTTATATATATATCTTTCAAATTCGGTACGTTCTTTGAGCAAAGTGTCCTTAAACGTGTTTACCTCTGCTTCTAGAGAAACACATCTTCATTTTCTGGTACAATCACTTGCACAATGGTTACTTCCTCGGTGAAATCCGGTTCATTCTCGTCTATTGGAATGTTCTTAGGTTGATTGGTGGGTACGAGCTGGCCTGACGGACTAATGTCTAGCTCGAACTTTCTGTTTGAAACACGGCAGTAAGCACTGTCGGGTAATTTGTTTTGCATGCGTTACTAGCACTTATGTGTTTGGCGTAAGTAGATACGTGTTTGTTCCACTTGGTTTGCGTTGGAGATTTGAAATTACATAGGAGGCAAAAATATGGTATGTCCTTATCTTGGGTATGTTTTTTTTATTTTTTAAATGGTCAATGGCATTTTTCTTTTTCCCTTTATAGGAGCATTTCGTACATTTTACAAAAATAATATCTGAAAAGACAAATTAAGGGGATATAAGTGAAATTTTTCAATAATAATGATACAATTTATAACTTATATAGTACAGTACATCCATACATATGTATGCATACATTTTCAATAAAACCCTTAATTCTCTGTGTCATCAGAATTCCATGGCTTAAGCCTATCAAAATGAAGTATTTCTTTAATATTCCTTTTTTGTTATTTCATAAACAACCGGAATAATAATTTTAGTGATGGTGTAGGGCCCAATCCAAGGTGACCGAAGCTTATTATTTATAGTTTTGTGAAATTTGAAGACGAGAGAGCCAACTTGATATGTGTGTTCGGATATTCTGGTATTGTGGTGCCGTTTCTGTCTTTCTCTATAAATGTTCAGGTTATCGCGGGCAAGATTAAAGACTTCGTTCATCTTGGTTCCTAAATTCTTAGCATAATCATCTGTGTCTTCTGGTTCTTTGGTGTTTCATTCTGAAAGCAGGATATTCTTGGGAATGTTGATTTTCTTCCCTAGCATCATGAGATTCGGAGTGAATCCTGTCGCAGGATGAGGGCTGCTTCGATAGGCTGCTAGTAAAATATTTACATAGATATCACAGTTGCTGGCATTTGCATTTATGAAACTCTTTATCATACTGCCAAGTGTTCTGTTGAATCTCTCTATCATCCCGTTTGATGCGGGGTGATATGCAGTTGTCCTGGTTTTCGTCGTTTCTAACAACTTGCAAATTTCTGCAAAAAGTTTGCCATCAAAATTTCTGCCTTGGTATGTGTGTAGTTCTAATGGCACAGCAAACCTTGATATAAATTCATTGACTAGTTTCTCTGCTATCATTTCTCCATTTTGTTTTGGAATTGAGTATGCCTCCATCCAGCGGGTGAGGTGATCCCCGACAACTAGTAAGTACTTATTCATTCTTTTCGTTTGAGGAAGTGGTCCAATGATGTCTAGGCCTATACGATCTAATGGATAACCACTTCTGTAAACCATCAATGGGGCTGTCTGTTTCTTCGTTGGATCTTTCTTTTTATTGCAGACTTGGCATGTCTTGATCTGTTTCCTAACATCTTTGTCAAGCAGGTACCATGTGAATTCTTGCTTTATTCTGTCTTTCGTCTTCTGAACTCCTAGATGACCAGAATAAACCGTAGCATGACAGCTGAATACAACTTCCTTCTTTAGTATTGCTGGTACGCAGTCATGTTAAGGCAGTCCATACATTGAAAATCAAAAAAAAAAACGTGTTTTTACTTTTTGGTTCAATACACGCAATAATGCATTAATTTTACTCAATTAAGCCATAAACCAATACAATTATGATTGATCTACTCAAAATGAAAAAATATATATCAGAAATCAATCACAGATGTCACGTGATCACATTAAAGAGAAAGTAGCATCGTCACCACTAAAACCGAACAGAACAACGGCATCCCGAGGTTCAATACATGCAATGAAGGAATCGGTGGATTGGGGATATCCTATTCTTCAAGAAAAATGCGTGGCAAAGTGTTGAATTTCATTTTTATTAAATGTGGGAATAGATTGAAAGGCCAAATATGCCAGAAAACCCCCCCTTTTCCGAGTTCTGTGGGATTGTTCTTGTTACGTTCAATCCCTGTTTTCTTTGCCATAGGAAATTATCGTATCTAATGATCAAGTCTTTTGAATGTTAAAATTTTTCCAAGATCAGTCTTCGGGATGCCGTTGTTCTATTACGTTTTC
>MJUT01011810.1:297715-317435 GCA_002080005.1 Gigantidas platifrons
TATGGATAATGTCATATTCACAACAAGCATTAATTGTTTGGAGTGGTCATTGGTGTACCCTGTTGCAATGCATTTTTTCTGACCCCATCATTTATCCTGTCCCAAGCCATGACCTGCATTTCCAACATCAGATGGTGTTGCCCCCCCTTTTATGTGTTTCATTGAGTGGCGTTTGATATTGGTGGAATTGAGAAAGTTAAAACAGTATAATAAATGGTCAACAATTCAGAATTGTTGACCATTACTGTTATAACTTTCTTTTCATAATCCTATACTTCTTTCCTTTATGACCATTATCCAAATGCCACCTTTCAACCATCAATTATTGATTGTAAACTTAATTATCATCAGGAAAATATAAAAAATGTACATAGCTGAAACAATGCTTACTTGACATTACAAGAATAATCAATCAACTATTCAACCAAATTTGTTAAGGATTGATCGCAATTTGTGTTCGGTTCATGAAGAAATACATGCACTGCAGGTTATGCAAGGGTGTGTACAACCTCATTGAGGTTATTTCTAATGAACCAAACAAATCATTTCGATCAATCCTTATAAATTAATTCAAACTTTTTTTGTTATGATATTGAAAAATATATTTATTTTTTCAAAATGTTGCAAATACATGTATTCGGAAATAATTTTTTATAACCCCAAAGGTGCCTCATTTAAAGAAAATCGTCTGATGACAATGGCACAAGACGCCTTGAGAACGACGTCTATTTTCAGATTCAGTACATTTAAGGAATATTTGAAATTGTTGAACAGGTTATACAATATAACTTGGTTTGGGTCAGTTTACGCTTAATAAACCGCGAAGCCGTTTTTGAAAAGCGTAAACTGACCCAAACCAGGTTATGCAAGTATAACCTGTTCAACAATTTCAAATATTCCTTATAATTTAATTTTTAAAACACAATTTAATGATTGCCCGATTTTAATTACGATTATTTCATGTGTCTATTTGAATTTGTCGTTGGCGGATGAACACGTTGGTGACGTCACTATACCAACCCAGGTTATCGAGTATAACCAATGTTGCACCAGGCGGATCAGCCAATCGGATTGCATTATTCACAATAAATTATATGAAAATAACCAACTTTTTAAACCAATCAAAACACGTACATGTATAAAATGACATGTGACTCAAATTAATTTATCTGGATATGGTCCAACTCTTCACATCCGCAAGGTATGCATATGCATACGGATTCCTGTGACACATTGAAAAACATACTTTCAGCAAACCAATTATTTTCATTGATTGATGTGAAAAGAATGTTTATAAATAGTGATAATCATAAATTCCACCAATATCAATAAAACGATTACCTTTCATCTTAACTGAACTTGAGCCCTCGTGATCGTATGATAGTTGAATTTACAACTACCTGTGCAATTGTTGCCTATACACACACCAGCCTATCTAGACAATAATATCACCACTTATGTTGTGAGTTTGAACTCCATGCATGGCGAGGTGTACTTGATAAAACATTATGTGATAAAAGTTTTTCAGTGACTTGCGACAGGTCTGTGTTTTTCTCTGGGTACTCCAATTTCCACCACAAAAGTAGTAACTGAAATATTTTTGAAAGTGGTGTTAAACACCTAACCTCCAATGAACAAATGATGGATCAAAAGTTTGTGTATGTATTGTAGTGTATAATATAAAACCCCTTTGGGTCATAATGTGGCATATCTTTACATGTACCAATAAAACAACAACAATAGTGTTTCCCATAGTACAATTGTGGGAACTGTTATGCACATAACATGCCATTAAACAATGTACTGAAAAAGAAACAAATTCACTTTAATTTATTTTTTTTTATTATTAACAATTAATTTAAATTATCTCCATGATCTCAAAATTATGTTTCAGTGTTTACTGCATCTTAATTATATACATGTAGGTATGGCTGAATCCTGATTTCTTGTCAACTGAAAACTACAATTATTCATGTCTTTCTGAATCATTTAATAAATATTCAATCACTTAATTCATCACATCTTTCGGTCTTTGATTACTGAATATTGAATCCAATATATCCATACCATTGTATTCTTTGGATTTATACATGAAAAATCGCAAGTCGACTATGAGGAATCAAACACATTGTTTTACATATATATGTACATTTTTGTATAATGTGTCCTGTTCACTACCACATGTAATACACAGACTCTACACAATACAAACAGCTCCAAAATTATATGTTATCGATTACTTCTGATCATGCAAACGTATGAGTATATTCTGGGTTCTGTCTACATTTTTTACTTGTATGTCAAATATTCCTGTTCCTTTAAAGTTTATGCTGATTGTTCTGTGGTATTTAAATCTTCTTTCAGTTTAAATTATCCATTGTTTTTTTTTTCTTCATGTTAACTCTGAAAAAAAACCCAGCCAAGTTAGTCAAATAAAAGGTCTTACTGTAGTCTGTACATGTATCAAACTAAATTTAATAGACAATTTCAACATTTCCACCTTAAATAAAAAAATGATGCGTTTTTACATGCTTTTAATGCAACTCCTTTATGGAGTGAAAAAAAATAGGCTTCCGGGAGCCTGTTGTCACCCACCAGAGGTGTTAGGTATTAAAATGTTGTCTTTTGAAAGGAACTTACTGCAAGAACAAACTTGATCTGTGTATATTCATTTAAAGATAGTTTAAAAATTCTATATTGATGGACACAATATTCAGATGAACTTAATAACACAGCAGAAACCAACAAGCGTCTCCTGAGGGTCCAGCAAATCATATACATGTACGTGTATGTGTGAAATTTTGATAGAAATTAAACATATAAAATATAACAAAGTACCATTAACTGAAACTGTAATTAAGTTAAATTTTTGCCAAAAAGGGGGGAGGGGGCAAAAACATCAATATTCTTTATTTTGTAAATAATGAACAATTAAATTATAAGTTGCACGTTCAATGCTGAAATTGTCATAATTTAATTAAAGACAGAACCTTGTTAAAATCAAGAAATAGTATTTATCCTGCATTCATTATCATTTTTGTATGATAATTACAGTACTCAGTAGGTGTATATAAATACATTTTTGTAGGGTTAAGGTTATTGTTATGGTCTAACCGTCTTTAATGCCACTTTCAACAATATTTCAGTTAAATATGTGGCGGTCAGTTTTATTTGTTTAGGAAACTGGAGTACCTGAAAAAAAAGACCTGTCGCAAAGCACTGACCAACTCAATCACATAATCCTGTATCGAGTACACTTCGCCATCTGCGGGATTCAAACTCGCAACTTTAGAGGTGATATGCACAGGTAGTTGTTAATCCAACTACCATACGATCACGACCACGACAGGTTCTACATTTTTGTATCACCCTTCTGTAGTGCAAATAACAATCTCCTGATACTCAATTCATGAACATAGCGAAGAGTAAGAAGTAAGACAGTATACCCATACCAGGACTCCACATCGGAACCTGCAACATGACCGCTGTGGACCAGTGCTGCCCCTAGCTACAACATTAGCTTAGATTCCCCCCACCACCACCCCTATTTTACACACACATCCTGTTTCTGACTCAGTGGAAGGCACACTAATTAATCTGTTCATGTCTTATCGACTTGATTGATTGATTGATGTTTAACGTCCAGCGAGCAATTTTTCAGCTATATTCAGGACGAGAATAATTTAAACGCCACGGGATTCGAAACAAGGAAATGTGATGGGTAGGGTCGGATAATTTTGCCAGTGCAACAGGTCTCCTATGGACCACTCATCATGAGCATAATGCTCATAATGAGCTGTAACACTGGGTTATTTAACGTGCGAAGAGGGTGGCAATCTCTCAACACGGGACCTCGTTTTATTTACGTCTCATCCGAAGGACGGATTGGTTGTCAATTTATACATCCCGCACAACAGACGGACGCACCTTCAAGCCGAAGAAGCTCTCTGACTCTGTCCCATTTCTATACCCCGGGGTTGACCCCTTTTAGAAGACTAGTGCCTCTAAGACAGAGAAACCTTATCAACTTGAAATGAAGCTTTCCTTTATTTAAAGTTGGTGGCAAACACGTGGTGGCAAATCGTGGTTTTCATAAATAAATAATTAAATAAATACACATGTTAATGTATGATTGACTGTTGATGTATAATGTAAATGTAATGAATTACTACCACGAGTTCCCAATCGGGTCACAGGGACTTACTCCCAGACAATAAATTTGCACCAATGAAGAATATTTTCTTACTGTCGATCTGTTACCCACTGAACAAAATGGGTAACACATGTATGCATTGATACATGATCATGAACTGTGTAGTAGCATGGCCGTGAATATGGCGTAAGGGTTATTTCATTTAAAACGTACACGTAACGTTGGTGCATTTATGTAGG
Source organism: Gigantidas platifrons (assembly GCA_002080005.1). NCBI lineage: Eukaryota > Metazoa > Mollusca > Bivalvia > Mytilida > Modiolidae > Gigantidas > Gigantidas platifrons. The sequence goes on from MJUT01011810.1 coordinate 302,108, forward strand.
ATCTTGGAATAAAATAGAAGGTAAATTTCTAATAAAAAAAATACTTACAACATTAATCATGTAAAACTTCTGTGTACTCGAGTCTTGACGTAACTTTTATCATGCACCGCCATGTTTTTGTACAGGTATATTGTCAAATGCAAGCGCAAAATGATCACGATTTCCGGAAAGGTAGCATAAGCCCCGCCTCTTATAAACAGATTGACAGTTCACCAAAAATCAAGATGTTTGAAAATTGTTACATCTGTTTCTATAAATTTATAAATGGCATTATTTCGTATTTACTATTCTTTCATAACGAACATATAATTATTTAATATTCAGTACGACAGAGAATAGATTTATTAAAGTCGTACAACAATGGTATTCAAAAGACAGACGTCTGCGTCATAAAAATATTGCATCGTCATAAAATGTCATAAATTTATGTTGCAAAAAAAAAAGGACTGCCTTAACATGACTGCGTACTAGTAGCTGCAAATGATATTGGTTTGTTGAATTCTTCAACCATTTCTGGTATTTGACTCTATTATGGTGGACAATGTTTTCCCAGTTTAGCCAATATCTACGTACTGTAGGACTTAGGCTAGGAGCAGCATCTCTATCTGGTTTACGACCATGATCCAGCCACTTGTGAAGAATGAGAAGGTCTGAAATGTTGATATTTCACCATTGGTGTACTTTCCTAGCCAATTACGTGCTGTCGTATTCCTCTCTTGTTGTCTGGTCACAACTCTGACTGTATTATTGGATGGTTTATTGTTCTTCTCTGTTTTACTTAGGTTCTGCACATTATCTATTTCTAGCTTGAAGTCTTTCCATTGATATACACTATTTTTGCAAGATTCACAGCTAGCATCAAATTCCTCATTCTGCTGATGGGTACAACGTTTCGTGGTGTAGTCGACTCTGGATAAGGCATTATTATGTCTGATTCCTGCTCGAAGATGAATCTCGAAGTTGTACTGGGCTAGCTGTCCCTGGGTGGATTCAAAATTGTAAAATCAGACTAAATTTCTGAAATAGAACGATAACTAAAATTATCCAGAAGATTCAGTTTTTCAGTATCCACATTTGACTGAAACTACTATGCGAATAGAATTTGTCCCAATATGATTGTATTTCGTCTTTGACAACAGTCAAAATGTTAACAATATTTATAAACAATTACTTTACTGTAAAAGAATAAGCACCTATAGTATTATTTCCTCTATATGGATTCTTGTGAAGTTTTGGTATTCAATATAAATCAGAAAAAGTCAGCATGTTCCTTGCTAAACATAATATTCAATGATGAGATGAAGGACTTGTGATCGGCCAAAATGTTCCTCCTTGTCATAGCCGTGATACCCAAATTTAAGTTAACATTCTGATCAATGTATATGATGTTGGATGATAATTATTTTAGACAAATGTTTCTGTGTTTGTGTCGTTCTAACACAATCAAAGATTAAATTAGAGTTCATATACATATGTATTTGAAGTAACCCCTTTGCACCTGTTTACAATTAGATATAGCGGTTGTACTTTCAAACAGGATAATGTTCTCAGAAAAGTAAAGTGTACTCTTTGCGAGCAAACTATCAAATACATATCTTACTATCATAAGGACAACATTATAATATGCTTGCGAGGATTGGGATTGGTGCTTTGAACGAGAAATAGCAAAACTGGAAACATTTCTAATAGAATCAGCCAGAATATTGCGGGACTAACACAACTTGCAAGTAGATATTCTCTTTCCTATGAAATAAGGTGGGAATATTTATCTTCTAGACGTAAATATCGCAACCTGACAACATTTTACAAAATACATAATTAACTACGTCCTTAATATTTGCGTAATTGTCTACCTCCTACACTATCATATCAGTGATCATAATCTCCGAAACGATGAAAACTATACAACACCATAGATTCAGAATGTCTATGGCATCCTTTATTCCATCTACTGTTTGAACAATTTAGATTTACATATTAGAAATATCCTAAATATATCATGTTTTCAATCTAGGATTAAAGAAAATACTATTAAATCTCCGGAATATTATGGTGAAGGGTCCAAAAGACTAAGCATACTTCATGGTAGACTACGACATCAATGCAGCTCATTGAATTCTAATTTATTTCGTATAAACATTACTAATGAGTCAAAATGGTTAAGTGGTTCCCCTTTTGAAGATTAAATTCATTATATAATGGAATGTCAATTATACCAAATTGAAAACTTTAAAGGTGAAATGCAAAGGTCATAACTTTTTTTTCCGATTCACTCATTTTTAGATAGTGATATTAGTACCTTTAAAGAAAATGTAATAAATGTAATAACTTACCTGTTTACAATTGCAGGAAATATCAATCATGGTTATTCTCCTTTAAAAATCTCCTGTCGTGACGTCGTTCGTTTCATTTCTTATTTTTCATGGGGACAAAGATGATCGTACCATATTCTTTCTTTGTTTGCAAAACGGATGGGCGGGTGGACATTAGTCACTTTGAAAGTTTTACGGTCGCAACCACGACTTTGTTGACCGCTATGGAATATTTGTGTCACAAATGACGATGGATATGTTCCACTTGTCGTAAACACATTCCGGTCGTTCCTAGTTCATGACTGATCTAATTATACTAATTAAAAAATTTCGCTTGTAGAAATATACTAAAATGAAATAATAAATACCGTGCATATTATATTATGGGTCTGTCTTCTTAACAAATGTGAAATATCAAACCGTTATTGCCGTGCTATGACGTGTTTTGGTATACAATCGTGTGAACAAATTTCAAATAATTTCCAATTCTGACTTAAGATGTGTGTCTCTCAAAGCAGAGATGTACTCTTGGTTCATACAAAGTTTCGACTCCTTTTTTATGTCAGACAACAGTAATATGATTTGCTTTGAAAACATTATTAGTCATCCCAAACGCACCTCTCGATGTCGAAATTGGGTTACATCGTCCCAAGTTGCAAACATATCTTGCTGTCTAACACGTTGCTCGTTTGTTTTTATGCTACGTACACCACACAATCTATAGGTATATTCGTGTAAAAATGTGGCCATTGTCATTCGTAGCAAGGATAACACAATGGCGAAACCCCTAATTTATTTACGCAGAAATTCTGAATAAGACCTCCTTGCCTCTGATGTTTACGAGCGACATTTTTAATATATACTGAATGGAAAAAGAAACGCACGGTAGCATAATATGCTCCTATTTTCTAGCTGCGTGGCGTAAAATTACCAAAAAATGGGCAGACGAGTGACTTGGTCAGTGTGCACTAAAATCGGTGTGTAAAGTTCCTCAACCGTGAAAGGTATCATGTGACATAGGAAAAGTGATAAAAAGCGCATAACAAATGCAGAATAATGATAACAAGTTCGTCAACACATCGCGTCATACCACTTCATACTCTTGAGGTATACACATCGCTTTCCACTATTTAAAGTTAAGAGGGGTCAGACTATTGCATTGATAATGTAAGGTCAAAGGCGACACACTGCTTTGCAATTTGGTGTGAATGTTTCCACCATAGTGCGTCTTGTCCGTCTTCTGAGAGATACTGGAAGGGTTACCGACCGTCCGTGAGTTTGGTCTGCGAGCTCGTCGACCTTACATTGGATTTCCTCTCACTCGTGCACATCGCGTGCGTCGTATGGCTTTGTTGGCGGCACATGGTACCAGACAATTTCCAATGAGGCAATGGAGACGGGCCTTTTTCACAGACGAGTCGCGGTGCACTCTTTTTAGTCCGGACGGTCGACGTCGTGTATACCGACATCCTGGGGAACGCTACGCCGACGCTGGCGTTCTTGAGAGGTGTGTTGTGGTGGCTAGTTTATGGTCTGGGGACGGGTATATCACAGGTTAAATTAGCCGTTGATTGTGATAACCGGTAATTTAACAGGCGTAAGATATAGGGATGAAATCCTACGGCCGGTTGCAGTTTCATTTGTACAACAGCATCACATAATTTTCGCGATGGATAACGCCCGACCCCAACCAACCATGCACTGTTTTCTCTTTCCCCGAGCACCTGGGTTTTGGTGTTTCATGTTGCTCATCTTTTTACTTTTCTGTGTTGTGTTGTGCTTTTGTGTTGGCTTGTCTTCGTCCTGTGTCATCTGTACACAATAGAGCCAGTGTCTCTAAGCTGTACATTCCAGATTTCGCCTTCGGTATTATATAACGTTAATTTACTATTAAAATTGTTTATGACATATTAGCAGCCAATAGTTTAATTAAGTATAAACTAAATATAGTTGTTGGCTATTAATAGAGAGTTTAATGACAATAACATACAAGTGATGGAGGACAACCTATCATTTAATGGTATCTGTTACAAATGTATAATTCAATCATCACAATATATACCACTAGTAAGGCATTGAGATAAAGTGAAACATAGATTGATACATACAAAATTAGAGAACCCCGAAGGGTCAATCAACAATAGGAAATCCAGAGACAGAGGCACTACTGTCCAGAAGACACAGTACTAAGACAATGAAAAACTGCACAAAAAGAAATTGACAGTGAGGTTCCTTTGGGAACGAAACATGTTGATTACAGATATTGTTTCAATTTTATTTGTGTTATATTTTTATTTATATGTAGCACCAGTCTAGCATCACCTGTATATGGAATATAAGTCTCTCAATTGAAGCAATATTCCTGTGTTACACTACATCTTGCTACATACATATTATACTTTATATATTACGTTGAAATACAATTACTCACAGAATCAAAGCTTCAAATTTTGATTGTATTTGCTCATTTATTTATATCCTGCAGCTATTTATAATGAATTACAATAAAATCACATCAATCAAATCAGACACCTTCAACAAATTGCCGAAACTTTATTATTTGTAATATGATTGTATTTCCTCTTTGACAGCAGTCAAACTGTTAGCCATATATTTAACAACAATTATTTTTTTGAAAAAGTAGAAGCACCTGTAGTATTCTTTTCTGTATATGGATTCTTGTGAAGTTTTGATATTCAATATAGACTAGAACAGTCAACATGTTCCTTGTTAAACAGAATATTCAATGATGAGATGAATGACTTGTAATTAGCCTAATATTCCTCTTTGTCATTACTAGTATTTCAGTAAGTAGGATTAAAAGATCATTGTGCAATGGGAATTTGCTTCATTTGAGCCCAAATCACCAACAGTTTAAGATGCCAGTTTTACTATGATAGCCGTGATATTCAAATTTAAGTTTTCTCCATTTCTGTACATATGTGTTTTCGGTCACTTTGCCCATATGTCTACTATTTAGTATTATATATAGCAGCTGTTCTGAGGGTGAGGTATGTTGTCAATCACATCATGAATGGTTGAAGACTAAAACGGTTTGATACTTTATTCAATATGCAACGTTGAAATACAACCACATAGAGTATCACAGTTTCAATTACTGATGCGTATTTTTTTATTTTACAGTCATTTGTCTTCCAATAAAATCACATCAATCAAATCAGACACGTTCAGCAACTTGACGAGTCTTCTTGTGTTGTAAGTATTACTCTTATTTTATTTTATGCTATGACTTACAATACATGTATATGTACAAAGTATCTAGGTTATCCTCTGAGAACAAAACATTATGATTAAAGATATTGCTTCGTTGAAATACAATTACACATAGTATCAAAGCTTCAACGTTTGATTGTATTTGCTCATTTAGCTATATCTTGCAGCTATTTATAATGCATTACAATAAAATAAAATCAATCAAATCAGACAAATTCATCAAAATGCCGAAACTTTATTATTTGTAATATGATTGTGTTCCCTCTTTGATTACAAAATGTTAGCCATATTTATCAACAATAAGCTTGTTGAAAAAGTAGATGCTACTGTAGTATTCTATTCTGTATTTGGATTCTTGTGAAGTTTTGTTATATCATCTAGAACATTCATCATGTTCCTTGTTGAACAGAATAACAAAATGTTTTGTTATATGTATTGCTTTAGGCAGAATAGAAAGCTACATACTTAATGAAGTATACACATGATACAGTATTTCAGTATCCACATTTGACTGAAACTACTACGTGCACAGACTTTGTCCCAGTATGATTGTATTCGTCTTTGACAGCAGTCAAAATTTTAGCAATATTTATAAACAATTACTTTGCTGAAAGAGAATAAGCACCTGTAATCATCATGTTCCTTGTTAAACAGAATATTCAATGATGAGATGAATGACCTGTGATCAGCCAAATGTTTCGTTTTGTCATAGCTAGTATTTCAGTAAGTAGGATAACCAGAGCATTGTGCAATGGAAAGTTGCTTCATTAGAGCCCAACTCAACCACTGTTTACGATGCCGGTTGTACTATGATATCCGTGATATCCAAATTGTAGTTAACGTTATGGTCAATTTATATGATGTTTGATGACAATTATCTTAGACAAATGTGTGTGCTTTTGCACCCATTTCTAAAACAATAAAAAATTAAATTAGAGTTCATATACATATGCATTAGAGGTAACTACTTTACACCAGTTTCTACGTTTTTACCATTAGATATAGCAGCTGTATTTTTAAACAGGTTAATGTACTCAGAAAACTAAAGTGTACTCTTTGCGAGCAAACTCTATCAAATATATATCTTACTTTCATAAGGACTTCATTATAATATGCTTTCGAGGTTTGGGATGGGTGCTTTGAACGAGAAATAGTAAAACTTGAAACAGTTCAAATTAAATCAGCTAGAATATTTCAGGACTAACACAATTTGCCAGTAGAAATTCTCTTTCCTATGAAACAAGGTGGGCATATTTGTCTTCTAGACGTAAATATCGCAAGCCGACATCATTTTACAAAATGCATAATAAACTATGTCCTCAATATCTGGGTAATTGTCTACCTTTTACAGTATACTATATCAGTGATCATAATCTCCGAAACGATGAAAACTATACAACACCATGAAGTAGACTCAGAATGACATCCCTTATGCCATCCACTCTTTCGTCATGGAACAATTTAGATTTAAATATTAGAAATAGCCTAAATATATCATGTTTTAAATCTAGGATCAAAGAAAATACTATTAAATCTCCGGAATATCATGTTGAAGGGTCCAAAAAACTAAGCATACTTCTTGCTAGACTACGACATCAATGCAGCCCATTGAATTCTGATATATTTCGTATAAACATTACAAATGACTCAAAATGGTAATGTGGTTCCCATTTTGAAGATCCGATTCATTATATAATGGAATGTCCATTAAACCAAAATTAAAACTTTAAGGTGAAATGCAACGTTCATAACTTTTTTTTCAGATTTGTATATGTTTAGTGATTTTAGTACCGTGATAGAAAAGAGTAATACTTTTCAATTTTATTAAGACGTGTGTGCGAAATCGTCATGTAAGCTTATCTGTTGAAAATCGCAAGAAATGTCAATCATGGTTATTCCCTTTTAAAAATCTCCTGTCATGACGTCGTTCGTGTCATTTCTTCTTTTTTATGGGGACAGGATAAGCATGCGATATTCTTTCTGTGTGTGCAAAACGGTTGGGCGGAGGAAAATTGGTCATTTGGAAAGTTTTACGGTCGCAACCACGACTTGGTTGACAGTTATCGAATATCTGTGTCACAAATGACCACGGATATGTTCCACTTGTCGTAAACACGTAAAGGTCCTTTTCTTGTTCATGATTTATCTAAGTATAATAATTAAAACAAATTGTACTCTTTGTTCATGCAAAGGTCCATCCTTTTTTTCGTTGCATTGGCAACATTATTAGCCTCTCCCAATGCACTCGACTCCATCACATTAATCCAAAATCATACTTTCATACTTTGTTTCGGGACAGGTTGTATTTGGGGTAAGACCTACACTTCCTGTTGAGGATATTTGTTAGTTATTTGGTATCGATTTGGCCGGTGGCAAGGTTATAGTGGACCCAATAGTCTCCGTGGAGCCTAGTTATGAAGGGATGAATTATAAAATACAGGGGTTTTCCTGCATGTGTTGTGACTTTTGCAATGGCAAAGCCTATGGAAGAAAATGATACTTTATTGCAAGATGGCACCATATAAACAAGTGATGTTGAATTAAAAGACACATTTTATTTGCTGATGTCAACGTTTACTTTTTACATAGCCATAGCGATATGTCTCGTTATTTCATAGACAAGGAAGACAAATCTTGTCTAAATACAGATAAGGACTATAAAATCCCAACTTGATACAGTCCATGACCAACGGTCAACGAGTGATGGTCCTGTTCTTAAGCAAAATAAAATATGTCAGTAATGACCTTCTTACTAGGGAATGACTTATTATAGTGCACAGACGGAAGAGCTCGAACTAACTTGTTCTAAGTCATTCTCAGTAGACCACCGATATGTTGCACTTGTAGTAAACACTTCCTGGTCCTTTCCGAATTCACGACTTATTATTGGGGTTGTAACTAGATTAATACGACGGGTGCCACTAGTGGAGCCCAATCTGCAGACCCTTCTGGGACACCTGAATTCACCCCGATCTTTAGTCGGATTCGTGTTACTCGACCTTTCGTTTTATATGTATATTTTGTAGATCGTTGTTTTTCCTTTTCTGCATTTTTCTTTTGGCCATTATGTTGCATGTTCTTCGATATACGGATTATGATTGCCCCTTTGGTATCTTCAAACTCTTCTTAGTAAAGTCACGTGACTTGAACATTAAACTATTAACAATTTCACTGGCCAATATTTAGAAACTTTCAGGATTGGAACTAAAATATATTTTAATTCAACAAGAATTAATTTTCATAGAAAATGATCGCACTAATATACCAGAAAGGACAAGAACATTTATTCTCAAGGAATTTAAACTTGAACATTGACAAAGAGGCCAGTAATAATGTATTAATTTGATTTGTGTAATTGTATAATAGTATGAAGTAAATGTTGGTGTTATATTAAAGAATATAAACTTAATTGATTGTTGGTTGTATCTTTCTGTTACTAGAATATTCTAGAAACAAATATTTTCTTAACATTAGTTATTGATGTTATCGACCAAATCATGAATGGTTGATGACTTATTGAACATGATTTATACTTTATTCAATATGTTACGTTGAAATACAATTACATAGAGTATCAAAGGCCAAGGTCAAGGTCAGCATGACGGGTGGACGAGGTGTGTTTTTGGTCTCCGCATTTTATGTTTGTATTGCTGGTTATATCACGTCCAACAACATTACGAATCTTTACATGTTGTCAACATTCTTGTTTTTTGTTGTTGTTGACATTCTATGACTTAGAATACATGTATATGTATAATTTGTGTTGCTTAAGAACAATTTACGCACACTATTCAAATTCCAAGACAAGATAAAATAACTTTTATAATTATAATCAAACATACAAGTAATATGTAACAGGTAAAGATTGAGGGTTTGCATTATTTTTTTTGTTCTAGGTTATAGACGGATAAAAACATATTAAATTTAACAGAATATTTCGTCCTTGTCATTTTTCTTTTTACCATGTCTGTAATATTTCCTTTGAATTACGTCTCGGTATCTTTTGATATTTCTAAAAATAAATACTTTCTGAAAAAAATGGTCCCCATTATGGAAAGGTCTGGACCCGCCTCTGGGATACATGTACATTGTCGTACAGGGTGGTATGTCGACAATTGTTGAATACGGTACAACGATCTCTGTTGTAGATTGAGTAAATATTTCTGTTTTAGTGAATCAATGTGGCAGGCCTTCATGTACTCTATGGGGTTCTTCATATTAAAAAAAAACGGGCACTCACCATATAAAGTACCATTTTTATTCTACGAGACTTAGTTTTGTTGTTTCACAATATTTATTAGGTAATCTAGGAGACTCACCTTATTTTCTATTACGAATGTTGTTGTCTTATGATATGAACCAGGTATTTAAGGAATTGGGTCCCCTGAGGCATTATAGGAATCATTTACCTTAGAGGACTCGCATCATTATCTATGATTAATGTTGTTGTCTTATGATATGAACAGGTATATATTGTAGTGGGTCCCCTTAATTACATCAAGGCATTATACAGATCATTTACCTTAGAGGACTGGCATCATTATCTATGATTAATGTTGTTGTCTTATGATATGAACCAGGTATATATTGTAGTGGGTCCCCTAAAGTACATCAAGGCATTATACAGATCATTTACCTTAGGGGACTCGCATCATTCTCTATGCTTAATGTTGTTGTCTTATGATATGAACCAGGTATATATTGTAGTGGGTCCCCTTAATTACATCAAGGCATTATACAGATCATTTACCTCAGAGGACTCGCATCATTATCTATGATTAATGTTGAATTGTGTTTCTCTCGGAAAATGACACTTTATGGGGCGAGCCCCTTAAAGTAAACTTTGTAAATTTCAACTTAAGTAAATGAAGGTTATAATAACTTAGTGTCACGGTAATGAATTCCACATCTCGCTGTTCTCCATTCAACGATTACCAACAAGTCATAAGTAATGCATTTTATGTAAAAATGCATTAAATTGAGGAAAATGTAAAGGTAATAGTTCATGTACAAATAACCAGTTTTACTAGTATTTATCATTCATATTTCTTATAAAATTTGTTTTGAGAGAAGCCTATCTATGAATTCCCTGGCGAAAATTGTCTAAATATATTTAAAATTAAATGTTTTTGCTTGTCTTAATTTATATGTTTTTAATGTATTACTTTCTATGTTGAATCGATGCCTGTGATGTCACGTTTGTGACTTTCATCATTAGATAATAGAGAAGCTATGTCGTCCTCGTAGGCGCAACAGATTTATAAGAACCGAATTAACCCATACTATTGGCTAACAAAGAGGAGATAATCATGTTAAACTGTGACAATAAGCCATAACTTTCCCTGTGTTTAGAGATAAACAGTGACACACTTGGCGTAAACAAATAGCTTTTTCGGCATTATTTATGTATCTTTATGGAGTAAATCACTACAATCAAATGCTCAAAACCTTTGCATTTCACCCTTAATGTTAGAAAATATCTTACCTTTATCGGGGAATATTTCGGCTATTGCAAATGTGTTGCTACAGGGCGTAGACCCAGGTTTTCATAGTGTTGCACTCCATCACATTAACTTAAAATCAGATTTTGTTTCGGGACAGGCTGTAGTTAGGGTACAACCTGCACTTTCTCTTGATATTTCTTTGTTAATTGGTATCGATTTGGTCGGTGACAGGGTTATAATGGACCCAATAGCCTCCGAGGAGCCTAGTTATGAAGAGAATGAATTAGAAAATACAGGGATTTTTCCTGCATGTGCTGTAACTTTAGCCATGAAAAAGCCTCTGGAAGAAGATGAGACTTTATTGCAAGATGGTACCATAGAAACAAGTGATGTTGAATTAAGAGACACATGTAGTACTGATGTGAACGATCACCTTTGTACATAGCGATGGCGATATGCATATTTATTTAATAGGCAAGGAACACAAATCCTGTCAAGATACAGATGAGGATTACAAATTCCATCTTGATACAGTCCAGAAACAAAGGTCAATGAGTGGAGGTCCTGTTCATAGGCAAACAATAAGATATGTCAGAAATGACCTTCTGACTAGGGAACAACTTGTTAGTGCGCAAATGGAAGGGCTCACACTACCTTGTTCTAAGTCATTCTCAGTAGAGGAGGCAAAGAATGTTAATGTTTGCTATTTCATGACAGACGAAGCAGTGATGTGAAAATGGAGACCACCAGATGCGAATGTGTCAGATGAATGGAAAGTGATCTGCCAGATAGCGGTACCAGAAGAATACCTGAAAGCAGTCGTGCGCCTGGCCCAATATTCGTCACTGACTGAACTGGGTGTTAACAAAACCTCCAACAGGATATAAACCCATTTCTACTGGCCTAATATAAGACGAGACGTAACCGATGACTCTTGATCTTGTAACATCTGTTGATTATGGGATAACCGAATCAAAACAGTAGTGTAGCTCCACTCCGACCCGTACCCGCTTTCAGTAGGATTATTCTTGACTCTGTGGGTCCCCTTCCTAAAAATAAATAAGGAGATCTATGTTTGTTCTCCACTTAGGAATATTAAAGCTAAAACTATAAATAAGACTCTAATTATTTTGTTTTTACTTTTGTGGGACTTCCTAAAACAATTCAGTCAAATCAGGAATCCAATTGTATGTCTCATTTTTTTCAGGAAGTTATGCATCAATTTAGTTAGATATGAAACAGTTTCAATCTAATGCATAGCCCCCTGATTCTCACGGTGCTCTTTAAAGATTTCACCAGACCTTAAGATATATGATGAAATCATTTTGCTTAGACAGTCAAACAAATTGGGATGATGGGGTCCACATGCTAATGTTTGCTTTCAGGGAAGCCTTCCGAGAATCTCTAGGTTTTAGTCCTTTTGAACTAGTTTGTGTACACTCTGTGACTTGACTTATTCCACTTCGTCCAAAGGGTGACATAGGGCGACCACAGTGTCTTTCTGTTCACGGCTGCTGTCTTTGCCCCTTTCGATGTCTTGTCGACCTTTTCTTTGTTCGGTTGTAAGTCCCCGCCGCCAGGTGTTCTTTGGCCTTCTTCTCTTTCGATGTCCTTGGGGATTCCAATCTAGAACATTGGTATCATTTTTTTCGGATGGTATGTCCAATCCATTTCCACTTTCTAGATCTAATTGTGTGTGCTATAGGATGTTGGTTTGTCCTTTTCCAAAGGTCTTTATTTGAGATTATGTTTGTGAGAGGTCCCTTAAAGATTTTGAAAGAAAGTGTTCAAAGCATAAGCTTACTAGAGTATGTGAAATATAACATGACAATTGGAAACAAAACCAAGATAATTAATTTTAAACCAGGCAAGAAAGTTATTGTGTTATTACTCATTCCTTGTCATCCATTACAAACTAAATTTGTTTGGTCATATGTAATTGAATCCAGACTGAATGATTTAGATTATATTGTGAATATACTTACGAGAAGAAAGAAAAGACACATATGTCAGGTGAAAACACAAGGCTTCTCGAAAGAATATACACTAAAGTGAATGTTAGCGATAAAGATGTTGGTGTAGTGTTGGGTCCAAGAAGGTAAAGATGACATAGATCTGCCTAATTGCTATTGTTTCTTAAAAGTTTGACAAAGATCAGAAAAATAATCCACAATTGAAAAAAATGACTGGCCTTAATCTTATCTTTGAAGCATTTTGATGTTTACTGATCACAATACAGTCACATTTATTAACAAAATGCAAAATAAAATCACAGATTGACGAGATGGGGATTAATGTTGCAAGAATATAATCTGATTATAAAACGTATTAAATATAATGATAATTGTATAGCTAATATTTTGTCTAGAATTGGATAATACAAATATGTATCCAACCCTTTTCATCAAGAGATGATATATTATGTATCTATAATAAATATGAGATAATACTTTGTGTTTTGTTCTTGATAGCATTACATCATAAGTGCAAATAGGTTATCAAATATAGGTAAAGTTGTTTACACGTTTTTAATTTTGACGTTGAATTTAATATGTTCTAGATAATGTTCATGTATATAAACAATGTCACATATTTAGGAAAGTTCTAGATAATTTGATGAAATAGCAAATAAGACCCAGTAGCTCTATCGATGTCAGTCTAAGATTTATAATTGATATAATAGATGGAATCTATACCATTGTATTTGGACATCTTTACTTAGTAAAACGTAAAGAAGCTAGCCCGAACCTTTGATTTCACGTTCCGCTTTACAGGTGATGTCCTTTCAGTAAATAATTATGTTGATCGCATCTATCCCATTGAGTCTGAAATAAAGGATATCACAGCTACATATGTGTCTGCTTCATATATTACCCTACACCTCTAAATCGACAGGGAAGGGGGTAAGAACGAACCTTTACGACAACAGAGATGGTTTCAATTTTCCCATTGTGAACTTTCCATTTATGTGTAGCAACATTCCAGCAGCACCTGCATATGTAGTGTATATTTAACAGATGCTACGATAATCCAGAGCGTGTGGCTCCTTTCAGCATTTCCTTGATAGACGATGCTGCTAACAAGGGTTCCTTTTGGTAAAGTTGAAGTCATCACTTTGAAAATGTTACGGTCGCCACAATGACTTGGTTGACCATGATGGAATATCTGTTTCACAATGACTGATAGTGTAGCAGGATCTACAGACCCTTCTGGAACACCTGAGTTCATCACGGTCTTTAGTGGGATTCGAGTTACTCGACCTTTTGTTTCATATGTATGCTTTGTACATCGTTGTTTTTCCTTTTGTACTCTTTCTTTCGGCCATTGTGTTGTCTGTTCTTCGATATGCTGATTATGATTGCCCCTTTGGTATCTTCAAACTTTTCTTAGTAAAGTCACGTGACTTGAATATTGAACTATTAACAATTTCATCGGCCAATATTTGGAATCTTTCTGGATTACAACTAAAAGATATTGCAATTCAACAAGAATTAATTTTCATAGAAAATGACCGCACTAATATACAGGAAAGGACAAGCACATCTATTCTCAAAGAATTTAAACTTGAAGATTGACAAAGAGGGCAGTAATAATTTATTAATTTGATTTGTGTAATTGTATAATAGTATGAAGTACATTTTGTAATATTAAGGAATATAACCTTAATTGATTGTTGGTTGTATCTTTCTGTTACTAGAATATTCTAGAACAAATAGTTTCGTAAGATTAGTTATTGATGTTATCGGTCAAATCATGAATGGTTGATGACTTATTAAAAATGTATTATACTTTATTCAGTATGTTAAGTTGAAATAAAATTACATAAAGTATCAAAGTTTGTAGTATTGACGTATATTTTTTTATTTGACAGTTATTTGTATTCCAATGAAATCACATCAATCAAATCAAACACGTTCAACCACATTATGAACCTGTATCTGTTGTCAATATTCTGTTTTGTTGTTGTTGACATTCTATGACTTACAATACATGTATATGTAAAATGTATGTTGTTTAATAACAATCTACGTAACATATTAAATTCCACGACAAAATAAAATAACTTTTATAATTATAATCAAACATACAAGTAATATGTAACAGGCAGTAAAGGTTAAGGGTATGCATTTATTGAACCCGCTTTGAAACACCGTATTTTTAAATAGCTACACTAATTAGAATGGGTTGTTTATTTTTACTGAACAGGAATATGAATACATTTTATTGAAACAAATGACACAAAATGTATACATCCATCGTGTACTTCACTTTGGAAGTTTTGACTGAAGGCCTCAACCTATGACAGAATGTCTCAATGGTACCGTGTCGTTTCGCCCA
>MJUT01011810.1:333590-386886 GCA_002080005.1 Gigantidas platifrons
GCCAAAAGTTCCTCTTTCTCATAACTAGTAGCTTAGTAAGTAGGACTACCAGAGTATTGCACAAATAAAGGTTATTTCATTACAGCACAACTTATCCACTGTTTACGATGCCCGATTTACTATGATAGCCGTGATACCCAAATTTAGGTTTACGCTATAATCAATTGAGGATGCTTGATGACAATCATTTTAGACAAATATGTGTGCGTTTGTGATAAAATTAGAGATCCTGTACTTATGTGTTAGAGGTAACTTCTGTCCACGTGTGTCTTCGATTTTATTATTAGACATGGGAGCTGTACTGATGGTGTGGTATATTTAGTGTTTTGTATTGATGATTGATATGATATATTACTTTGTTCATTATAATATGTTGTATTGTTGATTACATCATCAGTGCAAATAGGTTATCAAAAATAGGTCCAGTTGTTTACAAGTGTTTAATTTTTATTTTGAAATTTGAAATGTTCTAGCCATTTCTACCTATTGTTTATATATGTAAGCAATGCCAAATTGTTTAAATGTTCTAGAGAATTTCATGAAATAGTATGTAAGACGCTGCAACTTCGAGAACTGTCAGTCCTGGATTTAGGATTTGTATGATAGCGGGAATACACTTGGATATATTTACTTAGTGAAGTCGGGTGAATTCAACATTGAACTATTAATAATTTCAACGGCCAATATGTCCAAACTTACAGGATTAGAACTGAGGAATATTTTAATTCCACTATTATTCATTTTCATAGAAAAGAAGCGAACTAATATACCGGAAAGGACAAACTAATTTAATCTAAAGGAATTTAAATTTGAACATTGACAGACAGGCCAGTTATAGTTTATTAATTTGTTATTGTATAATAGTATTAAGTATTTATTTTTTTTATTATATTAAAGCATAGAAACTTAATTGATTGCTGGTTGTGTCATTGTGTTACTAGAATACTCTAGAAAAAAACAAACTTTACGTAACATTGGTTAAGGGTTCGTCTGCGAGGACGAATATTTGTAAGATAACATTATTAAAAAGAAATGATTTATAGAAGTCTATATTTTCTTGAATTATTTATTTATTACAACCAACAATCAGAATGGTATTTTCGACAGAAGAATTTATGTCAGAATCAAAAAGGGAGACGTCTGATGGAATAAATATCAGAATTGTTACTGCTATCCAAATTTGAATTTCGAGGTTTAAACTACCATGTTAAAATTTGAAATCCGTAACATTATTGTTAATGAGGAGATGTTGGGTGAAGATGATTTGGATTTGCTTAGCAATAATGGGGATGATACTGTAAAAATGAGAGAAATTGAAATGCAGTAAAAAAGCGATTAAAATTAAAACTCAGATTTAAATAAATAGAAAAGGAAGATATGCAAGAAAAAAGAAGAATTGAAGAAATGCAAATGGAATTAAAACTTAAGGAACTTGAACTTGAACAATTTAGGCTTTCTAAATAAATAGAGGAGATAGTGCCATTGGTGTTACCTTCAATTACAAAATAAATTTGATGTTGTGAAGTACATCAGATTTGTTCCACCTATTTTGGAGAAAGAAGTGTCCTGACGAGGAAAGCCCCAGAAACAAGTTTAAATTATGAAGAAGTGAATGAAGCCATTTTGGAAGAATATTAATTGGTAACGGAGGCTTATCGGCAAAAGTGTAGAAGTTGTATAAAACGGGATGATCAAAATCGTGTTGAATTTTCCCGTGAAAAATAATTTTTGTATGAAAAGTGGCTCACTTTTAACGAAGTACCTACACATTTTAATAAATTAAGACAAAACAATTCTTATTGAAGAATTTAAACAATGCATTAATTCAGATATTAAGACATATATAGATGAGCATACCGTTTACAGTTTAGTAGAAACAACCAATATGGCAGATGTTTATACACGGACGCATAAATTAATGTTCTGGAAAAATAAAAGAGCTGGAAGTTTGAATTATGTTCAGAATAGACCCCCTTCTTATAACCATTTTGATCAATCAATATCAGGTTCTTGGGAGAAACAATAACAATAATAACAAAAATAACAGTCCTCCAAAAAAAATAATAATAAAGGGGAATCACTTAAATCTTGTTCCTATTGTAAGAGAAAGGACAAATTGCTTTAGAATCGTCTGAACAAATTTGATTTCATCTTGATTTGATTTTTGGTGTTTTAACGCCACTTTTAATAATATTTCAACTGATAGGTAATAAAACCAGTCTACAACCCATTAAAATGTTGCGTGATACGGGAGATTCCCAAACTTAAAAGGTGAAATGCAAATGTCATAACGGTTTTTCAGATTTACACATATTTAGATAATGATTTTAGTACCTTGAGAGAAAATCGTAATAATTTTCAATTTTCTCAAGACATTGTGCGAAATCGTCAGGTAAACTTACCTGTTTAAAACCACGGGAAGCATCAATCATGGTTATTCCCATTTAAAAAATTCCTGTTTTGACGTCACTCGTGTCATTTCATCTTTTTTATGGGGACACATATACTCATACCATATTCTTTCTTTGTATGCAAAACGGTTGGGCGGGTGGAAATATGTCACAAACACGACTTGGTTGACCGTTATGGAATATCTGTGTCACAATTGATCACGGATATGCTCGACTTGTCGTAAACACTTCCCGGTTTTTTCCTCGTTCATGACTTATCTAAGTATATTAATTAAAAATGTCGCTTGTTAAAATGTACTAAAATGAAAGAATAAATACCGTGGTTCTAGGATATACTCCCTTGGGTTCATCGTGCATATATATTATAGGTCTGTCTTCTTAACAAATGTGAAATATCAAGCAATTATTGCCGTGCACACAATTTATAGGTATATTCGTGTAAACAATTGGCAATTGCCTTAGCTAGCAAGGATAATTATATATATAACACAATGTCAAAAGGCAGAATGTATTGACGCAGAAATTCTGAATAAGACTTCATTGGCTCTAATGTTTACAAGTGACATTTTTCATATATATTTTTAATGTATTATCAAGTCGTGTACATATGCTGTATTTCGTTTTGTGTCGTTGCGTGACATGCAATTTAATGTATGTTTGTTCATGACCTGGCCAGAATATTCCCCTTTTTTTGTGCTAGGTTATAGACGGGTAAAACCATATTAAGCTTTACAGAACATTTCCGGTTTCGTCCTTGTCATTTTTCTTTTTTACCATGTCTTGTCATTTTTCTTTGAATTACGTCTCGGTATCTTTTGATATTTCTAAGAAAAACTGGTTTCTGAAATAAAAAGAGCCCCATTAAGGAAAGGTTTAGATCCGCCTCTGAGATACATGTACATCTTTCTTTTACATTGTGTAAAATTGTATCTTTTAGTGAATCAGTGTGTTGCGTCTAATTCCAATTATCCACTGAATCATATTATAATCGCTGGAAGTGTCCCGAATTTGAATTATGTTCAGAATAGATCCACTTCTTATAACCATTTTTATCAACCAAAATCAGGTTCTTGTGTGAAAAAAATAACAATATTTATAGTCCTCCCAAAATAAATAAAGGGGAATCACTTAAATTTTGTTCCTAGTTTATAAGAAAAAGGACAAATTGTTTCAGAATGTTCTTAAAAGAAATAATGAGAATACACCACAAGGTTCTATAGCATGCAATGCTTTAAAAGACCCTCTCATGCCCATTGTAGTTGAACAAGCAAATTTGAGGTTTTCAAAATCTCAAGCTCTTTCAAACAAAGTGATTTGTATCACTGATAGGTGATGAAACCAGTCTGCAACCCATTAAAATATTGCGTGATACGGGAGATTCCCAAACTTAAAAGGTGAAATACAAATGCCATAACTGTTTTTCAGATTTACACATTTTTAGATAGTAATTTTAGTACCTTGATAGGAAATCGTAATAATTTTCAATTTCCTGAAGTCTTTTATGCGAAATCGTTATGTAAATTTACCTGTTTAAAACCGCAGGAAACATCAATCATGGTTATTCCTCTTTAAGAATCTCCTGTCGTGATGTCGTTCATGTCATTTCTTTTTTATGGGGACAAAGATAATCATACTATATTCTTTCTTTCTGTTCAAAACGGTTGGGTGGGGGGACAAATGACCACGGATATGTTCCACTTGTCGTAAACACTTCGCGATTCTTTCCTCGTTCATCACTTATCTAAACATACTAATTTAAAAATTTCGCTTGTACAAATATACTAAAATGAAAGAATAAAAACCGTTGTTTTAGGATATACTTCCGTGGGTTCATCGTGCATAAATATTATGGGTCTGTCTTCTTAACAAATGTGAAATTTCAAGCAGTTATTGCTATTCCATGAGGCGTTTATGAATAAAACCGTGTGAATAAATGTCAACTCATTTTCAATTCTGACTTAATTTTTTTTATTTTCAAAAAAATAAATAAATATTATCAATGTATACCAAAAAAGAGATTATCATCCTTCCCTCCGGCTATATCTACATGCTGGCTCCATCAACAAAACTCGTATCAAAGTCCACGTGAGCTGAGCAGGACTTAGCAACAGTCAGCAGGAGTTATCACCAAATTCTCCTAACATTTAAACGATAATTCCTGTGAAGATGGCAAAAATAAATAAAATTGATCTACACCATTAGCTAGTTAACATTATCTTTTAAAACATATATCAAATTAAGAACTGTCGCGTTAGAAATATCAACAAACATCGTCCTACAAAAATGTACTTTACACAATTCTTGATAACCTCTCCTCAGACCATAATTTATTACGTCATAAAGGAGGTTGTGACCGTCATGTTTTCTAAACCGGAACGGCATTGGTAGGCAAAACCTTTAATGAAAATGGGTGACTTTGATGTTTGTAATAAAAAAAAAATGAATATCCCCATTAAAGGGAAATTCAAACAATCTTAACCTTTATTTAAACCTGTAAAAATGAATGGTAAATTTTGCAAACTACTTATGAACTACGGTTTTGGGGAAGCGTATTTTGAATATTTTGAATCATGTAATTTTTCCCGCGAAAAATACAAATATAGATGTATCCGTGTTTATGCTTGATTTAAGGATGATAAATATGTCATCTGAATGTGAATATAATTGATACTGAAAAATATCAGCCTGCTCGACAGAATATGAAGTTTGTGACTCGTTCGCTTCGCTCACCCGCCAACAAACTTCATATTCTGGCTCGGCAGGCTGATATTTTCGGTATCAATCAATTCACATCCATATAACATATACTTATCGTTCAGATGTCAAAGCGGAGATGAACACTTGGATCATACATAGGAGATGTGGCACGATCGCCTGCTATTTGTTTTTGTCAGAAAACAGTAATATTGTGCTTTGAAAGCAGTATTATCTCCTCCCAACGCACCTCTCGATGTCGAAATTGGGTTACATTGCCGCTAGCTGCAAGCATATCTTGCTGTCTACCACGTTTCTCGTTTGATTATTAAGTTAAATAGACCACAACTTTTATAGGTATGTTCGAGTAAAATATTGGCATTTGCTTTAGCTAGCAAGGATAATTATATGTGTAGAAAACAATGGCAACACCCAGAATTTATTTACGCAGACATTCTGATTAACACTTCATTCGTTCTGATGCCAACGAGCGAAAATAAACATATATTTTTGGTTGATTATCAAGTCGTTTACATATGCTGTATTTCGTTTTATTCCTTTCTGTGAAATGATATTTGTGAAATATCAAGCAGTTATCGCCGTGCCTTAACGCGTTTTCGGATAAAACCGTGAAAAAAAGTGTCAGGTTATTTTCTATTCTGACTTAAAATGTGTGTCTGTCCTTTCAAATATAGACCGTAAATATTATCAATGTATTCTAAACAAGAGGTAGGCGTTCAGATTTCTCTTGGTTCCTACAGAGGAGAGGTGACACGATCGCATCCCTTTTTGTTCTGTCAGAAAGCATTAATATTTTGCTTTGAAAACATTATTAGCCCCTTCCAACGCCCCTCGCGATGTCGAAATTGGGTTACATAGTCCCTAGCTGCAAGCATATCTTGCTGTCTTACACGTTGCTTGTTTGTTTTTTATGCTAAGTAGACCACAACATTTATAAGTATATTCGTGTAAAATATTGGCAATTGCATTAGCTAGCAAGGATAATTATATATATATATATATATAACACAATGAAAAAACCCAGAATTTATTTACGCAGAAATTCTGAATAAGATTTCCTTGGCTCTGATGTTTACGAGCGACATAGTTTATATATATTTTAATTTATTATCAAGTCCTCTACATATGCTGTACTTCGTTTTGTTTCGTTGCGTGACATGATATTTATTTTATTTTGGCTCATGACCTGGCCAGAATATTTCCCCTTTGTGTTAGGTAATAGACACGTAAAAACATACTAAATTTAACAGAACATTTCTAGTTGTCTTGAACTTTTCGCTTTGAATTACGTCTCAGTATATTTTGATATTTAAAAAAAGTAATGCTTCTGAAATAAAACGACCACCATTATGGAAAGGTCTGAATCCACCTCTGAGATACATGTACATTGTCGTACAGTGCGTCTTTCGTCAATTGTTGAATACGGTACAACGATCTCTGTTGTAGATTGTGTAGAATGTTCTGGTTTAGTGAATAAGTGTGTCTGGCCTTCATGTACTTTAGGAGGCTCTACATATCCTTAAAAAAACCAGGCACTTACCATATAAAGTACCATTTTCATACGGGCGTCTCGAGGCGGGCCGAATTATGTTATTCGGTATGGCGGGCAGGCGGCTGGCGGGTGGGCGGTCCTCCATACAGGTGTCCACACAATAACTTTAGTTCTGTATATCGGATCTTTACCAAAAATGATTCTCCTGTGGTAGGGGAAGACCCCTATTTGTATTGGGGGCATTAGGTCAAAGGTCAAGGTCAACGTTACTTTGAATGGAATGTTTGACAACAGGGTCGTTTGCACATGATAACTTTAGTTCTGTATATTGGATCTTTACCAAACTTGGCCACATGATTACCCTGTGGAATGGGGAGAACTCTATTTATTTTGGGGTTATTACCATTAAACCGTTTGATAATTTATATAGACGGGCGAATTTTGTGATGCACACAGTTCTTGTTGTTCTATGAGACTTAGCTCTGTTGTCTCACAATATGTATTAGGTACTCTAGGGGAGTCACATTATTTTCTATTACAAATGTCTTATGATATGAACCCGGTATTTATAGAAGTGGGTCGTCTAATGTATTATAGGTATATCTTACTTTAAGGGGCTCGCATCATTTTCTATGGTTAATGCTGATATCTTATAATATGAACCAGGTATATATGGTAGTGGGTCCCCTAAAGTACATCAAGGCATTATACAGATCATTTACCTTAGGGGACTCGCATCATTCTCTATGGTTAATGTTTTTGTCTTATGATATGAACCAGGTATATATGGTAGTGGGTTCCCTAAGGCATTATAGGAATCATTTACCTTAGGGGACTCGCATCATTCTCTATGGTTAATATTGTTGTCTTATGATATGAACCATGTATATATTGTAGTGAGTTCCCTAATGTACACCAAGGCATTATAGGGATCACTTACCTTAGAGGACTCGCATCATTCTCTATGGTTAATGTTGTTGTCTTATGATATAAATGGTGGATATAGGTGGTGAGCTTCCTAAAGTACACAAAAGCATAATAGAGATCATTTACTATCGGGGACTCGTATTATTGTTTTATGGTTAATGATAGTAGGTCTCCTATAATGGTAGATATATATTATTAAAATGATTTAACTTTTATTGAATTGTGTTTCTCTCGGAAAATGACACTTTATGGGGCGAGCCCCTTAAAGTAAACTTTGTAAATTTCAACTTAAGTAAATGAAGGTTATGATAAGTTAGTGTCACGGATATGAATTTCACATCTCGTTTTTCTATATTCAACGATTACTAACAAGTCATAAGTAATACATTTTATGTAAAAATGCATTAAAGGGAGGAAAATGTAAAGGTAATAGTTCATGTACAAATAGCCAGTATTACTAGTATTTATCATTCATATGTCTTATACATTTTTTTTTGAGAGAAGCCTATTTATGAATTCCCTGGCGAAAATTGTCTAAATATAGGTAAACAGCAAGAGTACAAAAGTTCGGCATGTATTTCTATTTAAATATTTTATATTTCAAAGTAAATGTTTTTGTTTGTTTTAATTTATATGTTTTTAATGTATTACTTTCTAAGTTGAATCGATACCTGTGATGTCACGTTGGTGACTTTCATCATTAGATTATAGAGAAGCTATATCATCCTCGTAGGCGCAGCAGACTTATGAGAACCGAATTACCTCATACTATTGGCTAACCAAGAGGAGATGTTAAACTGTGACAATAAGCCATCAATTTACCTGTGTTTACAGATAAAAAGTGACACACTTGGCGTAAAAAGCTTTTTCGGCATTATTTATGTATCTTTATGGAGTAAATCAAGACAATCAAATGCTCAAAACCTTTGCATTTCACATTTAATGTTACCACATATTTTACTTTAATCGGGGAATACTTCTGCTATTGCAAATGTGTTGTTACAGGGCGTAGACCCAAGGTTTTCATAGTGTTCCACTCCATCACATTCATTTAAAATCAGATTTTGTTTCGGGACAGGTTGTAGTTGGGGTACGACCTGCACTTTCTGTAGATATTTCTTTGTTGATTGGTATCGATTTGGCCGGTGACAAGGTTATATGGACCCAATAGCATCCAATGAGCCTAGTTATGAAGAGAATGAATTAGAAAATACAGAGATTTTTCCTACAGGTGCTGTAACTTTAGCCATGAAAAAGCCTCTGGAAAAAGATGAGACTTTATTGCAAGATGGTACCATAGAAACAAGTGATGTTGAATTAAGAGACACATTTTGTACCGATGTGAACGATCACCTTTTTACATAGCGATAGCGATATGCATAGTTATTTAATAGGCAATGAACACAAATCCTGTCTAGATACAGATGAGGATTAACAATTCCATCTTGATACAGTCCAGGACCAATAGTTAATGAGTGGAGGTCCTGTTCATAAGCAAACAATAAGATATGTCAGAAATGACCTTCTGACTAGGGAACAACTTATTAGTGCGCAGATGGAAGGGCTCGCACTACCTTGATATAAGTCATTCTCAGTAGAGGAGGCAGAGAATGTTAATGTTTGCTATTTCATAAAAGACGAAGCATTGATGTGAAAATGGCAACCACCAGATGCGAATGTGTAAGATGAAGGAAAGTGATCTGCCAGATAGTGGTATCCGAAGAATAACGGAAAGTTGTGCGCCTGTCCCAATATTCGTCAATGACTGAACTGGGTGTCAACACAACCTCCAGCAGGATATTGACCCATTTCTACAGGCCGAATATAAGACGAGACGTTACCGAGGACTGTTGATCTTGTGACATCTGCCGATTATGGGATAACCCAATCAAAACAGTCGTGTAGCTCCACTCCGACCCGTACCCGCTTTTGAAGAGTCTTTCAGAAGGGTTATTCTTGACTCTGTGGGTCCCCTTCCAAAGACTAAATAAGGAGATCTATGTTTACTTCCCACTTAGGAATATTAAAGCTAAAACTATAAATAAGACCCTATTTATTTTGTTTTTACCTTTGTGGGTCTTCCTAAAACAATTCAGTCAAATCAGGAATCCAATTGTATGTCTCATTTATTTCAGCAAGTTATGCATCAATTTAATTAAATATAAAAGAGTGTAAGTCTAATGCATAGCACCCCGAGTCTCACGGAGCTCTGTAAAGATTTCACCAGACCTTAAAATATATGATGAACAAATTTTGTTTATACAGTCAAACAAATTGGGATGATGGGGTCCACATGCTACTGTTTGCTTGAAGGGAAGCCTTCCAAGAATCTCAAGGTTTTGGTCCTTTTGAACTGGCTTGTGGACACTCTGTGACTTGACTTATTCCACTTACTCCAAAGGGGGATATAGGGCGACCACAGTGTCTTTCCACCTCTTTCTGTTCATGGCTGCTGTCTTTGCCTCTTTCCATGTCTTGTCAATCTTTTTTAGTTCGGTTGTAAGTCCCCACCACCAGGTGTTCTTTGGCCTTCCTCTCTTGCGATGTCCTTGGGGATTCCAATCTAGAACATTGGTATCATTTTTTTCGGATGGTATGTCCAATCCATTTCCACTTTCTATATCTAATTGTGTGTTCTATGGGATGTTGGTTTCTCCTTTTCCAGTGGTCTTTATTTGAGATTTTATTTGTGAGAGGTCCCTTCAAGATTTCGAAAGAAAGTGTTCAAAGCATAAGCTTACAAGAGGATGTGAAATAGAACATTACAATTGGAAACCAAGCCAAGATAAGAAATTTTAAACCAGGCAAGAAAGTTATTGTGTTATTAATTATTCCTTGTCATCCATTACAAACTAAATTTGTTTATTCATATGCAATTGAAACCAGACTGAATGATTTAGATTATATTGTAAATATACTTACGAGAAGAAAGAAAAGACATATATATCAGGTGACAACACAAGGCTTCTCGAAAGGATATACGCTAACAGTGAATGTTAGCGATGTAGATGTTGGTGTAGTGTTGGGTCCAAGAAGGTAAAGATGACATAGATCTGCCTAATTGCTATTGTTTCTTAAAAGTTTGACAAAGATTAGAAAACATAATCCACAATTGAAAAAAATGACTTGCCTTAATCTTATCTTTGAAGCATTTTGATGTTTACTGATCACAATACAGTCACATTTATTAACACAATGCAAAATAAAAATCACAGATAAACGAGATGGGGATTAATGTTGCAAGAATATAATCTGATTATAAAACGTATTAAATATAAAGATAATTGTATAGAAAATATTTTGTCTAGAATTGGATAATACAAATGTGTATCCAACCCTTTTCATCAAGAGATGATATATTATGTATCTATAATAAATATGAGATAATACTTTGTGTTTTGTTCTTGATAGCATTACATCATAAGTGCAAATAGGTTATCAAATATAGGTAAAGTTGTTTACAAGTTTTTAATTTTGACGTTGAATTTAATATGTTCTAGATAATGTGCATGTATATAAACAGTATCACATTTTTAGGAAAGTTCTAGATAATTTGATGAAATAGTAAATAAGACCCAGTAGCTTCTAGAGATGTCAGTCTACGATTTATAATTGATATAATATATGGAATCTATAGCATTTTATTTGGACATCTTTGCTTAGTAAAACGTAAAGAAGCTAGCCCGATCCTTTGATTTCACGTTCCGCTTTAAAGATGATGTCCTTTCAGTAAATAATTATGTTGATCGCATCTATCCCATTGAGTCTGAAATAAAGGATATCACAGCTACATATACGTCTGCTTCATATCTTACCCTACACCTCTAAATAGACAGGGAGGGGGATAAGCACGAACCTTTACGACAAAAGAGATGGTTTCAATTTTCCCATTGTGAACTTTCCATTTATGTGTAGCAACATTCCAGCAGCACATGCATATGTAGTGTATATTTAGCAGATGTTACGATAATCCAGAGCATGTGGCTCCTATCAACATTTCCTTGATAGAGGATGCTGCTAACAAGGGTTCCTTTTGGTAATGTTGAAGTCATCACTTTGAAAATGTTGCGGTCGCCACAATGACTTGGTTGACCATGATGGAATATCTGTTTCACAATGACCGCTAGTGTAGCAGGATCTATAGACCCTTCTGGAACACCTGAGTTCATCCCGGTCTTTAGTGGGATTCGAGTTACTCGACCTTTAGTTTCATATGTATGCTTTGTACATCGTTGTTTTTCATTTTGTACACTTTCTTTCGGCCATTGTGTTGTCTGTTCTTCGAAATGCTGATTATGATTGCCCCTTTGGTATCTTCAAACTTTTCTTAGTAAAGTCACGTGACTTGAACATTGAACTATTAACAATTTCATCGGACAATATTTGGAATCTTTCTGGATTACAACTAAAAGATATTGTAATTCAACAAGAATTAATTTTCATAGAAAAGGATCGCACTAATATACAGGAAAGGACAAGCACATCTATTCTCAAAGAATTTAAACTTGAAGATTGACAAAGAGGCCAGTAATAATTTATTAATTTGATTTGTGTAATTGTATAATAGTATGAAGTAAATTTTGTTATATTAAGGAATATAAACTTAATTGATTGTTGGTTGTATCTTTCTGTTACTAGAATATTCTAGAAAAAATAGTTTCGTAACATTAGTTATTGATGTTATTGGTCAAATCATGAATGGTTGATGACTTATTAAAAATGTATTATACTTTATTCAATATGTTAAGTTGAAATAAAATTAAATAAAGTATCAAAGTTTGTAGTATTGATGTATATTTTTTTATTTGACAGTTATTTGTATTCCAATGAAATCACATCAATCAAATCAGACACGTTCAACCACATTATGAAACTGAATCTGTTGTCGATATTATTTTTTGTTGTTGTTGACATTCTATGACTTACAATACATGTATATGTATATTGTATGTTGTTTGATAACAATCTACGCAACATATTAAATTCCACGACAAAATAAAATAACTTTTATAATTCTAATCAAACATACAAGTAATATGTAACAGGCCGTAAGGGTTAAGGGTATGTATTAATTGAACCCGCTTTGAAACACCGTATTTTTAAATAGCTACACTAATTAGAATGGGTTGTGTATTTTTACTGAAAAGGAATATGAATACATTTCATTGAAACAAATGACATAAAATGTATACATCCATGGTGTACTTCACTTTGGAAGATTTGACTGAAGGCCTCCACCTATGACAGAATGTCTCAATGGTACCGTGTCGTTTCGCCCAGATTACCTGTTCGCCCCGGAAAGTGAGTCGATTCTCCCCACTTAATCGATATTATATTATAATAGATGAAGTTTTTTGTCGACAATTTGTTAGTAATTATTTAGTTATCAGTTGAATACAAACAAAAATAATAAGATAACAATAAAATCAAAATAATAAAAATATATGATAAACAACGGAGTTAACATCATCAGGAGGTTATATTATAATATTTAATAATTATTGGTCAATTATTACTAATTAAACTGCAAAAAAATAATCAAGAGAAATTAATAAAAAAATGAAAATTGTAATAATTTGTATTCTTTGATTTGTCGAATACTAATTCGCTGCACGATTTACCACACACTATCACACAATAAATCATATACAATTAGAAAATAATGTGCAAACCAACAAACTGTAAGGTTCAGAGAAGCTATGTCCGACTTGGTATAAATTTTATATAAAAAAAGACTAATAGCTACTGGTACAGAATATTTAAAATACTAAACAAAACCTACATCAGCGTTCATGTATAAATAAAAGAACACTTGCAACAACAACAACAAAAAACAAACAAACAAAAAAAAACAAATATACAAACAAACTAATAAAATAAAAACAAACAAATAAATAAACAAAGACAAATAAAAGCATATTAATGCACCAATGGTATTTTGAACGAGTTTATGCTGAGCATGCAGTCTAGAAAATTGCAACAGTTAATTTGCACGATTTTTCAGTGTTGAACACAAAAGGAAAATATTTTTCTCTATAACGAGTCATCGTGAAGGGGTTTAGATTCACTTATCACTTATGTGTACAACATTGCAATAAAAGACGACGAAATCGACTAACGGAGACATCAAACTCTCTTTCATATGCTAATTTCTCGGATATTTAACAATAATAAATATAAAATATCAGATTTCGTATGGTTTTACAGGGAAATTCATAAGTAAAGTACATGCAATACTCTGTGGTTCTTATCTCCTTTGCAAATGTTAAGATATGTCAATAATATGTCAAGTTTGTTTTTTCCTTAATTATGAGTAAGACAAAAATAAAGTACCCATGCACACTAAACGTCAAAAATCTTAACATGGCAACAGCTGGCATATTTTTGTCCCTAATAATTCACGTGTTTTTTGACAGTTGTATCAACAATTATTTCAATTTGGCAATTCCTGATGAAGATTTAAGGTTAAGAAAACATTATTTTGACTTCACAGGGATATTTTTTTATAATAAAAGTGAAATTAGTCAACTTTCGATATTTATTTATAAATCTACCCAAAGTAACCTTCAAAAACCATCTTTGTCGTTCTATTCCTTTTGTAAACGTACTAATCTATCTAATTTTAAAATAACTCCAAAGTCCACACTTTTGATTTTTATATTAATATGCGGGGACGTGCATCCTCATCCAGGACGATCTACAGCTAGACGCACTCCTAAATATCCATGCAGCATATGTAAAAAAGAAATAATTAAAACTAGTAAAAGCATGCCCTGTGAAATATGTAAATGCAAATCACATATAAAATTTGCGAAAATTTCACTTGATAAATATGAAGCATGGCTTTCCGGAACATCTAATTTACAATATTTATGCGATTCATGCTCTCTATTATCACTTTCATTTAATCATCGCGAATCATTAAACTCATCTTTCGAATGTCCCGAACAAAAGGATCCTACAAAATTTGTTCAATTTCCATCAGTTGTTAAAGAGGACTGCTTTAAAATATTTAATGAAAAAGGTTTACATTTTCTACATCTGAATGCTAGATCTTTATTGCCAAAAATATCAGAATTAAAATTAATTGCTTTAAAATCTAAAGCGGCAATCATATCAATCAGTGAAACATGGTTAGATGACTCGGTTACAGACGCGGAAATTAATATTGAGAATTATAGTGTTGTACGCTTAGATAGATCA
This sequence comes from Gigantidas platifrons, assembly GCA_002080005.1. Taxonomy (NCBI): domain Eukaryota; kingdom Metazoa; phylum Mollusca; class Bivalvia; order Mytilida; family Modiolidae; genus Gigantidas; species Gigantidas platifrons. The sequence continues at coordinate 348,339 of MJUT01011810.1, forward strand.
CGTATCGGTGGCGGAGTCTGTATGTTTATTAGAAATGACCTGGCCTTCTCACTTCTTCAAGATCTTAAAATAGAAGGTATGGAAGCAATTTAGATAGAAATTATCTTACCAAAAACTAAACCAATAATATTTAGAACCTGTTATAGACCACCCAAACAGAATTATTTTTTGGATTTGTTTGAACGAACATTAAATAAACTAAGACCAGATTGTGAACAGATTATCCTAGGAGATTTCAATATCAGCTTTAAAAACAGCGTATCTTCCATGTGTAAGTCCTATACAAATATTTTAAATATGGGCAATTTAAAACAGCTTATTAAAGATCCTACTCGTGTAACACCAACATCAAATACCATCATAGATCACATTGTATGTAATAATGAAGATAAAATAAGTCAATCTGGGGTTATTTCATCAGGTGTAAGTGACCATTATATAACATTTTGTACAAGAAAGTCACAAAAAGTAACCACTTGTAAACAAAACTTAGTCAGAATAAGATCAACTAAAAATTATAATAAAGATGTCTTTAATGATAAACTAAATGCCATTGATTGGTCATCATTACTTTTATGTAGAAATGTTAATGAAGCATGGGAAAAATTTCGATCACTTTTTCATTCAGTCCTTGATAACGTTGCACCGTATAGAGACATCAAAATACGACAGCAGACTGAACCATGGATGACTTCCGAAATCTTAGAAAACATTAGAAAAAGAGACGATTTGTTACACATGTATAAAAAGACACAAAATAAATACCAATACGCACAGCTTTGTATGATCAGAAACAAAGTCCAGAGAGATATTAAACACGCTAAGGAGGATTTTTACTCGGGCAAGATCGAGGAAAATAAAAAATCTCCAAAGAAACTCTGGCAACAGTTGAAATCCCTAGGATATAGTTCTAAAAAAAACAGATGTGGCAGGTATCGTTTTAAACGTATCCGGACAAACATGCCATAGCCTAAGAGAAATCGCTAATCATTTTAACACCTTTTTCACCACAGTAGCATCTTCTCTTGTCGACACATTACCACCAGCTCCAGGATTATTCGATATTAATTCCAACCTGTTTAAACAATTCTACTGTAAAGTTACCAATAATAACCTCGATTTAAAATTAACAAGTGTAAATAAAGACTTTATATACAAAGAACTTTGCAATCTTAATTCCTTTAAGAGCACAAGATTAGATAACATTCCAGCGAGGTTCATTAAAGATGGAGCGAGCGCCCTGGTCAAACCAATAACTTATCTGGTGAATCTATCAATAACATCTGGGATAGTACCGGATGAACTTAAATTAGCCAGAGTAAAACCATTATTTAAAAAGAACAGTAGATTAGAAATTGGCAACTATAGACAAATAAGCATTCTTTGTATTATTTCTAAAAGTCTTGAAAAAGCTGTGTATAAACAACTGGAGACACATTTGATCGTTCATAATTTACTGTATCAATTTCAGTCTGGTTTTAGAAGCTCGTATTCAACTGATACTTGTCTTATACATTTATTTGATCATATTAAAAAACAAACATCAAAAGGATTATTTACAGGCATGGCTATGATAGACTTACAAAAAGCATTTGACACAGTGGACCATCGAATATTATGCCACAAATTAAGATATATGGGAGTACAAGAAGTCAAATGGTTTGAATCGTATTTAACTGGAACAAAACAACTTGTAAATGTAAATGGGACAGAATCTGAACTCCTTAATATTACTTGTGGAGTTCCTCAGGGAAGCATTTTAGGCCCTTTGCTTTTCCTGTATTATGTTAACGACATGTCAATCAGTATTCAATCAGACTGCAAACTCTTGCTTTATGCCGACGACAGCACTATAATATTTTCTTAATAAAGACCCCGATGTTATCTCCCACAAATTAGGAAAGGAACTAGAATATTGTAGCAGCTGGCTCGTTGACAATAAGTTGTCTTTACACTTAGGCAAAACAGAATGTATTATTTTTGGACCGAAACGTAAATTGAAGAAAGTAACAAATTTTCAAATCCAGTGTAACAATCATATCATTCAATCGCAATCGAAACTTAAATATTTAGGCATAGACATAGACCAAAATTTTTCAGGCGAAATTACAGTTAACTCAATAATAAAAAAGGTAAATTCTAGACTTAAATGTATGTACCGTAAAGCGAGGTGCTTGTCAACTGAAACTCCCAAAACTCTTACAACGGCTCTAATCCAATGTCACTTTGACTATTCATGTTCCTCGTGGTATGCTGGTGTTTCACAGACCATAAAAAAGAAACTTCAGATTGCCCAGAACAAAACCGTTAGATTTATAAAAGAATTAGGTCCAAGATCTAGTGTTCGCCAACCAGAACTATCAAGTGTTGGATTTCTTAATATTGAGAATAGGGTAAAGCAATTAAGATTAGGACATGCACATAAAATCTATAACAAGAAATGTCCAACGTATTTAAAAGATAATTTTATAAAAGTTAGTGAAAATCATGAATATAACAATAGATCAAGCCAATTCAACTTCGTTGTTCCAAAAATCAAAGGTGTGGACTCTTCAACTTTTTTCTTTAATGCTATTAAAGATTGGAACTCGCTTCCAAATAACATAAAATCAATAAAAGACCATAACGCTTTCAAAACAGAAATAAAATAACATCTTAAAAATTAATTACAGCCATATCTTTTAAAATATTATCAACTAAAATTGTGCCATGCGACCTCTTTAAATCATTTTTTTTATTTTTTTTTATTTTTTATTTTATTAAACAAGTGATATACACTAAAGGACCCCATTGGAAATAAGCGGAAACGCTTTAATGGGTTATCCTTGGAAGGATATCAACTTAAAGTGCATTTTAACCTTGATACATTGTTTTATATAATTTTATATTTGTATATTTTTAAACTACACTAGATTTAGTTGGTATCTGGCCTAAATGAATTTTACCTTTACCTTTTACCTTTTACAAGCCTTACAACATCCAAAATACGAATATTTGCAATAGTATTTCCCATTTTTCATTTTTAAAAGCACTATTAATAAATGAGGGCGAAGCGACCCAGGGCGAAAGGGAATCGGGGCGAAACGACCTGGTGTGAACGGGAATAGGGGCGAAACGACTCACGGGGCGAACGGGATTCAGGGCGAGGCGACCCGGATTCGTCTCAACTTATCATAATTACGGGCAGTGTTGTGTTATTAGCTTATGTGGTTTCCATTCTTGTAGTAAGATCGAACCTGTCAATACATTTATATCACCTGACCACGTCATTGTCACGGAACCTTTTTGTTATGCAAGGAAATAGCTGAAATTGCACGACGAAATACACAAAATGAACTCGTTGCTGCACAGGAGAAAAGTGAATTATCCTTCAATTTTAACTGTTTTTCACAACGGAAAGCAGGAAAAGTTTACAATTTCATACCTGAAGGGAACAGCATTCTCTTATTTTTAAAACATGTATGGAAATATCTAGAAATATGAGATAAAACAACTTACCGTGCACACGTTTGTAAATTTTCCTCGACAGATGGTCTCAACCGGAAGTTGCAGATACCTCTTTGTTTGCTCAACAATATGTTGAGACCATCTGGTTTACCAGGCGTGATATCAGTGTTACAGGACAATACTTCAACAATCTACCAAACTTACAATCTTTGCGAGTATCAATTAGTATTATTTACAGAAAAATATGTTCATTATATGACAATATAGGTCTCAGGTAACGTTTTTATTATATAAAAACAAGTTATTGACAAATGTGTCCTTCGAACTCTACAGATATGTCATCGATACGGAACACTAACTTAGTGGTAACTAAATTTGCTGTATAATGCATTGCTTTCTTTTTCCGTGCTTCACAAAATAAAATAAGTTAATTCACGACCGGTGTCATACAGTAAGCCTTCCTCCATAGTAGTTTAACCCCCGGAAGATTTACTATATAGTAAATCTTTCCCCATGTGGGAACGTTTACTATATAGTATTTATTCCGCATAGTAAACCTTCCTACCCAACCGATTAACAAAAAAAACTATAGATTTGTGCTTTTTTACCTTTTAATCATAACCAGATATAATTAATGGTATATAACAATTAAAATTAACACGATTAAGGCGCTAAATTCCGAATCAATAGTAAAGATCCAGATTAAGGGGGAACATTTACTATATAGCAACATATCTGGGGGATGATCAGGTATGGATGGGGAAATGTTTGCTATATGGTAAATTTTCTCCCGGGGGAATATTTACTATATAGTAAAGTATCCGGGGAAGGTTTACAATATAGCAAATATTTCGAGGGGGAATGTTTACTATATACTAGTAGTAAACTTTCCGCGGGAAGGTTTGCTATGCGGAAGGTTTACTATACGACACCGGAAACTATCAATTTGTATTTTGTCTTACCATTTTCATGATACGTGCGCTGTAAAGATATTTTTAAGCGTGTTTAAAAATTCCCATAAAGAATGGTTTGTAACGTGTAGAAAAGACACATATTTGGACAAACAAAATTACTGAGTCAAACGGTTAGCCATACATATAATCAATTACTATGTTGAAAAAGTAGAAGCACTTGTAGTATTATTTTCTCTATATGGATTCAGGTGAAGTTTTGGTTTTCTATATAAACTAGAAAAGCATATGGTTCCCTAATCAGCCAAACATTCCTCTTTCTCATAACTAGCATTTTGGAAGGTAGTATTACACAAATAAAGGTTATTCCATTGGAGCCCAACTCTCCCACTGTTTACGATGCCCGATTTACGATGATAGACGTGATACCCAAATTTAAGTTTACGTTATAATCAATTGAGGATGCTTGATGACAATCATTTTAGACAAATGTGTGAGCGTTTGTGATGGTATTAGAGTTCCTGTACGTATGTGTTAGAGGTAGCTCCTTTGCACATGTGTCTACTATTGTATTATTAGACATGGCAGCTGTACTGATGTTGTGGTATATTTAGTGTTTTGCATTGATGATAGATATGATATATTACTTCGTTCATTTGAAAAGTTTTTTGTTGTTGATAGCATTACATCATCAATGGAAATAGATTATCAAAAATAGGTCAAGTTGTTTACAAGTTTTTAATTTTTATTTTGAATTTCATATGTTCTAGCCATTTCTAAATATTGTTTAAATATTTTAAGCAATATCACATGTTATAAATGTTCCAGAGAATTTCATGAAATAGTATGTAAGACGCAGCAACTTCGAGAACTGTCAGTCCTGGAATTAGGATTTGTATGATAGCTGGAATATATAGCATTGAACTTGGATATATTTACTTAGTGAAGTCTGGTGACTTAAACATTGAACTATTAATAATTTCACCGGCCAATATTTCCAAACTTTCAGGATTAGAACTAAGGGATATTTTAATTCAACTATAATTCTTTTTCATAGAAAAGAATCGAAATAATATACCAGAAAGGACAAGCTAATTTAATCTAATGGAATTTAAATGTGAACATTGACAGACAGACCAGTTATACAAATGTAGTTTATATGCTATTTGTAATTGTATAATAGTATTAAGTATTTTTTTTTCCATTATATTAAGGAATAGAAACTTAATTGATTGCTGGTGGTATATTTCTGTCAATAGAATACTCTAGAACAAAGTTTACGTAAAACTAATTAAGGGATCGTCCGCGAGAAGGGGTTTAGATACACATATCACTCATGTCTACAGAATGGCAACACAATACGACGAAATCGACTAATGGAGACATCAAAGTCTCTTTCATATGCTAATTTCTCGGATATTTAACAATAATAAATATCAGATTTCGTATTGTTTTACAGGGATATTCATAGGTAAAGTACATACAATACTCTGTGGCTCTTATCTCCTTTTCAAAGGTCAAAATATGTCAATAATATGACAAGTTGTTTTTTCTTAATTATGAGTAAGACAAAAATAAAGCACTCATGAAGAAGCCTTACAAACATGTCTGGAAATATCTAGAAATATGAGATAAAACAACTTGCCGTGCACACATTTGTAAATGTTTCTCGACAGATGGTCTCATCCGGAAGTTGCAGATACCTCTCTGCTTGCTCAAAAATATGTTGATACCATCTGGTTTACCAGGCGTGAAATCAGTGATACAGGACAATACTTCAACAATCTACCAAGCTTGCAATCTCTGCGAGTATCAATTAGTATTATTTATAGAAAAATATGTTCATTATATTACAATATATGTCTCAGGTAATGTTTTTATTATATAAAAAAAGTTGTTGACAAATGTGTCCTTCGAACTCTACATATATGTCATCGATAATGAACACTAACTTAGTGGTAACTAAATTTGCTGTATAATGTATTTTTTTTCTTTTTTCCTGCTTCACAAAATAGAATAAGTTAATTCACGACCTGAAACTATCAATTTGTATTTTCTATTACCATTTTCATGATACGTGCGCTATAAAGATATTTTTAAGCATGTTTATACATTCCCACGAGGATTGGTTTGTAACGTGTAGAAAAGTCACATGTTTGGACAAACAAAATTCCGGAGTCAAAATGTTAGCCATACATATAAACCATTAATATCTTGAAAAAGTAGAAGCACTTGTAGTATTAGTTTCTCTATATGGATTCTGGTGAAGTTTTGGTGTTCTATATAAACTAGAAAAGGCATATGGTTCCCTTTTAAACAGAATATCCAATGATGAGATGAATGACTTGTGATCAGCGAAACGTTCCTCTTTCTCATAACTAGCATTTTGGTAGGTAGGATTACCAGAGTATTACACAAATAAAGGTTTTTCCATTAGTGCCCAACTCTCCCACTGTTTACGATGCCCAATATACGATGATAGCCATGATACTCAAATTTAAGTTGACGTTATAATCAATTGAGGATGCTTGATGACAATCATTTTAGACAAATGTGTGAGCGTTTGTGATGAAATTAGAGTTCCTGTACGTATGTGTTAGAGGTAGCTCCTTTGCACATGTTTCTACTATTTTATTATTAGACATGGCAGCTGTACTGATGTTGTGGTATATTTATTGTTTGGCATTGATGATAGATATGAAATATTACTTTGTTCATTAGCATATTTTTGTTGTTGTTGATAGCATTACATCATCAGTGCAAATAGGTTATCAAAAATATGTCAAGTTGTTTACAAGTTTTTAATTTTTATCTTGAATTTTCCTATGTTCTAGCCATTTCTACATATTGTTTATATATTTACACAATGTCACATGTTTTAAATGTCCCAGAGAATTTCATGAAATAGTATGTAAGACGCAATTAGGATTTGTATGATAGCTGGAATCTATAGCATTGAACTTGGATATATCTACTTAGTAAATTCGGGTGACTTGAACATTGAAATATTAATAATTTCAACGGCCAATATTTCCAAAGTTTCAGGATTAGAACTAAGGAATATTTTAATTCAACTATTATTCATTTTCATAGAAAAGAATCGAAATAATATACCAGAAAGGACAAGCTAATTTAATCTAAAGGAATTTAAATTTGAACATTGAGAGACAGGCCAGTTATACAAATGCAGCTTATTAATATGCTATTTGTAATTGTATAATAGTATTAAGTTTTTTTTTCCATTATATTAAAGAATAGAAACTTAATTGATTGCTGGTGGTTTCTTTCTGTTACTATAATACTCTAGAACAAAGTTTACGTAAAACTAATTAAGGGATCGTCCGCGAGGACGAATATTTGTAAGAGAAAATTATTAAAAAGAGATGATTTATAGAAGTCTATATTTTCTTGAATTATTTATTTATTACAACCGACAATCAAAATAGTATTTTCGACAGAAGAATTTATGTCAGAATCAAACAGGGAGGCGTCTGAGGGACTAAATATGAGAATTATTACTGCTATCAAATTTTTATTTTGAGGTTAAATCTACCATGTTAAAATTTGAAATCCGTAACATATTGTTGATGAGGAGATTGTGGGTGAAGATGTTATGGAATTGGTTAACAATATTGGGGGTAATACTGTAAAAATGAGAGAAATTGAAATGCATGAAGCAAGCAGATTACAATTAAAACTCAGACTTAAAGAAACAGAAAAAGAAGAAATGCAAGAAAAAATAAGAATTGAAGAAATGTAAATGCAATTAAAAATTAAAGAACTTGAACAATTTAGGCTTTCTAAAGAAAAAGAGGAGTGAGTGCCGTTGGTGTTACCTTCAATTACAAAATAAATTTGGTGTTGTGAAGTACATGAGATTTGTTCCACCTATTTTGGAGAAAGCAGTGGACAAATAGTTTGTTCATTTTGAGAAAATTGCTCAAAGTCTGGTTTCGCCCAATGAATACTGGACCTTACTTTTACAAAGTGTCCTTAGGAGGAAAGCCAGAGAAACAAGTTCAAATTATGAAGAAGTGAATGAAGCCATTTTGAAAGCATATCAGTTGGAAACGAAGGGGTATCGGCGAAAGTGTAGAGGTTGTAGAAAACGAGATGACAAACGCATGTTGAATTTGCCCGTGAAAAATAACTTGTGTTTGATCAGTGGCTCACTTCTAGCGAAGTAACTACACATTTTAATAAAAAAAGACAAAACAATTCTTATTGAAGAATGTAAACAATGCATTAGTTCAGATATTAAGACATATACAGATGCACATAGCGTTTCCAGTTTAGTAGAAGCCACCAATATGGCAGATGATTATGCACTGACGTATAAGTTAATGTTTTTGAAAAACAAAAAGAAGCTAGAAGTGTCCCGAATTTGAATTATTTTCAGAATAGATCCCCTTCTTATAACCATTTTGATCAACCAATATCAGGTTATTGGGAGAAAAAATAACAATAGTTACAGTCCTCCCAGATAAATAGATGGGAATCACTTAAATCTTGTTCCTAGGTTGTACGAAAAAGGACAAATTGTTTCAGAGTGTTCTTAAAAGAAACAACGAGAATACACCACAAGTTTATATAACATGTAATGATTTAAGAGACCCTTTCATGCCCATTGTAGTTAAAAAAGCAAATTTAAGGTTTTCAAAATCTCAGCTTGATATTATGGAGAATGATCAACCCTTGATAGCAAAGTAATTTGTGTCACTGATATGTGATCAAACCAGTCTAAAACCCATTAAAATAGTGCGTGATACGAGAGATTCCCAAACTTAAAAGGTGAAATGCAAATGCCATAGCTGTTTTTCAGATTTACGCATTTTTAGATAGTGATTTTAGTACATTGATGGAAAAAATCGTAATAATTTTCAATTTTCTCAAGACGTTTATGCGAAATCGTCAGGTAAACTTACCTGTTTAAAACCGCCGGAAATATCAATCATGGTTATTCCAATTTAAAAAGCTCATGTTTTGACGTCGCTCGTGCCATTTCTTCTTTTTTTATGGGGACACAGATAATCATACCATATTCTTTATTTGTGTGTAAAGCGCATGGGCGGGTGGAAATAGATCGCAACCACGACTTGGTTGACCGTTATGGAATATCTTTGTCACAATCGACCACGGATATGTTCCACTTGTAAACACTTCCCTGTTCTTTCCTCGTTCATGACTAATCTAAGTATACTAATTAAAAATGTCTCTTGTTAAAATTTACTAAAATGAAAGAATAAATACCGTGGCTCTAGGATATATTCTCGTGGGTTCATCGTGCATATATATTATGGGACTGTCTTCTTAACAAATGTGAAATATAAAGCAATTATTGCCGTGCAATGGGGCCACGCGTTTTAGAATAAAACCGTGTGAAAAAATGTCAGGTCATTTTCAATTCTGACTTACAATTGTTATCTGTCCTTTTAAATGTAGATCGTCAATATTAACAATATATACCAAAAATGGTAGGCGTTCAGATTTCAAAGCGAAGATGTACTATTGGTTCATACAAAGGAGAAAACAGTAATATGTTGCATTCAAAACATTATTATCCCCTCCCAATGCACTTCTCGATGTCGAAATTGGGTTACATCGCCCCTAGCTGCAAGCATATATTGTTGTCTAAACTGTTGCTCGTTTGTTTTTTATGCTAAATAGACCACACAATGTTTAGGTATATTCGTGTAAATAATTGGCAATTACCTTAGCTAGCAAGGATAATTATACATATAACACAATGGCAAAACCCAGAATTTATTTACGCAGAAATTCAGAATAAAATTTCCTTTGGCTGTGATGTTTACAAGTGATATTTTTTATATATTTTTTAAATTTATTATCAAGTCGTCTGCATATGCGGTATTTCGTTTTTTTCGTTGCGTTACATGATATTTATTTTATTTTTGCTAATGACCTGGCCAGAATATTTCCCCTTTTTGTGCTAGGTTATAGACGGGTAAAACCATATTAAGCTTCACAGAACATTTCCGGTTTCGTCCTTGTCATTTTTCTTTTTACCATTTATTTTCATTTTTTTTTCTACCATGTCTTGTAATTTGTCTTTGAATTACGTCTCGGTATCTTGATATTTCTAAACAAATGGTTTCTGAAATAAATGACCCCCATTATGGAAAGGTCTGGATCCGTCTCCTAAATACATGTACATCTCTGTTTTAGATTGTGTAAAATTTTCTCTTTTAGTGAATCAGTGTGTTCCGTCATATTCCAGTTATCCACTGAAACATATTATAATCAACTGCGTAAATATTAAGCAAAAATCAATCAATCAATGTAGATGAGGAATGTAATATATAAAATGTGCTCAACGATGATGGAATGAAATAATGCTAAATTTGGCGTTAAGCAAAAATCAATCATTTCCGTGACTTCAAATACTATTAGTCTTTTGCAATTGCCATGTGCAACCTCTGACACAATCTTTAAAGTTTTAAAAGGCGGTCAGTATTTGGTAGAAGTAGAACAAGCTCTGACCAACATTTTCAAATTGTTGAAGATGGTCAGTATTTGGTAGAAGTTGAACAAGCTCTGACAAAAATCTGCAAACTGTTGAAGTCGGTCAGTATTTGGTAAAAGTATAACAGGCTCTGACAATAATCTGCAATCTGTTGAAGGCGGTCAGTATTTGGTAGAAGTGATATTAATGTCAAAGTGTATCACACAAGAGGAACAAATGGGATTATTTAATAGTAATTAATTCTTTTGGCGTTGTAGCCATTGGATTAATATCCAAAACAACTGAACAAACATGACAGGTCTACCAATATTCAAATTAAGGCAAACGCTTTGTTTGAATTACTTATTTCTTTGTGAAACCTATGAAAACAAAATATAACAGAAAGTAAAGTGTATCATACATACGTTATATGCTATAGCACAAATCATATATACTTTGTTTATTTACATCCCCGGTATAACTGGTAAAAAATACCATAATGTATAACAAGACAAGAAGGTACCCAAATGACAAATAATTAAAGAATAATCCTCCATGTTTTGCAGTTTGTAGTCCACATAAAATTGTTTCGAGTATCAAATGCATATCCACGATCTAATAGCATATATTTACTTATCAACATGATGAATTTATATTTCAACGAATCAAATGTCGATTGAAATAGAGGAAATGTGCATGAACACTACAATCCAGACGCATACAAGTATCAGCCGCAAGGCTGCTGGTAGCCATTAGTAGCCTCTATGTGCCACATCGGAACATGCGAAGCTTATATCTGTGGATCGAGCTCAGTGAATCTTCACCAACCACTAACTGTTTTCTCTTCACGAACACCTGGGTTTTGGTGAGGTTCATGTTGCTCATCTTTTTTACTTTTCTGTGTTGTGCTTTTGTGTTTGCTTGTCTTCCTTCTGTGTCATTTGTACACAATTGTGACAGTGTCTCTAAGATGTACATTCCAGATTGCCCCTTCGGTATTCTATAACGTTAATGTACTATAAGCATTGTTTATGACATACAAGTAGCCAATAGTTTAATTAAGTATAAACTAAATATATGTGTTGACTATAGAGAGTTAGATGACAATAACATACAAGTGATAAAGTGACAACCTATCATTTAATATTTTCTTTTACAAATGTATAATTCAATCATTACAATATAAACCACTAGTAATGCATTGAGAAAAAGTGAAGCATTGATAAATAAAAATTAGAGAACCCCTAAGGGTCAATCAAAAATAGAAAATCCAGAGACAGAGGCAATAATGTCCAGAAGACAGTACTAGGACAAAACAAACTATGCACACAGAAATTGACAGTAAGGGTTCTTTGAGAACGAAACATTTTTGTTAAAGATATTGTTTCAATTTTACTTGTGTTAGACTTTTATTTATATGTAACACCAGTCTGGCATCACCTGTATATGGAATATACGTCTCTCAATTGAAGCAATATTCCTGTGTTACACTATATCTTGCTACATACATAGTATACTTTATATATTACGTTGAAATACAACTACTCACAGTATCAAAGCTTCAAAGTTTGATTGTATTGGCTCATTTATTTATATCTTGCAGCTATTTATAATGTATTACAATAAAATCACATCAATCAAATCAGACACCTTCTACAAATTGCAGAAACTTTATTTTTTGTAATATGATTGTATTCCCTCTTTGACAGCAGTCAAAATGGTAGCCATATATTTATCAACAATTAGTTTTTTGAAAAAGTAGAAGCACCTGTAGTATTCTTTTCTATATATGGATTCTTGTGAAGTTGTGTTATTCAATATAAACTAGAACAGTCATCATGTTCCTTGTTAAACAGGGTATTCAATGATGAAATGAATGACTTGTGATCAGCCAAATAGTCCTCTTTGTCGTAACTAGTATTTCAGTAAGTAGGATTACCAGAATATTGTGCAATGAAAAGTTCTTTCATTTCAGCCCAAATCACCAACAGTTCAAGATGCCGGTTTTACAATGATAGACGTGATATTCAAATTTAGGTTTTCTCCATTTCTGTACATATGTGTTTTAGGTCACTTTGCCCATATGTCTACTATTTAGTATTATATATAGCAGCTGTTCTGAGGGTGTGGTATGCTATCAATCACATCATGAATAGTTGAAGAATAAAACGGTTTGATACTTTATTCAATATGCAACGTTGAAATACAACCACATAGAGTATCACAGTTTCAAGTATTGATGTGTATTTTTTATTTTACAGTGATTTGTCTTTGAATAAAATCACATCAATCAAATCAGACACGTTCAGCAACTTGACGAGTCTTATTTATCTGTAAGTATTACTCTTATTTTATTTTATGCTATAACTTACAATACATGTATATGTACAACTTATCTAGGTTATCCTTTGAGAACAAAACAGTATCAAAGCTTCAAAGTTTGATTGAATTTGCGCATTTAGTTATATCTTGCAGCTATTTATAATGTGTTACAATAAAATAAAATCAATCAAATCAGACAACTTCAACAATTGTCGAAACTATATTATTTGTAATATGATTGTATACCCTCTTTGATAGCATTCAAAGTGTTAGCCATATTTATCAACAATTAGTTTGTTGAAAAAGTAGATGCTACTGTAGTATTATATTCTCTATATGGATTCTTGTGAAGTTTTGTTATTCAATATCAACTAGAACAGTCATCATATTCCTTGTTGAACAGAATAACACAATATTTTGTTATATGTATTGCTTAAGGCAGAATAGAAAGCTACAGACTTAATGAAGTATAAATATGAGACAGTATTTCAGTATCCACATTTGACTGAAACTACTACGTGAACAGACTTTTTCCCAGTATAATTGTATTCCTTCTTTGGCAGCAGTCAAAATGTTAACAATATTTATAAACAATTACTTTGCTGAAAAAGAATAATCACCTGTAGTCATCATGTTCCTTGTTAAACATAATATTTAATTATGAGATGAATGACTTGTGATCAGCCAAATGTTCATTTTTGCTATAGCTAGTATTTCAGTAAGGAGGATAACCAGAGCATTGTGCAATGGAAAGTTGCTTCATTAGAGCCCAACTCAAGCACTGCTTACGATGCTGGTTGTACTATGATAGCCTTGATATCCAAATTTAAGATAAAGTTATGATCAATTTATATGATGTTCGATGACAATTATTTTAGACACATGTGTGTGCTGTTGCGCCCATTTCTAAAACAATAAAAAACTAAATTAGAGTTCATGTACATATGTATTAGAGGTAACTACTTTGCACCAGTTTCTACGAGATTTCCATTATATATAGCAGCTGTACTTTCAAACAGGTTAATGTTTTCATAAAACTAAAGTGTACTCTTTGCGAGCAAACTCTATCAAATATATATCTTACTTTCATAAGGACAACACTATAATATGCTTTCGAAGTTTGGGATGGGTGCTTTGAACGAGAAATAGCAAAACTAGAAAAAGTTCAAATTGAATCAGCTAGAGTATTTCAGGACTAACACAATTTGCAAGTAGAAAGTCTCTTTCCTATGAAACAAGGTGGGCATATTTGTCTTCTAGACGTAAATATCGCAAGCCGACATCATTTTACAAAATGTGTAATGAACTATGTCCTCAATATCTAGGTAATTGACCACCTCCTACAGTATATTAGATCAGTGATCATAATCTCCGAAACGATGAAAACTATACAACACCATAAAGTAGACTCAGAATAACATCCTTTATGCCATCCACTGTTTCGTCATGGAACAATTTTGATTTAAATATTAGAAATAGTCTAAATATATCATGTTTTAAATCTAGGATCAAAGAAAATACTATTAAATCTCCGGAATATTATGGTGAAGGGTCCAGAAACCTAAGCATACTTCATGTTCATGCTAGACTACGATATCAATGCAGCCCATTGAATTCTGATATATTTCTTATAAACAGTACAAATGACTCAAAATGGCAATGTGGTTCCCCTTTTGAAGATCCAATTCATTATATAATAGAATGTCCATTAAACCAAATTGAAAACTTTAAGGTGAAATGCAAAGCTCATAACTTTTTTTTCAGATTTGTATATTTTTACTGATTTTAGTACCGTGATAGAAAAGAGTAATAATCTTCAACTTTATTAAGACGTGTGTGCGAAATCGTCATGTAAGTTTATCTGTTGAAAATCACAGGAAATATCAATCATGGTTATTCCCCTTTAAAAATCTCCTGTCGTGACGTCGTTCGTGTCATTTCTTCTTTTTTATGGGGACAAGGATAAGCATACCATATTCTTTCTGTGTGTGCAAAACGGTTGGGCGGGTGGATATTGGTCATTTGGAAAGTTTTATGGTCGCAACCACGACTTTGTTGACCGCTATGGAATATCTGTGTCATAAATGACAACGGATATGTTCCATTTGTCGTCAAAACGTCCCGGTCCTTTCCTTGTTCATGACTTATCTAAGGATACTAATGAAAACAAATTGTACTCTTGGTTAATGCAAAGGTCCATCCCTTTTTGTCTGTCAGAAAACAGTAATTCATTGCTTTGAAAACATTATTAGCCCCTCCCAATGCACTCCACTCCATCACATTAATCCAAAATCATAGTTTGTTTCGGGACAGGTTGTAATTGGGGTAAGACCTACACTTCCTGTTGAGGATATTTGTTAGTTATTTGGTATCGATTTGGCCGGTGGCAAGGTTATAATGGACCCAATAGTCTCCGAGTAGCCTAGCTATGAAGGGATGAATTGTAAAATACAGGGGTTTTTCCTGCATGTGTTGTGACTTTAGCAATGACAAAGCCTCTGGAAGAATAGGATACTTTATTGCAAGATGGTACCATAGAAACAAGTGATGTTGAATTGAAAACACATTTTGTTTGCTGATGTCAACGTTGACTTTTTACATAACGATATGTCTCGTTATTGTATAGGCAAGGAACATAAATCATGTCTAGATACAGATGAGGACTACACAATCCTAACTTGATACAGTCCATGACCAAGGGTAAATGAGTGATGGTCCTGTTCTTAAGCAAAATAAAATATGTCAGTAATGACCTTCTTACTAGGGAATGACTTATTATAGTGCACAGACGGGAGAGCTTGAACTACCTTGTTCTAAGTCATTCGCAGTAGACCACCGATATGTTGCACTTGTCGTAAACACTTCCTGGTCCTTTCCACATTCACGACTTATTATTGGGGTTGTAACTAGATTAACACAACGGGTGCCACTAGTGGACCTGAATCTGCAGACCCTTCTGGAACACATGAGTTCACCCCAGTCTTTAGTGGGATTCGTGTTACTCGACCTTTAGTTTTATATGTATGTTTTGTAGATCGTTGTTTTTCCTTTTGTGCATTTTTCTTTTGGCCATTGTGTTGTCTGTTCTTCGATATACGGGTTATGATTGCCCCTTTAGTATCTTCAAACTCTTCTTAGTAAAGACACGTGACTTGAACATGGAACTATTAACAATTTCACCTGCCAATATTTGGAAACTTTCAGGATTGGAAGTAAAACATATTTTAATTCAACAAGAATTAATTTTCATTAAAAAGCATCGCACTAATATACCGGAAAGGACAAGAATATCTATTCTCAAGGAATGTAAACTTGAACAGAGGCCAGTAATAATTTATTAATTTGATTTGTGTAATTGTATAATAGTATGAAGTAAATTTTGCTGTTATATTAAAGAATATAAACTTAATTGATTGTTGGTTGTATCTTTCTGTTACTAGAATATTCTAGAAAAAATAGTTTCGTAACATTAGTTATTGATGTTATCGATCAAATCATGAATGGTTGATGACTTATTAAAAATGTATTATACTTTATTCAATATGTTACGTTGAATACAATTACATAAAGTATCAAAGTTTGTAATATTGATGTATATTTTTTATGTGACAGTTATTTGTATTCCAATGAAATCACATCAATCAAATCAGAAACGTTCAACCACATTACGAAACTGTATCTGTTGTCAATATTCGTTTTTGTTGTTGTTGACATTCTATGACTTACTATACATGTATATGTATAGTGTATGTTGCTTAAGAACAATTTACGCAACATATTTAAATTCCACGTCAAAATAAAATAACTTTTATAATTCTAATTAAACATACAAGTAATATGTAACAGGTAAAGATTGAAGGTATGGATTAATTGGACCCGCTTTGACACACTGTATTTTTTAAATAGCTACACTAATTAGAATGTGTTGTGTATTTTTACTGAACATGAATATGAATACATTTTATTGAAGCAAATGGCACAAAATGTATACATCTATGGTGTACTTCACTTTGAAAGTTGTAACTGAAAGCCTTAACCTATGACAGAATGTCTCTATGGTACAGTGTCGTTTCGCCCAGATTACCTGTTCGCCACGGAAAGTAGGTCGTTTCGCCCCAATTAATCGCTATTATATTATAATAGATGAAGTCTTTTTCGACAATTTGTTGGTAATTATTTATTTATTAGTTGTATACAAAAAAATAATAATAAGATACAAATAAAATCAAAATAATAAAAATATATGATAAACAACGGAGTTAACATCATCATGATGTTATATTATAATATTTAATAATTATTGGTCAATTATTACTAATCAAACTGCAAAAAAAAATAATCAAGAGAAATTAATAAAAAAATGAAAATTGTGATTATTTTTATTCTTTGATCTGTCGAATACTAATTCGGCTGCACGATTTACCAAAGACTACTACACAAGAAATCATATACAATTAGAAAATAATGTAAAAACCAGCTAACTGTAAGGTTCAGAGAAGCTATGTCCGACTTGGTCTATATTTTATATAAAATAGATTAATAGCTACTGGTACAGAATAGTTAAAACACTAAGCAAACCCTACATGAGCGTTCATGTATAAATAAAAGAACACTTGCAACAACAACAAAAACAAACAAACAAAAAACAAATATATAAACAAACTAATAAAATAAAAAAAAAATAAAAACAAGCAAACAAACAAACAAAGACAAATAAAAGTATATTAATGCCCCAATGGTATTTTGAACGAGTTTATGTTCAGCATGCAGTCTACAAATTGCAACAGTTAATTTGCACGATTTTTCAGTGAAATATTGTTCAACACAAAAGGGAGAATATTTTTCTTTATAACGAATAATCGTGAAGGGGTTTAGATTCACATATCAATTATGTGTACAGAATGGCAACACAATACGACGAAATCGACTAACGGAGACATCAAACTCTCTTTCATATGCTAATTTCTCGGATATTTAACAATAATAAATATCAAATTTCGTATTGTTTTACAGGGATATTCATAGGTAAAGTACATACAAAACTCTGTGGCTCTTATCTCCTTTGCAAAGGTCAAAATATGTCAATAATATGTCAAGTTTTTTTCTCTTAAGTATGAGTAAGATAAAAATAAAGTACTCACGAACAAGCCTTACAAACATGTCTGGAAATATCTAGAAATATGAGATAAAACAACTTACCGTTCTTTTTTCGTGCTTCACAATATATAATAAGTTAATTCCCGACCGGAAACGATCAATTTGTATTTTTTCTTACCATTTTCATGATACGTGTGTTATAAAGATATTTTTAAGCGTGTTTAAACATTCCCACGTGGATTGGTTTGTAACGTGTAGAAAGTTCACATGTTTGGACAAACAAAATTCCGGAGTCAAAATGTTAGACATACATATAAACAATTACTATCTTGAAAAAGTAGAAGCACTTGTAGTATTTGTTTCTCTATATGGATTCTGGTGAAGTTTTGGTGTTCTATATAAACTAGAAAAGGCATATGGTTCCCTGTTAAACAGAATATTCAATGATGAGATGAATGACTTGTGATCAGCCAAACGGTCCTCTTTCTCATAACTAGCATTTTGGTAGGTAGGATTACCAGAGTATTACACAAATAAAGGTTTTTCCATTAGAGCTCAACTCACCCACTGTTTACGATGCCCGATTTACGATGATAGCCATGATACTCAAATTTAAATTGACGTTATAATCAATTGAGGATGTTTGATGACAATCATTTTAGACAAACGTGTGAGCGTTTGTGATGATATTAGAGTTCCTGTACGTATGTGTTAGAGGTAGCTCCTTTGCACATGTGTCTACTATTTTATTATTAGACTTTGCAGCTGTACTGATGTTGTGGTATATTTAGTGTTTTGCATTGATGATAGATATTAAATATTACTTTGTTCATTATAATATTTTGTTGTTGTTGATAGCATTACATCATCAGTGCAAATAGGTTATCAAAAATAGGTCAAGTTGTTTACAAGTTTTTAATTTGTATATTGAATTTTCCTATGTTCTAGCCATTTCTACATATTGTTTATATATTTAAACAATGTCACATGTTTTAAATGTTCCAGAGAATTTCATTAAATAGTATGTAAGACGCAGCAACTTCGAGAACTGTCAGTCCTGGAATTAGGATTTGTATGATAGCTGGAATCTATAGCATTGGACTTGGATATATTTACTTAGTATATTCGGGTGACTTGAACATTGAAATATTAATAATTTCCACGGCCAATATTTCCAAAGTTTCAGGATTAGAACTAAGGAATATTTTAATTCAACTATAATTCATTTTCATAGAAAAGAATCGAAATAATATACCAGAAAGGACAACCTAATTTAATCTAAAGGAATTTAAATTTGAACATTGACAGACAGGCCAGTTATATAAATGTAGTATATTAATATGCTATTTGTAATTGTATAATAGTATTAAGTATTTTTGTCATTATATTAAAGAATAGAAACTTAATTGATTGCTGGTGGTATCTTTCTGTTACTAGAATACTCTAGAACAAAGTTTACGTAAAACTAATTAAGGGATCGTCCGCGAGAACGAATATTTGTAAGATAAATTTATTAAAAAGAGATGAATTATAGAAGTCTATATTTTCTTGAATTATTTATTTATTACAACCAACAATGAAAATGGTGTTTCGACAGACGAATTTATGTCAGAATCAAACAGGGAGGGGTCTGAGGGACTAAATATCATAATTGTTACTGCAATCCAAATTTTAATTTTGAGGTTAATACTACCATGTTAAAATTTGAAATCCGTAACAGTATTGTTGATGAGTAGATTGTGGGTGAAGATGATTTGGAATTGGTTAACAATAATGGGGCTGATACTGTAAAAATGAGAGAAATTGAAATGCAGGAAAAAAACAGATTATAATTAAAACTCAGACTTAAAGAAACAGAAGAGGAAGAAATGCAAGAAAAAAAGAAGAAATAAATGCAATTGAAAATTAAAGAACTTGAACTTGAACAATTTAGGCTTTCTAAAGAAAAAGAGAAGTGAGTGTCGTTGGTGTTACCTTCAATTACAAAATAAATTTGGTGTTGTGAAGTACATGAGATTTGTTCCACCTATTTTGGAGAAAGAAGTGGACAAATAGTTTGTTCATTTTGAGAAAATTGCTCAAAGTCTGGTTTCGCCCAATGAGTACTGGACCTTACTTTTACAAAGTGTCCTTAGGAGGAAAGCCCGAGAAACAAGTTTAAATTACGAAGAAGTGAATGACGCCATTTTGAAAGGATATCAGTTAGTAACGGAGGGTTATCGGCGAAATTGTAGTGCTTGTAGAAAAGGGAATGACAAACTCATGTTGAATTTTCCCGTGAAAAATAACTTTTGTTTGATCAGTGGCTCACTTCTAGCAAAGTAACTATAAATTTTAATAAAATAAGACAAAACTATTATAATTGAAGAACAATACATTAGTTCAGATATTAGGACATATATAGATGAACATAGCGTTTCCAGTTTAGTAGAAGCCACCAGTATGGCAGATGATTATGCACTGACACATAATTTAATGTGTTTGAAAAATAAAAGAGCTAGAAGTGTCCCGAATTTGAATTATTTTCAGAATAGATCCCCTTCTTATGACCATCTTGATCAACCAAAATCAGGTTTTTGGGAGAAAAAATAACAATAGTTACAGTCCTCCCAAAATAAATAAATGGGAATCACTTCAATCGTGTTCCTATGTTGTCAGAAAAATGACAAATTGTTTCAGAATGTTCTTAAAAGAAACAATGAGAATACACCACAAGGTTCTATAGCATGTAATGGTTTAAAAGACCCTCTCATGTCCATTGTAGTTGAAAAAGCAAATTTGAGGTTTTTAAAATCTCAGCTTGATATTATGGAGAATTATAAGCCCTTTATAGCAAAGTGATTTGTATCACTGATAGGTGATAAGACCAATCTACAGCCCATTAAAATATCGCGTGACACGGGAGATTCCCAAACTTAAAAGGTGAAATACAAATGCCATAACTGTTTTTCAAATTTACCAATTTTTAGATAGTGATTTTAGTACCTTGATAGAAAATCGTAATAATTTTCAATTTTCTCAAGACGTTTATGCGAAATCGTCAAGTAAACTTACCTGTTTAAAACCGCCTGAAATATTAATCATGATTATTCCAATTTAAAAAGCTCATGTTTTGACGTCGCTCGTGCCATTTCTTCTTTTTTTATGGGGACACAGATAATCATACCATATTCTTTATTTGTGTGCAAAACGGTTGGGAGGTTGGTAATAGGTCGCAACCACGACTTGGTTGACCGCTATGGAATATCTTTGTCACAATCAACCACGGACATGTTCCACTTGTAAACACTTCCCTGTTCTTTCCTCGTTCGTGACTTATCTAAGTATACTAATTAAAAATGTCTCTTGTTAAAATTTACTAAAATGAAAGAATAAATACCGTGGTTCTAGGATATACTCCCGTGATATCATCGTGCATATATATTATGGGTCTGTCTTCTTAACACATGTGAAATAGCAAGCAATTATTGGCGTGCAATGGGGCTACGCGTTTTGGAATAAAACGTGTGAAAAAAATTCAGGTCATTTTCAATTCTGACTTACAATTGTTATCTGTCCTTTTAAATGTAGACCGTACATATTATCAATGTATACCAAAAAAGAGGTAGGAGTTCAGATTTCAAAGCAAAGATGTACTCTTGGTTCACACAAAGGAGAAATGGCACGATCACATCCCCTTTTTGTCTGTCAGAAAACAGTAATATGTTGCCTTGAAAACATTATTAGCCCCTCCCAAAGCACCTCTCGCTATCGAAATTGGGTTACATCGCCCCTAGCTACAAGCATATATTGTTATCTAAAATGTTGCTCGTTTGTTTTTTATGCTAAATAGATGTATAGGTATATTCGTGTAAATAATTGGCAATTGCATTAGCTAGCAAGGATAATTATATATATAACACAATGACAAAACCCAGAATTTATTTACGCAGAAATTCGCAATAAGACTTCCTTTGGCTCTGATGTTTACAAGTGACATATTTTATATATTTTTTTAATTTATTACCAAGTTGTCTGCATATGCTGTATTTCGCTTGGTTTCGTTGTGTTACATGATATTTATTTTATTTTTGCTCATGAACTGGCCAGAATATTCCCCCCTTTTTGTGTTAGGTTATATACGGGTAAAACCATATTAAGCTTAACAGAACATCTCCGGTTTTGTCCTTGTCATTTTTCTTTTTACCATGTCTTGTAATTTTTCTTTGAATTACGTCTCGGTATCTTGATATTGAAAAAAAAAATGGTTTCTGAAATAAAACGACCCCCATTATAGAAAGTTCTCTGTTTTAGATTGTGTAAAATTTTCTCTTTTAGTGAATCAGTGTGTTCCGTCTAATTCCAATTATCTACAGAATCATATTATAATCGACTGCGTAGATGCTAAGCACCAATCAATCAATCAATCAATCAATCAATCAATGAAGATGAGGAATGTAATATATAAAATGTCCTCACCGACGATAGTATATAATAATGCTAAAGTTGGCGTTAAGCAAAAATCAATCATTCCCGTGCCTTCAAATACTTTTAGTCTTTTGCCATTGTCATGTGCAACCTCTGACAAAATCTTCAAAGTTTTGAAGGCGATCAGTATTTGGTAGAAGTAGAACAAGCTCTGTCAAAAATCTGCAAACTGTTGAAGGCAGTCAGTATTTGGTTATAATGCCAAAGTGTATCACACAAGAGAAACACATGTGATTATTTAGTTGCAATTAATTATGTTCGAGATGTAGCCATTGGATTAATATCCAAAGCAACTGCGCAGACATGACAGTTCTACCAATATTCAAATTAAGGCAAGCGCTTTGTTTGAATTACTTATGTCTTTGTGAAATCTCTAAAACCAAAATAGAACAGAAAGTAAATTGTTTCATACATACGTTATATCCTATTGCACAAATCATATAAACTTTGTTTATTTACATTCCTGTGATAACTGGTAAAAAATACCATAGGTATATCAAGACAAGAAGGTATTCAAATGACAAATAATTAAACAATAATCCCTCCATGTTTTGCAGTTTGTAGTCCACAAAAAATGTTTCGAGTATCAAATGAATAACCACGATCTAATATTATATATTGACTTATCAACATGATACATTTATATTTCAACGAATCAAATATCGGTAGAAATTGAGGAAATGTGCATGAAAACTACAATCCAGATGCATACAAGTATCAGCCTCAATGCCGCTGGCAGCCATCAGTTATCTCTATGTGCCACATCGGAACATGCGGAGGTTAGATCTGTGGGGCAAGCACTGTGAATCTTCACCCACCAGGAACTGTTTTCTCTTCACGAGCACCTGGGTTTTGGTGAGGTTCATGTTGCTCATCTTTTTAATGTTCTGTGTTGTGTTGTGCCTTTGTGTTTGCTTGTCTTCGTCCTGTGTCATCTGTACACAATAGAGCCAGTGTCACTAAGCTGTACATTCCAGATTGCCCCTTCGGTATTCTATAACGTTAACTTACTATTACCATTGTTTATGACATACTAGCAGCCAATAGTTTAATTAAGTATAAACGAATTATAGTTGTTGACTATAGTGAGTTAAATGACAATAACATACAAGTGATAAAGTGACAACCTATCATTTAATATTATCTGCTACAAATGTATAATTCAATCATTACAATATATACCACTAGTAATGCTTTGAGATAAAGTTAAACATAGATTGGTAAATACAAATTACAGAACCCCGAAGGGTCAATAAAAAATAGAAAATCCAGAGACATAGGCAATAATGTCCCTAAGACACAGAACTAAGACAGAAAAAAAAAATACACACAAAGAAATTGGCAGTGAGAACGAAACATGTTGATTAAAGATATTGTTTCAATTTTACTTGTGTTAGATTTTTATTTATATGTAGCACCAGTCTAGCATCACTCGTATATGGAATATAAGTCTCTCAATTGAAACAATATTTCTGTGTTACACTATATCTTGCTACATACATATTATACTTTATATATTACGTTGAAATACAATTACTCACATTATCAAAGCTTCAAAGTTTGATTATATTTGTTAATTTATTTATATCTTGAAGCTATTTATAATGTATAACACATCAATCAAATTAGACACCTTCAACAAATTGCCGAAACTTTATTATTTGTTATATGATTGTACTCCCTCTTTGAGAGCAGTCAAAACGGCATTATAGGGATCGCTTACTTTTGGGGACTCGCATTATGTTTTTTTGGTTAATGGTAGTGGGTCCCCTAAAATGGTAGATATTTAATATGCAAATGATTTAACTTTTATTGAATTGTGTTTCTCTCGGAAAATGGCACTTTATGGGGCTAGCCCCTTAAAATAAACTTTGGAAATGACGGCTAAAGTAAAGGTGATAATAACTTTGTGGCACGGACATGAATTCCATATCTCGCTGTTCTATATTCAACGATTACTAAAAAGTCATAAGTAATACATCTTATCTAAAAATGCATTAAAAGGAGGAAAATGTGAAGGTAATAGTGCATGTACAAATAACCAGGGTTACTAATGTTCATCATCCATATTTCTTATGCAATATTTTTTGAGAGAAGTGTATTTATAAATTCCCAAGCGAATATTGTCTAAATGTAAATAAACAGCTTGAGTACGGAAGTTCGGCATGCATTTTTTAATATTTTTTTATTTCAAATTCTTTTTTTTTGTTTTGTTTTTCATTCATATGTTTTAATGTATTGTTTATATGTTGAATCGATGCCTGTGATGCAACTTTGGCCACTTTCGTCATCAAAATAGCGAGAAGCTATGTTATCTTCGTAGACGCGGCAGACTGATCAGAACCGAATGAGCTCAGAGTCTTTGCTTACCAAGAGGAGATAATCATGCCAAGCTTCGACAGTAAGCCATACATTTACCTATGTTTACAGATAAACGGTCACATATATGGCACAAACAATTAGTTTTCGGCATTATTTATGTATCTTTATCGAGTAAAGCAGTACAATCAAATACTCAAAACTTTTGCATTTCACCTTTAATGTTAGAAAATATTTTCCCTTTATTGGGGAATATTTCAGCTGGTGCAAATGTGTTGTTACAGGGGGTAGACGCAGGTTTTCATAGTGTTCCACTCCATCACATTAATTTAAAATCAGACTTTGTTTCAGACATGTTGTAGCTGGGGTAAGACCTACATTTTCTGTTCAGGATATGTCTTTGTTATTTGATATCGATTTGGTCGGTGGCAAGGTTATAATGGACCCAAAAGTATCCGTGGAACCTAGTTATGAAGAGAAAAAAATAGAAAATACAGGGGTTTTTCCTGCATTGCTATAACTTTAGCCATGGAAAAGACTCTGGAAGAAGATGGTACCATAGAAACAAGTGATGTTGAATTAAAAAGCTCATGTCAACGATCACTTTTTAGCATAGCGATGGCGATATCTCTCGTTATTTTATAGAAAGGACCAACAATCCTGTCTAGATACAGATGAGGACTGAACATACCATCTTGATACAACCCAGTACCATAGGTCAAGGAGTGATGATCCTGTTCTTAAGCAAACACTAAGATATGTCAGTAATGACCTTCTTACTAGGGAACGACTTATTATTGTGCACAGAAAAAAGAGCTCGGACTACTTTGTTCTAAGTCATTCTCGGTAGAGGAGGCAGAGAAGGTTGATATGTGTAAGCAGTTGTGCGCCTGGCCCTTTGTTCGTTAATGACTGAACACGTGGGTATTACCAAAACCTTAAACGGGATATTGGCATATTTCTCCTGGCCGAATATAAGACGAGACGTAGCCGATGACTGTTGATCTTGTAACATCTGCCGAATTATGGAATAACATGATCAAAGCAGTCGTGTAGCTCCACTCCGACCCGTACCCGCTTTTGAAGAGTCTTTCAGTAGGGTTATTGTTGACTCTGTGGGGCCCCTTCCTAAGACTAAATAAGGAAATCTATGCTTACTACCTACCTATAATGTGTGCCTCCACATGAAGCCATTCCACATTCAGTCACATCAGAGATACAATTGTATGTCTCATTTATTTCAGCAAGTTATACATCAATTAAATTAAATATAAAACAGCTTAGATCTAATGCATATCACCCTGAGTCTCAATGACCCCTGGAAAGATTTCACCAGACATTAAAAAATACCATGAACACATTTTTTTTTGGACAGTCACAAAGAGTGGGATGATGGGGTCCACATGATATTGTTTGCTGTAAGGGAAGCCTTTCAAGAATCTCTATGTTTTAGACGTTTTCAACTCATTTGTGGACACTCTGTGGGAGACCCTTACAAATTTTGAAAGAAAAATAGCATTGCGAAAATACTGTTATTAATATTTTAGATTCTGTGGAATGTCTTAAGCATAAGCTTACAAGAGCATGTGAAATAGATCAAGATAATTTGAAACAAAGCCAAGATAAAATGGTACAGTTGTATGATAAGGATGTCATGATTAGAGAAGTTAAACCAGACGAAAACGTTATTGTTGTTATTGCTCATTCCTTGTCATCCATTACAAGCTAAATGTGTTTGGCCATATGTAGTTGAATCCAGACCGAATGATTTAAATTATATTGTGAATACACCTACGAGAAGAAAGAAAATACAAATATGTCAAGCGACAACACAAGGCTTCTCGAATGTATAAGTTAACATTTCATGCTAGTGATGTAGGTGTTAGTGCAGTTTTGCTCCAAGAAGGTAAAGATGACATAGATCTGCCGAATTGTTATTTTTTTTAGTTTGACAAAGATCAGAAATACTAATCAACAATTGAAAAAAAATTGCTTTATTGTTATCTTTGAAGCATTTTGATGTAAATTTCATACATTCGTGGTGTTTACTGATCACAATACCGTCACATTTATTAACAAAATGCAGAATAAAAATCAAATTAATGTGATGGTGATTAATGTTGCAAGGATAGAATCTGATTATAAAATATATTAAATGTAAACATACTTTTATAGCTAATGTTTTGTCTAGAGTTTGATAATATTGTGATGAATTGATATCGAGATTTATCAAGAGAGGAGATGTTATGTAAATATAATAATAATAACTTATTACTTTGTTCATTAGAATATGTTTTGTTGTTGAGAACATTACATCATCAGTGCAAATAGGTTATCAAAAATATGTCAAGTTGTTAACAAGTTTTTAATTTTGACCTTGAATTTTGATATGTTCTAGATATTTCTAGATATTGTTGATGTTTAAACAATATCTAGAACATATCAAAATGTTATATATGTTATGTATGAACAGGGTAACATTCTTTGGAAAGTTCTAGAGAATTTCATGAAATAATATATAAGACGCAGCAACTTCGAGAGCTGCCAGTCTACAATTTAGGATTTATATAATTGCTGGAATATACAGCATTGTATTTAGATATCTTTACTTAGTAAAACGAAAATAAGCTAGATCGATCCTTTAATTTCACGTTCCACTATACAGATGATGTCTTTAATAATGCTGTTGTCGTGCCATCACATTGAGCCTGATATAAAGGATACCACAGATAGATATAAGTCTGCTTCATATCTTGAATACACCTCGAAATCGACAGTGCGGGGCGGTTAAGAACGAAACTTTACGACACAAGAGATCATTTCAATTTTCCCATTGTGAACTTTCTATTTATATGTAGCAACATTCCAGCAGCACCTGCATATGGAGTATATATCTGTCAGATGATAGGATATTCCGGAGATTGTGGCTCCTATCAGGCTTTACTTGATAAGGGATGCTGCTAACAAGCAAGCTACTGAAACAATGGTTCCTTTTGGTAATATTGAAGTCAACACTTCGAAAATGGTACGGTCACCACCATGACTAGGTTGACCGTTATGGAATATCGGTGTCACAATGACCACTACTATGTTGCACTTGTCGTAAACACTTCCTGATCTTTTCCGCATCCACGACTTACTAGCGTGTTTGTAACCATATTAACACGACCGGTGCCACTAGTGGAGCTGGATCTGCAGACTCTTCTGGGGCACCCGATTTCACGCCAGCCTTTAGTGGGGTTCGTGTTACTCGAACTTTAGTTTTATATGTATGTTTTGTAGGTCGTTGTTTTTCCTTTGGTATATTTTTCTTTTGGTCATTGTGTTGTCAGTTCTTCGATATATGTATTATGATTCCCCCTTTGGTATCTTCAAACTCTTCTTAGTAAAGTCACGTGACTTGAATATTCAACTATTAACAATTTCTTCGCCAATATTTGGAAACTTTCAGGATTAGAACTAAAAGATATTGTAATTAAACAATAATTAATCTTCATTGAAACGGATCGCACTAATATACCGGAAAGGACAAAAACATTTATCCTAAGGGAATTTAAATTTGAACATTGACAAAATGGCCAATAATAATTTATGAATTTGATCTTTGTAATTGTAAAATATAATTAAGTAAATTGTGTTGTTATATCAAGGAATAGAAACTTAATTGATTGTTGGTTGAATTTTTCTGTTACCAGAATATTTTATACAAAACTTTTCGTAACATTAGGTATTCATGTTTTCAATCAAACCCTGAAAGGTTGATGACTTACTAAAAATGTATTATACTTAATTCAATATGCTACGTTGAAATACAACTACATAAAGTATCAAAGTTTGTACATTTTATTGATACAACTCGAAATTACGCAATATTCTGTTGTGTGCATTATTTAAGAATGTAATAGGTAAAAATTGGGAGAATTCATTCATTGAACCTGATTTGAAACACCTTATTTCTAAATAGCTACATTAATTCAAATGTGCGATCCTTAACGATAATGTAAATACATTTTATCGAAACAACTCAAAATTACACAATATTTTAATACATTTATTACTATCAAAGTGTAACGTTTCTTATCATTTTGAAGATAACCGCGCTCTTAATGATATTTTGAAACGTCTTTATACATTCCCACGGTGAATGGTCAGTAAAGTGTAGAAAAGTCACTTGCTTGGATAGGCTAAATTTCTAAAATAGAACGATAATCTACATTATCTAGAAGATCCAGTATTTCAGTATTCACATTTGATTGAAACTACTACGTGAATAGACCTTGTCCCAATATGATTGTGACAACAATCAAAATGTTAGCCATCTTTATAAACAATTACTTTCTTCAAAAAGAATAAGCACCTGTAGTATCATTTCCTCTATATGGATTCTTGTGAAGTTTTGGAATTCAATATCAAGGAGAAAAAGTTATCATGTTCCTTGTTAAACAGAATATTTAATGATGAGATGAATTACTTGTGATCAGCCAAATGTTGCTCTTTGTCATAGCTAATATTTCAGTAAGTAGGATAACCAGAGCATTGTGCAATGGACAGTTGTTTCATTAGAGCCCAAATCAACTACTGTTTACGATGCCGGTTTTACTATGATAGCTGTGATACCCAAATTTAAGTTAACAGAATGATCAAGTTATATGATGTTTGATGACAATTATTTTAGACAAATGTGTGTGTGTTTGTGAACCCAATTCTAACACAATCAAAAATTAAATTAGAGTTTATGTACACATGTATTAGAGGCAACAATTTGCACATGTGTTTACGATTTTACCATTATATAAAGCAGCTGTACTTTCAAACAGGTTAATGTTCTCAGAAAACAAAAGTGTACTCTTTGCAAGCAAACGCAATCAAATATAGATCTTACCTTCATAAGGACAACATTATAATATGCTTGCGAGGTTTGAGATGGTTGCTTTCCACGAGAAATAGCAAATATCGCATGCTGACAATATTTTACAAAATGCATAATAAACTATGTCCTCAATATCTGGGTTATTATCTTCTTCCTACCGTATATTATATCAATGATCATAATCTCCAAAAGGATGAAAACTATACAACACCATGAAGTAGACTCAGACTAACATCCTTTATTCCATCCACTGTTTAGTCATGGAACAATTTAGATTTTAATATTAGAAATAGACTAAATATATCATGTTTTAAATTTAGGATCAACGAAAATAATATTAAATCTCATGAATATTATGGTGAAGAGTCCAGAAAACTAAGCATATCTCATGCTAGTATACGACATCAATGCAGCTCATTGAATTCTTAATTATTTCGTATAAATGACTCAAAATGTCCTTTACACCAAAACGAAAACTTTAAGATGAACTGCAAAGCTCATAACTTTTTTTTCAGATTTACACATTTTTAGATACCTTGATAGAAAATCGTAATAATTTCCAATCTTCTCAAGACTTTTGTGCGAAATCGTTATGTAAATTTACCTGTGTAAAACCGCGGGAAATATCAATCAAGATTATTCCTCTTTAAAAATATCCTGTCGTGACGTCGTTCGGGTAATTTTCTTCTTTTTTATGGGGACAAATATAATCATACCATATTCTTTCTTTGTGTGCAACACGGTTGGGCGGGTGGACATTGATCATGACTTCGAAAGTTTTACGGTCACAACCACGACTTGGTTGACCGTTATCGAAGATCTGTGTCCTAAGCACTTCTCGGTTCTTTCCTCGTTCACGACTTATCTAAGTATACTAATTAAAAAAGTTCGCTTGTTAATATATACTAACATGAAAGAATAAATACCGTGGTTCTAGGATATACTCATGTGGGTCCATCGTGAACATATATTATGGGTCTGTTTTCTTAACAAATGTGAAATATCATACAGTTATTACCGTGCCATGCCGCGTAAGTATTATCAATGTATACCAGAAAAGAGGTAGGGGTTGAGATTTCAAAGCGGAGATGTACTCTTTGTTCATACAAAGGAGAGGTGGCACGGTCGCATTCCCTCTTGTCTGTCAGAAAACAGTAATATTTTGCTTTGAAAACATTGTGAGCCCCTCCCAATGCCCCTCTCGATGTCGAAATTGGGTTACATCGTCTCTAACTGCAAGCAGATATTGCCGTCTAACACGTTGCTAGTTTGTTTGTGATGCTAAATAGACCACAAAACAAAATTGGCAATTGCCTTAGATAGCAAGGATAATGATTTATATAACACAATGGGCAAACCCAGAATTTATTTACGCAGAAATTCTTAATAAGACCTGCTTGGCTTTGATGTTTACGAGCGACATTTTTTAGATATATTTTTAATTTATTATCAAGTTGTCTACATATGCTGTATACCATTTTTTTTCGTTGCGTGACATGATATTTATATTATTTTTGCTCATGACATGGCCAGAATATTCCCCTTTTTTGTCCTAGGTTATAGACGGGTAAAAACATTAAATTTAACAGAACATTTCCAGTTTCGTCCCTGTCATTTTTCTTTTTACCATGTATTGTATTTTTATCCTTGAATTAAGTCTCGGTATATTTCTAAAAAAAATTGGTTTCTGAAATAAAACGGACCCCCATTATGGAACGATCTGGATCCTCCTCTGCGATACATGTACATTGTCGTACCGTGTGGTCTGTCGTCAATTGTTGAATACGGTACAACGATCTCTGTTTTAGGTTGTGTAACATTTTCTGTTTTAGTGAATAAGTATGTTCCATCTAATTCCAATTATCCACTGAAGCATATTACAATCGTAGATGTTAAGCACCAATCAATCAATCAATTAATGTAGATGAGGAATTTAATATGTTAACATGTTTTCACTCACGATAAGAATGAAATAATGCTAAATTTAGCGTTAAGCAAAAATCAATCATTCTCGTGCCTTCAAATACTTTTAGTCTTTTGCAATTGTCATGTGCAACCTCTGACAACATCTTCAAATTGTTGAAGGCAGTCAGTATTTGGTAGAAGTAGAACAAGCTCTGACCAAAATCTTTAAATTGCTGAAGATGGTCAGTATTTGGTAGAAGTAGAGCAAGCTCTGACAAAAATCTTCAAATAGTTGAAGTCTTTCAGTATTTGATGGAAGTAGAACCGGTTCTGACAAAAATCTGAAAACTGTTGAAGGCGGTCAGTATGTGGAAGAAGTGATACTAATGTCAAAATGTATCACACAAGAGGAACAAATATGATTATTTAGTTGTAATTATTTTTCTCATTGTAGCCATTGGATTAATATCCAAATCAACTGAACAAACATGACAGTTCTACCAATATTCAAATTAAGCCACACGCTTTGTTTGAATTACTTATTTCTTTGTGAAACCTGTGAAAACAAAATATAACAGAAAGTGAAGTGTTTCATACATACGTTATATGCAATAGCACAAATCATATAAACTTTGTTTATTTACATCCCCGGTATTACTGGTAAAAAAATATCATAATGTATATCAAAACAAGAAGGTACTCAAATGACAAATAATTAAACAATAATCCCTCCATGTTTTGAAGTTTGTAATCCACATAAAATTGTTTCGAGTACCTAATGCATATCCTCGATCCAATAGCATATATTTACTTTTCAACATGCTAAATTTATATTTCAACGAATCAAATGTCGGTAGAAATAGAGGAAATGTGCATGAAAATTACGTTCCAGATGCATACAAGTATCAGCCTCAAGGCCGCTGGCAGCCATTAGTTGCCTCTATGTGCCACATCGGAACATGCGAAGGGTAAATCTGTGGATTAACATCTGTGAATCTTCACCAACCAGGAACTGTTTTCTCTTCGCGAGCACCTTGGTTTTGGTGAGATTCATGTTGCTCATCTTTTTACTTGTCTGTGTTGTGTTGAACTTTTGTGTTTGCTTGTCTTCGTCCTGTGTCATCTGTACACAAAAGTTCCAGTGTCTCTTAGCTGTGCATTCCAGATTGCCCCTTCGGTATTCTATAACGTTAACTTACTATTAGCATTGTTTATGACATACTAGCAGCCGATAGTTTAATTAATACATGTTCCTTGTAAAACAGAATATTGAATGACTTGTGATCAGCCAAATATTCCTCTTTGTCATAACTAGTATTTCAGTAAGTAG
This sequence comes from Gigantidas platifrons, assembly GCA_002080005.1. NCBI lineage: Eukaryota > Metazoa > Mollusca > Bivalvia > Mytilida > Modiolidae > Gigantidas > Gigantidas platifrons. The sequence goes on from MJUT01011810.1 coordinate 381,470, forward strand.
GATTACCAGAGCATTGTGCAATGGGAAGTTGCTTCATTTGAGCCCAAATCACCAACAGTTTAAGATGCCGGTTTTACTATGATATCCGTGATATTCAAATTTAAATCTTCATTTCTGTACATATGTGTTTTAGGTCACTTTGCACATATGTATACTATTTAGTATTATATATAGCAGCTGTTCTGAGGGTGTGGTATGCTATCAATCGCATCATGAATAGTTGACGACTAAAACGGTGTGATACTTTATTCAATATGCAACGTTGAAATACAACCACATAGAGTATCACAGTTTCAAGTATTGATGTGTATTTTTTATTTTACAGTTATATGCATTCCAATATACAATCACATCAACCAAATCAGACACGTTCAACAACATTACGAAACTTTATCGGTTGTCAATATTCTTATTTTTGTTGTTGCTGACATTCTATGATTTAGTATACATTTATATGTATAATTTATGTTGCTTAAGAACAATTGACGCAAACTATTCAAATTCCACGACAATATAAAATGACTTTTCTAATCAAACATACAAGTATTATGTAATAGGTAAAGATTGAGGTTATGCATTAATTGAACCCGTTTTGAAACACCGTATTTTTAAATAGCTACCTTAATTAGAATGGATTGTGTATTTTTTTCTGAACAGGAATACGAATACATTTTATTGAAACAACTTCAAATTACGCAATATGCTGCAATAGGTAAAGATTGTGAGCATTCATTCATTGAATCTGTATTGTAACGCCGTATTTCTAAATAGCTACAATAATTCAAATGGGATGTTCTTCTTAACAATAATATACATACTTTTATTGAAACAACTCAAAATATCACAATAATTTGATATATGTATTGCTTAAGACAGAACAGAAAGCTATACACTTAATACAGTATAAACATGAGGCGTGTTTTTCTATTTATAGGTGGTTAGAGAACAATGATATATCAGTGATAGAGGCCAACACTTTCAACAATCTGCCAAACTTAAAAGACCTGTGAGTATCATTTAGTATTCTTTATAAAACAATGATGTTCCTTATATAACAATATATGTCTTAGGAAAAGCTTTTTTTTTATATAAAACAAGTTGCGGACAAATGTCCCCTCCGAATTCTACAGATATGCCATCGATACGGAACTTTAACTTAGTGGTAACTCAATTTTTTGTGTAGCCCATTTCGTCTTTTTTTCATGAGCGATTACTATCAATTTGTAACCTTTCTTACCATTTTGAAGATAACCACATTATTAATGATATTTTGAAACGTCTGTATACATTCCCACGATGAATGGTCATTCAAGCTTAGAAAAGTCACATTTATGCTCCCTCAATATATAGCAAGACTTCTCAACGACACCAATTGAAACAGCGACATATCTCCTACCAAAATAAGCAGCTTGCTCTGTTTGCCTCGTAGGATAAAATCAACTAAGCACCAACTGGAATTTTCTGGGCCACCTATTGTGGCCATTTAATCTATCTAATTTTAATCATTATACATTAAAGTTTCATCACGAGGCAAAGATGGGTGAACAAAAAAGTGCCCACCTTAAAACTAATTAAATGTAATATCAACTCATTACAGAAACTAAAATATGCTACCGTTAACTATACACAATACCAAACTATAGCAATAATTATACATTAAACAGACAAATATACTAAAATCATAATGGTATGATTGACATTATTAATAAGAGGGAGGAGGAGGGGCATAGGGAGGAATTAAAAATTGTCACAAGAATTCACAATAAACTTCGATCATAAATTTACATTGATCTTTCTCTCTCGTTTTATCTACAAGAATGACCCTTGACCCCACGCGCGCGGGAACACGCTAATTAATTATTAAAGAGGGGCTCAGTCAAGGGTTATATCATAATCACTTCTCCATCGCATAACGCGTCTTATTCTTTAAATAAAATGTGTTTATGCTCCCTCAATATATAGCAACACTTCTCAACGACAACAATTGAAACAACGACATATTTCCTACCAAAATAAGCAGCTTGCTCTGTTTGCCTCGTAGGATAAAAACAACTAAGCACCAACTGGAATTTTCTGGGCCACCTATTGTGGCCATTTAATCTATCTAATTTAAACCATTATACATTAAAGTTTATCACGGGGCAAAGGTGGGTGAACAAAAAAGTGCCACAGGATCAAGTGAACCTCCCCATCATGTTTTCTAGTTCTAATGACATGTCATGCATTAAGTAGTTAAGTTGATCCACTCGATGGTTGTACTCATACAATTTTAAACCTCTCTTAGGTAGAACCCAACTTCTATGAAAAGACAGGCCTACAACTACTGTGTGTACATGCATTTTAATAAGCGTGTCATACAAACATCTGATAGCAAGAGTAACACTATCGACAGAAGTCTCTCTATCCCTTATGTCATTACTTCCTATTTGCAAAATAACTATGTCAGGTTTAAAATCGTTAACATCTAATAATGCTGTGTACATTGTGTGAACTATTCCTCCTCGAAAACCTTTTATTCTAATTTCATGGTTTGTTAAATTCATGTCAAAGTTTGTTCGTATATCTGCATTTAAATTTGAAATGTGGGAACAGCCCAAGATCATAACTTTCATGTTTGTTCTTATTTACTGTGGCTCAATCGTATAATTAGATACTGTCGTTTTGTTATAACAACATTAGACACACAGATTTTCGATTTACCTGTGTAATATGCGTGTGCTAAATCATGACCTTCCAAAATCAATAGTGTGTAAATGACTTCGCATGTGTACTCCACTTCTTGTCTTGCGTCATAATCTGAAGCGTCCTTTATTACTGTAAACACCTCAGAGCAGCATCGTCATATTATATAACAAGTTAATGTTTTCTTATTTCCCACTCAAATTGTTCAAACAAATATTAATTTATGTACTGTTTTTCTTCCTAAACATATTAGAAATTCCTCGAAAATGTATAGTCCGACACAATCAACTATTAAATTTAATTAATGTGTACACGATCAAATCGCCATTGTTCTTCGTGTGATCTGTGATGAATATTAAAAATCCCTCGATAACGACGATGTTTAGTCCATTATATATCAAACATGTATAAAATTTTGTATCTGTGATATAAACAGAGCAATATGTCAACAAAACTATAAAAAAAACAATTAAAAGTTGTCACAAAAATTCACAATAAACTTCGATCATAAATTGACATTGATCTTTCTCTCTCGTTTTATCTACAAGAATGGCCATTGACCCCACGCGCGCGGGAACAAGCTAATTAATTATTCATGAGGGGCCCAGTCAAGGGTTATACCATAACCACTTCTCCCTCGCATAAAGCATCGTATTCTTTAAATAAAATGTATTTTTGGACAGACAAAATTTCTGAAATAGAATGATAATTAAAATTATCCAGAAGATTCAGTATTTCAGTATCCACATTTGACTGAAACTACTACGTGAATAGACTTTGTCCAAGTAAGATTGTATTCCGTCTTTGACAGCAGTCAAAATGTTAGCCATATTTACAAACAATTACTTTGCTGAAAAAGAATAAGTACATGTAGTCATAATGTTCCTTGTTAAACATAATATTAAATGATGAGATGAATGACTTGTGGTCAGCCAAATGTTTTTCTTTGTTGTAGCTAATATTTCAGTGAGTAGGATAACCAGAGCATTGTCCAATGGAAAGTTGCTTCATTAGAACCCACATCATCCACTGTTTACGATGCTGGTTTTACTATGACAGCCGTGATACCAAAATTTAAGTTACCGTTATGATCAATTGATATGATGTTTGATGACAATTATTTTACACAAATGTGTCTGTGTTTGTGCACCCAATTCTAACAATCAAAAATTAGAGTCCATATACATGTGTATTAGAGGTAACTCATTTGCACCTGTATCTAGGACTTTACCACTATATATAGCGGCTGTACTTTCAAACAGGTTGATGTTCTCAGAAAAGTAAAGTGTACTCTTTGCAAGCAAACTCTATATATCTTACTTGCATAAGGACAACATTAAAATATGCTTGCGAGGTTTGATATGGGTATTTTGAACGTGAAATAGCAAAACAGGAAAATAGAATCAGATAGAACATTCAAATTTAGAGGTTTTCTGTCCTATGAAACAAGGTGGGAATATCTGTCTTCTAGACATAGATATCGCAAGCTGAGAACATTTTACAAAATGCATAATAAACTACGTTTTCAATATTTGGGTAACTGTCTACCTCCTACATTATATCATATCAGTGATCATAATCTCCGAAACGATGAAAACTATACAACACCATCAAGTAGATTCAGAATGTCTATGACATCCTTTATTCCATCTACTGTTTGAACAATTTATATTTACATATTAGAAATAGCCTAAATATATCATGCTTTAAATCTAGGATTAAAGAAAATACTATTAAATCTCCGGAATATTATGGTGAAGGGTCCGAAAGATTAAGCATACTTCATGATAGACTACGACATCAATGCAGCTCATTGAATTCTAATTTATTTCGTATAAACATTACAAATGAGTCAAAATGGTTATGTGGTTCCCTTTTTGAAGGTTCAATTCATTATATAATGGAATGTCCATTATACCAAATTGAAAAATTTAAAAAGGGTGAAATGCAAATGTCATAACCTTTTTTTCCGATTCACTCATTTTTAGATAGTGATTTAAGTACCTTTATAGAAAATGCAATAAATGTAATAACTTACCTGTTTAAAATTGCAGGAAATATCAATCATGGTTATTCTCTTTTAAAAATATCATGTCGTGACGTCGTTCGTTTCATTTCTTGTTTTTCATGGGGACAAAGATAATCATACCATATTATTTCTTTGTTTGCAAAACAGTTGGGCGGGTGGACATTAGTCACTTTGAAAGTTTTACGGTCGTAACCACGACTTTGTTGACCGCTATGGAATATCTGTGTCACAAATGACGATGGATATGTTCCAGTTGTCGTAAACACTTTCCGGTCCTTCCTCGTTCATGACTTATCTAAGTATACTAGTTAAAAAATTTCGCTTGAAAAAAAATACTAAAATCAAATAATAAATACTGTGGGTTCATCATGCATATTATATTATGGGTCTGTCTTCTTAACAAATGTGAAATATCAAACAGTTATTGCCGTGCCATGACGTGTTTTGGTATAAAATCGTGTGAAAAAAAAATTCAAATCATTTCCAATTCTGACTTAAAATTTGTGTCTCTCCGGTCAGATTTCAAAGCAGAGATGTACTCTTGGTCCATACATAGGTTCGACTCCTTTTTTCTGTCAGAAAACAGTAATTATTTGCTTTGAAAACATTATTAGTCATCCCAAACGCACCTCTCGAAGTCGAAATTGGGTTTCATCGTCCCAAGTTGCAAACATATCTTGCTGTCCAACACGTTGCTCGTTTTTTT
>MJUT01011810.1:424485-444513 GCA_002080005.1 Gigantidas platifrons
ACCATTTTGAAGATAACCACATTATTAATGATATTTTGAAACGTCTGTATACATTCCCACGATGAATGGTCATTAAAGTGTAGACAAGTCACATTTTTGGACAGACGAAATTTCTGAAATAGAACGATAATTAAAATTATCCAGAAGATTCAGTATTTCAGTATCCACATTTGACTGAAACTACTACGTGAATAGACTTTGTCCCAGTATGATTGTATTCCGTCTTTGACAGCAGTCAAAATGTTAGCCATATTTACAAACAATTACTTTGCTGAAAAAGAATAAGCACATGTAGTCATCATGTTCCTTGTTAAACAGAATATTAAATGATGATATGAATGACTTGTGATCAGCCAAATGTTTCTCTTCGCTATAGCTAATATTTCAGTAAGTAGGATAACCAGAGCATTATCCAATGGTAAGTTGCTTCATTAGAGCCCACATCATCCACTGTTTACGATGTCGGTTTTACTATTACAGCCGTGATACCAACATTTAATTTAACGTTATGATTAATTTATATAATGTTTGATGATAATTATTTCAGACAAATGTGTCTGTGTTTGTGCACCCAATTTTAACAATCAAAAATTAGAGTCCATATACATATGTATTAGAGGTAACTCATTTGCACCTGTGTCTACGATTTTACCACTATATATAGCGGCTATACTTTCAAACAGGTTGATGTTCTCAGAAAAGTAAAAGCAAACTCTATATATCTTACTTTCATAAGGACAACATTAAAATATGCTTGTGAGGTTTGATATGGGTATTTTGAACGTGAAATAACAAAACAGGAAAATAGAGCCAGATAGAACATTCCATGAATAACATAATTTAGAGGTTTTCTGTCCTATGAAACAAGGTGGGAATATCTGTCTTCTAGACATAAATATCGCAAGCTGGGAACATTTTACAAAATGCATAATACACTACGTTCCCAATATTTGGGTAACTGTCTACCTCCTACAGTATATCATATCAGTGATCATAATCTCCGAAACGATGAAAACTATACAACACCATCAAGTAGATTCAGAATGTCTATGACATCCTTTATTCCATCTACTGTTTGAACAATTTAGATTTACATATTAGAAATAGACTAAATATATCATGCTTTAAATCTAGGATTAAAGAAAATACTATTAAATCTCCGGAATATTATGGTGAAGGGTCCAAAAGACTAAGCATACTTCATGATTGACTACGACATCAATGCAGGTCATTGAATTCTAATTTATTTCGTATAAACATTACAAATGAGTCAAAATGGTTATGTGGTTCCCATTTTGAAGATTCAATTCATTATATAATGGAATGTCCATTATACCAAATTGAAAACTTTAAAGGTGAAATGCAAAGGTCATAACTTTTTTTTCCGATTCACTAATTTTTAGATAGTGATTTTAGTACCTTGATAGAAAATGTAATAAATGTAATAACTTACCTGTTTAAAATTGCAGGAAATATCAATCATGGTTATTCTCCTTTAAAAATCTCCTGTCATGACGTCGTTCGTTTCATTTCTTCTTTTTCATGGGGACAAAGATAATCATACCATATTCTTTCTTTGCTTTCAAAACGGTTGGGCGGGTGGACAATAGTCACTTTGAAAGTTTTACGATCGTACGCACGACTTTGTTGACAGCTATGGAATATCTGTGTCACAAACGACGATGGATATGTTCCAGTTGTCGTAAACACTTTCCGGTCCTTCCTCGTTCATGACTTATCTAAGTATACTAGTTAACAAATTTCGCTTGAAAAAATATACAAAGATGAAATAATAAATACCGTTGGTTCATCATTTATATTCTATTATGGATCTGTCTTCTTAACAAATGTGAAATATCAAACAGTTATCGCAGTGCTATGACGTGTTTTGGTATAAAATCGTGTGAAAAAAAATTCAAATCATTTCCAATTCAGACTTACAATGTGTGTCTATCCGGTCAGATTTCAAAGCAGAGATGTACTCTTGGTCCATACAAAGGTTCGACTCCTTTTTTCTGTCAGAAAACAGTAATTATTTGCTTTGAAAACAGTATTAGTCATCCCAAACGCACCTCTGGAAGTCAAAATTGGGTTTCATCGTCCCAAGTTGTAAACATATCGTGCTGTCCTACACGTTGCTCGTTTGTTTTTATGTTACGTACACAACACAATTTATGGGTATAATCGTGTAAAAAATGTGGCCATTGCCATTCGTAGCAAGGATAACACAATGGAAAAACCCCTAATTTTTTACGTAGAAATTCTGAATAAGACCTCCTTGGCTCTGATGTTTACGAGCGACATGTTTAATATATACTGAAGGGAAAAAGAAACGCAGGGTAACATAATATGCACCTATTTTTTAGCTGCGCGGCGCAAAATTACAAAAACTGGACAGACGAGTGTCTTGGTCAGTGTGCACTAAATTCGGTGTGTAAAGTTCTTCCACCGTGAAAGGTATCATGTGACATAGGGAAAGTGATAAAAAGCGAACAACGCGTGCAGAATAATGATGACAAGTTCGTCAACACATCGCGTCATACCACTTTATACTCTTGAGGTATGCACATCGCTTTCCACTATTTAAAGTTAAGTTGGATCTCTTGTAATCATGTCACGGCTGCCGGAAGTTCAGAGGGGTCAATCTATTGCATTGATAATACAAGGTCAAAGGCAACTAACTGCTTTGCAATTTGGTGTGAATGTTTCCACCATAGTGCTCTTGTCCGTAGTCTGAGAGATACTGGAAGGGTTACCGACCGTCCGCGAGTTTGGTCTGCGAGCTCGTCGACCTTACATTGATTTTCCTCTCACTCGTGCACGTCGCGTGCGTCGTATGGCTTGGTTGGCGGCACATGGTCCCAGACAATTTTCAATCAGGCAATGGAGACGGGTCTTCTTCACAGATGAGTCGCGGTGCACTCTTTTTTGTCCGGACGGTCGACGTCGTGTATATCGACGTCTTGGGGAACGACGCTGGCGTTCTTGAGGGAGATAGGTTTGGCGGTGGTTCGTTTATCGTCTGGGGAGGGGTATATCACGGGTTAAAGACGCCGTTGATTATGATAGCCGGTAATTTAACAGGCGTAAGACAAAGTGATGAAATCCTCCGGCCGGTTGCAGTTTCATTTGTGCAACAGCATCACCTAATTTTCCCTCTGGATAAGGCCCGGCCCCAACCAACCAGGACTTTTCTTCTCTTTCCCCGAGCACCTTGGTTTTGGTGAGGTTCATGTTCACTATCTGTGAGTATAATTTAGTATTATTTATAGAAAAGTATGTTCCTTATATGACAATATATGTCTTAGGTAATGCTTTTTTTATACAAAGCAAGTTGTTGACAAATGTGTACTCCGAACTCTACAGATATGTCATCGATACGGAACTGCAACTTAGAGGTAACTCAATTTTCGGTGTAGCACATTTTTGTCATTTTTCACGCTTGACAAGTAAACTTAGTTAATTCACGACCAAAAAATTTCAATTTCCTGACTCTCTTACCATTTTGAAGATAACCGAGTCCTTAATGATATTTTTAAACGTCTGTATATATTCCCACGATGATATGTCAGTAAAGTGCAGAAAAGTCACATGTTTGGACATATTAAATTTCGGAAATAGAACGATAATTACAATTATCTAGAAGATCCAGTATTTCAGTATTCACATTTGATTGAAGCTACTACGTGAATATACTTTGACCCAGTATGATTGTATTCCGTCTTTGACAGCAGTCAAAATGTTAGCCATAATTATAAACAATTACTTCCTTGAAAAAGGAATATTCACTTGTAGTATTATTTCCTCCATATGGATTATTATGAAGTTTTGGCATATCAACGAGAAAAGCCATCATGTTCCTTGTTAAACATAATATTCAATGATGAGATGAATGACTTGTGAACATCCAAATGTTCCTCTTTTTCATAGCTAGTATTTCAGTCCATAGGATTACCAGAGCATTGTGCAATGGAAAGTTGTTTCATTAGACCTCAAACCAACCACTGTTTATGATGCAAGTTTTACTATGATAGCCGTGTTACCAAAATTTAGGTTAACGTTATGATCAATTTAGATGATGTTTGATGACAAGTATTTCATACAAATGTCTGTGTGTTTTGTGGAACCAATTCTAACACAATCAAAAATTAATTTGGAGTTCATGTACATATGTATTAGAGGTGTCTCCGTTGCACCTGAGTCTACAATTGTATCATTATATATAGCAGCTGTACTTTCAAACATGTTAATGTTCTTTGAAAACTAAAGTGTACTCTTTGCAAGCAAACTCTATTAAATATGTATATTACTTTCATAAGGACAACATTATAATATGCTTGCGAGATTTGGGATGTGTACTTTGAACGAGAAATAGCAAAACTGGGAAAAGTTCAATTATAATCAGCCAGAATATTTCGGAACTAACATAATTTGCAAGTAGATATTCTCTTTCCTATGAGACAAGGTGGGAATACTTGTCTTCTTGACGTAAATATCGCAAGCTGACAGCATTTACCAAATCCATAATGAACAATGTCCTCAATATTTGTGTAATTTTTCACATCCTACACTATATCATATCAGTGATGGTAATTTCCAAAGCGATGAAAACTATACAACACCATCAAGTAAACTCAGGGTGACATCCTTTATACCATTCACTGTTTCGTCATGGAACATTTTAGATTTAAATATTAGAAATATTCTAAATATATCATAATGTAAATATAGGATCAAAGAAAATACTATTAATTCTCCGGAATGGTATAGGTCCAGAAAACTAAGCATACTTCATGATAGACTACGACATCAATGCAGCTCTTTGAATTCTGATTTATTTCGTATAAACATTAAACATGACTCAAAATGTGGTTCCACTTTTGAAGATTCGTTTCATTATATAATGGAATGTCCATTGCACCAACACGAACACATTAAGGTGAACTGCAAAGGTCATAACTTTTTTCAGATGTACACATTTTTAGATACTTGCTTTGAAAACATTATTAACCCCCCCCCAAACGACCCTCTCGATGTCGAAATTGTGTTACATCGCCCCTAGCTGCAAACCCATCTTGCGGTCTAACACGTTGCCCGTTTGTTTTTTATGATAACTAGCCCACAACATTTCTAGGTATATTCGTGTAAAAAATTGGCAATTGCCTTTGCTAGCAAGGATAATTATATATATAACACAATGTCAAAACCCAGAATTTATTTACGCAGAAATTCTAAATAAGATTTCCTTGGTTCTGATGTTTACGAGTGATATATTATATATATGTTTTTAATTTACTTTCAAGTTTTGTCTACATGTGCTGTATTTCGTTTTGTTTCGTTGAGTGACATGATATTTATTTTATTTTTGCTAATGACCTTGCCAGTGTAGTACGTGCCTTTTTAGGGGCATAAACAAGTAACTCCATCATAGGGTTAAGGTTCTTTATTGGTTACCACAATCAATAATATATTGATATTTAACACTGAAATAATAGAATAAATAATTAAATAACACATCAATGACAAACTATCACATACTTCATTCTAAAACATATTACACAATACAGTGCGATATAATCGGTTAATTATATCCAAATTCACCTTCTGACATTATACGAAATACTTTCTACTATTAAGGTTATCAACCTAAGTTCTTCTTTTAATCAATGTAATTATAACTGTGTAACAATATAACTTGTTAATATTATTCCAATAAATTACAATTGTCTGGTAACAATATAACTGACATATTTCTAAATTATACCGTTCTAATTATAAAAACATGTATACAAGTATATAATATTCTATGTATGTACTGTAATATTCAATTAATTACAAACATTATTGATTTAATACACAAGTTTGGTATGTATTCCAGATTTTGTTACAATAGACAAATCTGCCAAGGGAGAATACTCTATATGCATTCTACAACATTATATACTATAAATACAAGACAAAATCGTCTGTTCATAAAATACATAAACAATAAACGATGCTTACCACTTGTGGAGCGTGTTTTATTTGGTGATAGAATAATGGTACAGGGCTACTTGATTACATTCTTATACATTACACCAGTTACATCAAGTCCTGCAAACCAAAATTACACATTTATAATAATATGACTAAATGTCAATATAAGTATACGTGCAACTATAAAAATACATATAGATACAATTCATATATTTGTGTTAATAAATATACAATGTACTTTTAAAATACAATAAACATATTAATGTAGCGAATTGAGCTACTGATTTGTTAACATCTGTATCTTGTCCGTTCATCCATGAATCGGACCAAGCTACAAAAGCTTTCTATCATTAAAATAATAGTGTGTAATTACACCGCTAATAACATTTAAAAATACCGACCTAGATATAACTGAATTAAATACAATGCACTCATGTCTTTCACTCACTCAGATATTACGGACGTGCGACCAAAAAGGGGGGAAGGTTTAATCGAAAAATGTGATATCGTTGTGAAATTTGTAAATGTGAATAAATAATTAGAAACAGTTAAACGAAGTGCAACTTACAGTTATCAAGTGTTATTCTGTCTCAGTTGGTCATTTTTGTGGACAATTTGTATCAAGTCTTCTGTCTTATTTTATATCTAGGACCAAGTCGCTCAATGTCCAGTGTTCGTCTGTCTAGCCTTGCACGAAGAAATTAACATTTCCCGCCAGACGAAAACAACCAATGAAATCCGTTTCAAATATAACCCCCCATAATTATTTACATGAACTTTAGAGTAAAGGGTAATCACAGTAAAGTTAGAAATGTCTAAGGGTAAAACCCTTAATAAAAATAATCTGCAAGAAGTTAAATAAATCGTTTGCCAATACTAGTATTAATTTTAATGTTAATTTTATTTAAAAGAATAACAAACAATTAAATGTATCCTAAATATGAATTTAATAAGTGATGAAAATATCACTCTGCTACACCAGAATATACCACCTTTTTTGTGCTAGGTTATAGACGGGTAAAAACATATTAAATTTAACAGAACATCTCCAGTTTCGTCCTTGTAATTTTTGTTTTTACCATGTCGTGTCAATTTTTTTTTTAATTACGTCTCGGTATCTTTTGATATTTCTAAGCAAAACTGGTTTCTGAAATAAAACGGCCCCCATTAAGGAAAGATCTGGATCCGCCTCTGAGGTACATTTACATTGTCGTACAGTGTGGTCTATCGTCCATTGTTGAATACGGTACAACGATCTCTGTTTGAGTTTATGTAAACTTTTCTGTTTTAGTGAATCGGTGTGTTCCATCTACTTCCAATTATCTATTGAAACATTATAATCGACTGCGTAGATGTTAAGCACCAATCAATCAATCAATGTAGATGAGGAATTTAATATATAAAATGTGTTCACCCACGATAAGAATGGAATAATGCTTAATTTGGCGTTAAGAAAAAGTCAATAATTCATGTGCCTTCAAATACTTTTAGTCGTTTGCAATTGTCATGTGCAACCTCTGACAAAATCTTAAAATTGTTGAAGGCTGTCAGTATTTGGTAGAAGTAGAAAAAGCTCAGACAAAAATCTTCAAGTTGTTGAAGGTGGTTAGTATTTGGTAGAGGCAGAACAAGATCTGACAAAAATCTTCAAATTGTTGAAATTTGGTAGAAGTAGAACGGGCTCTAACAAAAATCTTCAAACTGTTGTAGGTAGTCAGTATTTGGTAGAAGTGATACTTATGCCAAAGTGTATCACACAAGAGGAACAAATGGGATTATTTAGTTGTAATTAATTCTTTCCGCAATGCAGCCATTGGATTAATATCCAAAGCAACGGAACAAACAGGACAGTTCTACCAATATTCAAATTAAGGCAAAAGCTTTGTTGGAAATATTTAATTCTTTGTGAATCCTGTGAAAAAAAAATATAACAGAAATTGAAGTGTCGACATTTACATACATACGGTATATGTTATAGCACAAATCATATAAACTTTGTTTATTTACATCTCCGGTATAACTGGTAAACATATCATCAGGTATATCAAGACAAGAAGGTACCCAAATGACAAATAAGTAAACAATAATCCATCCAAGTTTTGCAGTTTGTAGTCCACATAAAATTGCTTCGAGTATCAAATTCATATCCACGATTTAATAGTATATATTTACTTATCAACATGATACATTTTTATTTCAACGAATCGGATGTCGATAGAAATAGAGGAATTGTGCATGAAAACTACAATCCAGATGCATACAAGTATCAGCCTCAATGCCGCTGGCAGCCATTAGTTATATCTATGTGCCACATCGGAACTTGCGAAGGGTAGATCGGTGGATCGAGCTCTGTGAATCTTCACCAACCAGGAACTGTTTTCTCTTCACGAGCACCTGAGTTTTGGTTAGGTTCATGTTGCTCATCTTTTTACTTTACTGTGTTGTGTTGTTCTTTTGTGTTTGCTTGTCTTCGTACTGTGTCATGTGTACACCATAGAGCCAGTGCCTCTAAGCTGTGCATTCCCGGTTGCCCCTTCGGTATTATATAACGTTAATTATATAAGTATTGGTTATGACATACTAGCAGCCAATAGTTAAATTAAGTATAAACAAAATATATATTTGTTGACTATTTATAGACAGTTAAATGACAATAACATACAAGTGATAGAGGACAAGCTATCATTTAATATTATCTGTTACAAATGTATAATTCAATCATTACAATATATATCACTAGTAAGACAATAAAAAACTACACAAAAAGAAATTGACAGTAAGGTTCCTTTGAGAACGAAACATGTTGATTAAATATATTGTTTCAATTTTACTGGTGTTAGATTTTTATTTATATGTAGCACCAGTCTAGCATCACCTGTATATGGAATATAAGTCTCTCAATTGAAGCAATATTCCTGTGTTACACTATATCTTGCTACATACATATTATACTTTATATATTACGTTGAAATACAATTACTCACATTATCAAAGCTTCAAAGTTTGATTGTATTTGCTCATTTATTTATATCTTGCAGCTATTTATAATGTATTACAATAACATCACATCAATCAAATCAGACACCATCAACAAATTGCCGAAACTTTATTATTTGTAATATGATTGTATTCCCTCTTTGACAGCAGTCAAAATGTTAGCCATACATTTATCAACAAGCAGTTTTTTTGAAGAAGTAGAAACACCTGTAGTATTCTTTTCTGTATATGGATTATTGTGAAGTTTTGATATTCGATATAGACTAGAACAGTCTATGTTCCTTGTAAAACAGAATATTCAATGATGAGATGAATGATTTGTAATCAGCCAAATATTCCTCTTTGTCATAACTAGTATTTCAGTGAATAGGATTGCCAGAGCATTGTGCAATGGGAAGTTGTTTCATTTGAACCCAAATCACCAACAGTTTAAGATGCCGGTTTTACTATGATAGCCGTGATAACCAAATTTAAATTTAAATTTTCTCCACTTCTGTATATATTTGTTCGAGGTAACTTCGCCCATGTATCTATTATTTAGTATTTGATATAGCAGCTGTTCTGAGGGTGTGTCATGAATGGTTGAAGACTTAAACGGTTTGATACTTTATTGAATATACAACGTTGAAATACAACCACATAGAGTATCACAGTTTCAGGTATTGATATGCATTCCAATAATAAATCACATCAATCAAATCAGACACGTTCAACAACATTACGAAACTTGATCGGTTGTCAATATTCTTACTTTTTGTTGTTGTTAACATTCTATGACTTAGTATACATGTATATGTATAATTTATGTTGCTTAAGAACAATTTACGGAAACTATTCAAATTCCACGACAATATAAAATTACTTTTACATTTCTAATCAAACACAAGTATTATGTAATAGTAAAGATTGAGTCTATGCATTAATTGAACCCGCTTTGAAACACCGTATTTTTAATTAGCTACCTTAATTAGATTGGATTGTGTATTTTTTTCTGAACAGGAATACGAATACATTATTGAAACAACTTCAAATCAGCCAAATGTTTCTCTTTGTTATAGCTAATATTGCAGTAAGTAGGATAACCAGAGCATTGTGCAATAGAAAGTTGCTTCATTAGAGCCCACATCATCCACTGTTTACGATGCCGGTTTTACAATGATAGCCATGATTCCAAAAATTAAGTTAACGTGATGATCAATTTATATGATGTTTGATGATAATTATTCTAGACAAATGTGTCTGTGTTTGTGCACCCAATTCTAACAATCAAAAATTAAATTAGAATTCATATACATATGTATTAGAGGTAACTCATTTGCACCTGTGTCTACGATTTTACCATTAGATATAGCGGCTGTACTTTCAAACAGGTTGATGTTCTCAGAAAAGTAAAGTGTACTCTTTGCAAGAAAACTCGATATATCTTACTTTCATAAGGACAACATTAGAATATGCTTGCGAGGTTTGATATGGGTGTTTTGAACGTGATAGAACAAAACAGGACAATAGAATCAGATAGAACATTCCATGACGAACATAATTTAGAGATTTTCTGTCCTATGAAACAAAGTGGGAATATCTGTCTTTTAGACATAAATATCGCAAACTGAGAACATTTTATAAAATGCATAATAAACTACGTCCTCAATATTTGGGTATTTGTCTACCTCCTACAGTATATCATATCAGTGATCATAATCTCTGAAACGATGAAAACTATACAACATCATCAAGTAGTCTCAGAATGAGATCCTTTATACCACCCACTGTTTCGTCATGGAACAATTTAGATTTAAATATTAGAAATAGCCTAAATATATCATATTTTAAATCTGGGATTAAGGAAAATACTATTAAATCTTCGGAATATTATAGTGAAAGGTCCAGAAAACTAAGCATACTCCATGTTAGAATACCACATCAATGCAGCTCATTGACTTCTGATATATTTCGTATAAACATTACAAATGACTCAAAATGGCAATGTGGTTCCCCTTTTGAAGATTCAATACATTATATAATGGAATGTCCATTACACCAAAACGAAAACATTAATGTGAAATGCAACGGTCATAACTTTTTTTCAGAATTACACATTTTTAGATAGTACCTTGATAGAAAATCGTAATATTTTTCCATTTTCTCAAGGCTTTTAAGCGAAATCGTTATGTAAATTTACCTGTTTAAAACCGCAGGAAATATCAATCATGGTTATTCCTCTTTAAGAATCTCCTGTCGTGATGTCGTTCATGTCATTTCTTCTTTTTTTATGGGAACAAAGCTAATCATACCATATTCTTTCTTTGTGTGCAAAACGGTTGGGCGGGTGGACAAATGACCACGGATATGTTCCACTTGTCATAAACATTTCGCGGTCCTTTCCTCGTTCATAACTTATCTAAGCATACTAATTTAAAAATTTCGCTTGTAAAAATATACTAAAATGAAAGAATAAATACCGTTGTTCTAGGATATACTTCCGTGGGTTCATCGTGCATAAATATTATGGGTCTGTCTTCTTAACAAATGTGAAATTTCAAGCAGTTATTGCCATGCCATGAGGCGTTTAGGAATACAACCGTGTGAATAAATGTCAAGTTATTTTTGATTCTGACTTAAAATTGTTGTATTTTCAAATATAGACCGTAAATATTATCAATGTATACCAAAAAAAGAGATAAGCGTTGAGATGTCAAAGCGGAGATGTACTCTGGTTCATACATATGAGATGTAGCGCGATCGCCTCCTATTTTTTCTGTCAGAAAGCAGTAATATTGTGCTTTGAAAACAGTATTATCCCCTCCCAACGCACCTCTCGATGTCGAATTTGGGTTACATTGCCCCTAGCTGCAATCATATCTTGCTGTCTAACACGTTGCTCGTTTAATTTTTATGCTAAATAGACCACATGATTTATAGGTATATTCGAGTAAAAACTAGGCAATTGCGTTAGCTAGCAAGGATAATTATATGCATAGAAAACAATGGCAAAACCCAGAATGTATTTACGCAGAAATTCTGATGAAGACTTCCTTCGCGCTGATGTTTACGAGCGACAATAAATATATATTTTTGATTTATTATAAAATCGTTTACATATGCTGTATTTCGTTTTATTTCGTTGCGTGAAATGATATTTATTTTATTTTTGCTCATGACCTGGCCAGAATATTCCCCCTTTATGCTAGGTTATAGACGGGTAAAAACATATTAAATTTAACAGAACATTTCTAGTTGTCTTGTAATTTTCGCTTTGAATTACGTCTCAGTATCTTTTGATATTAAAAAAAAAAAATTCTGAAATAAAACGACCCCCATTATGGAAAGGTCTGAATGCGTCTCTGAGATACATGTCCATTTTCGTACAGTGCCGTCTTTCGTCAATTGTTGAATACGGTACAACGATCTCTATTGTAGATTGTATAAAATGTTCTGGTTTAGTGAATAAGTGTGTCTGGCCTTCATGTACTTTAGGGGGCTCTACATATCCTTGAAAAAACCCAGGCGCTTACCATATAAAGTACCATTTGCATACGTCCGTCTCGAGGCAGGCCGAATTACGTGATTCGGTATGGCGGGCAGGCGGCGGGCGTGTGGATGGTAATCCACACAGGTTTCCGCACAATAACTTTAGTTCTGTATATCGGATCTTTACCATTCATGATTCCCTGTGGAAGGGGAATACCCCTATTTATATTAGGGGCATTAGGTCAAAGGTCAAGGTCATCGTTACTATGAATATCATTTTTGACAACAGGGTCGATTCCGCATGATTATTTTAGTTCTATATATTGGATCTTTACCAAACTAGGTCACATGATTATTTTGGGGTTATTACCATTATACCGTTTGATAATTTATATAGACGGTAGAATTTTGTGATGTACACAGTTCTTGTTGTTCTATGATACTTAGTTTTGTTGTCTCACAATATCTATTAGGTACTCTAGGGGACTCACATTATTTTATATTTCGAATGTTGTTTTCTTATGATATGAACCAGGTATTTATGGAAGTGGGTCGCCTAAGGCATTATAGGTATCACTTACTTTATGGGACTCGCATCATTCTCTATGGTTAATGTTGTTGTCTTATGATATGAATTGTAGATATTGGTAGTGAGCTCCCTAAAGTACACTAAGGCATCATAGGGATCATTTACTTTTGGGGACTCGTATTATGTTTTTTTATGGTTAATGGTAATGGGTCACTTACAATCGTTGATATATATAATGAAAATAATTTAACTTTTATTGAATTTTGCTTCCCTCGGAAAGGTGTAAAATGACACTTTATGTGGCAAGCCCCTTAAAGTAAACTTTGTAAATTACGACTAAAGTAAATGAAGATGATAATAACTTAGTGTAACGGACATGAATTCCACATCTCGCTGTTCTATACTCAACGATTATTAACGAACCATAAGTAATACATTTGATGTAAAACTGCATTGAAGGGAGGAAAATGTGAAGGTAATAGTTCATGTACAAATAACCAGAGTTACCAGTATTTATCATTCATATTTCTTATACTATATTTTTTTAGAGAAGCCTATTTATAAATTGATGGTACCATAGAAACAAGTGATGTTGAATTTTTTTTTGCTGAGGTCAACGATCACTTGTTGCATAGCGATGGCGATATGTCTCGTTATTTTATAGACAAGGAACAAAAATTCTGTCTAGATACAGATGAGGACTGAAAATCCCATCTTCATACAATCCGGGACCAAAGGTAAATAAGTGATGGTCCTTTTCTTTAGCAAGCAATAATATATGTCAGTAATGACCTTCTGACTAGGGAACGACTTATTTGTGCGCAGAAGGAAGAGCTCGCACTACCTTGTTCTAAGTCATTCTCAGTAGAGGAGCGAGATAATGTTCATGTTTAATATTTCATGAAAGACGAAGTATTCATGGGAAAATTGCGACCACAGATATGACTGCGTAAGGTGAATGGAAAGTGATCTGCCACATAGTGGTACCGGAAGAATAACGGATAGCAGTTATGAGCCTGGCCCACGATTCGTCAATAACTGAACATTTGGGTGTTAACAAAACCTCCAACGGGATAATGGCCCATTTCTACTGCACGAATATAAGACGATACCTAGCCGAGGACTGTTGATCTTGTAGCACCTGTCAAGTAGTTGGGAAACTGAATCAAAACATGCATGTAGCTCCACTCCGTCCCATACAACTTTTGAAGAGTCTTCCAGTAGGGTTATTGTTGACTGTATGGGGTCCCTTCCTAAGACTAAATACATAAATCTATATTTACTAACTATAATGTGTGCCTCCATCCCTTTTCCTGAAGCCATCCACTAAAGGTAAAACTATAATTAAAGACTTTAACTATTTTGTTTTTACTTTTGAGGGTATTCCTAAAACAATTCAGTCAACTCAGCGATCCGATTGTATATCTCATTTACTTCAGCAAGTTATGCATCAATTAAATAAATATAAAACTGTTTAAATCTAATGCATATCACCCTGAGTCCCTAAGAGCTCTGGAAAGATTTCACCAGACATTAAAATATATGATGAAAATATTTTGTTTAGACAGTCAACAAGACTGTGATGATGGGGTACACATGCTGATGTTTGCTGTAAGGGAAGCCTTACCAGAATCTCTAGGTTTTAGTCCTTTTTAACTGGATTTTGGACACTCTGTCTGTGGAAGGTCCCTTTTGAAAGAAGTATGTCTTTGTGAAAATGCTGTTATTAGTATTTCAGATTATGTTTGAGTGTTTTAAGCATAAGCTTACAATAGCATGTGAAATAGAACACAAAGATTGAAACAAAGCCAAGATAAAATGAAACAGTGGTATGATAAGGATGTCATGATAAGAGAATTTAAACCAGACGAGAAATGTATTGTGTTATTGCTTATTCCTTTTCATCTATTATAAGCTACATATATTTGGCCATATGTAATTGAATCCAGACCGAATGATTTAAATTATATTCTGAATACACCTACGAGAAGAAAAAACATATGTTAGGTGACAACACAAGACTTCTAAAAAAATATACGTTAACCGTGGATGCTAGTGATGTAGGTATGTGTGCAGTTTTGCTTCAAGAATGTAAAGATAACATAGATATGCCGAATTGCTCTTTTTCTTTAAAGTTTGACAAAGATCCCAAAATAAATTCGCAATTGAAAAAAAAATGACTTGCCTTATTGTTATCTTTTAAGTATTTTGATGTGCATTTCATCCATTCGTGGTGTTTACTGATCACAATGCCTTCACATTTATTAATAAAATGCAAAATAAAAATCACAGATTAACAGGATGGGATTTAATTTAATGTTGCAAGAATACAATTTGATTATGAAATATATTAAATGTAAAGATAATTGTATAGCCAATGCTTTGTCTAGAGTTGGATAATTTTGTGATTAATTGAAATAGAGATTTATTGTAAAAAGGGTGTATCCAAACCTTTTCTACAAGAGAGGATATGTTATAGGCCAGCGGCGAAATCTAAAAAGTCGTTTATTTAAAGAGTTAAATCAACCTATCGACTACACACCTAAATATACTATCAAATGTTAGATTATGCTTTTAACAAATAAATTTAACATGCCGTGAAAAAATCGTATGGGCACGTTTTCACGAAAACTACATTTTACTAGGATTAATGCGTTGTTGGAGAAAGTCCGATCATACTCAGTAAAATCAATATTATACATGATTTATGCATCTTCGGCAATTTGTTGCCCTTGTAGTTTTTAAATTTAACTTAAATAAATAAAATAAGTCAACATACCTTATTAAAATAACTTTTATTTCATCAGTTTGACTTCTTTGAAACCAGCAGATGTGGTAAATATTTTAAAGGTCACTTTTAAAATTATGTCAGAAGAAATACTTTCATTAAATTGATCTCAATCTTTTTTTAAAAACAAAAGTGTAAACATAGTTTACATAAAACATTATCCTTATAGCGCCAATTTCTACTAAGTTTAAGAGGTTTGGACCGTTTTTAAATACAAATCAACATATCGAAAGTAGAAAATGATTCCGGATATTTTTCCCGTCACATTTTTAAATTATAATCTTCAGTCCGATCAAATCTTATTGCATCGAGACCAAAGTATATTTTCTTAATAATTACTTATATTCCTGTGTTATCTGTATTTAATTGTTGTCACCCTTCATTGTTAACATTTGCTGTTGTTAATTGTAACGTTTTAGTTGCTAAAGGTGGTTTGACATATTGTTTGTAGAGAATTTAGTTAGTGTTTACAAGTTGTTAGAAAATCATTTGTCGGAACTGTTGTGAGTGTTTTCCAGAAAATGACACAGTTTAGTAGCCCACTTAATCTTCTTCCAGCTAGTGCTAAGAGGAGATTGGAACCAATGTATCATTTGTCAATGTAAAAGCCTTGAACAATTATACGTTTTTACCGATAGGGGAAAAGAAACTTTATTAAAGCTGCAGAAATACGTGAAGGATTCGTCAATTCTCATGTTGTATCTGAAAGTTTTGTGGTGAAATATCATAGGTCTTATTGCAAATCATATACCAGTAAAAAAATATTACGTGTTTTGCACAAAAAAAAGACAACAAAAGAAGTGCCAGATAGTAAATCATGTAGTACAGTTGTATGTTCAAATGATATTACTGATCATTACTACCAGATCTGATTGGACTTATTGTATTTTCTGTAAAAAGAAAAGTTATAGAAAAGACCATAAGCTCCACAAAATTGAATCTGAAGTCGCTTATTAGATTTATCGGCGATTACGTTGTCAAACATATTAATCAGAACAGTTGAATCAGAATGGTATGTTAGATTGCAGTTGTTTGGCAAGCACACAAGAAGAGGCGGATACCCGCATAATTTTGCATGCACTGTAATCTGACAAACTGTATCAAGAGAATAACGTTCAAGGTCGCATTGTTGTGAAATCCCCAGATACGGACGTTCTTGTCCTTTTAGTACATTATTTTCCAAAAATGAAAAACACAAGTGAGCTTTGGTTTCAAACAGGACTTATTACGAACACTAAATATTGTAGACGTTATATCCCTGTACACGAGTTATGCAAGTCATTAAGCTCCGCTGTGTGTGAGATCTTGACAGCTGCTCATGCTCTAACTGGGTGTGATACCACTTCCTCGTTCTTTGGTATCGGGAAGAAGTGTATGTTGAAAGCTCTGAAAGAGACACCCAATCAGTTTAGTGATATGTCTTGAATAGAATGCTCTGACATAGATGATTCAGTCTATCTGAGCCGAAAAGTAATATCAAGGCTGTATGATCCGAATGGAAAGAGGAAACAATGCCATATCGATCTGAACAAATTGCTGGTAAAATTGGCAATTTTCAAAGATTCTACATTTGTTGTACTTTGGTGAGACTTCCTCCGAGTGAAGACACATTTAAACAGCATGTTCTTAGATCTTCGTACCAAACAAAGATATGGTTAAATGCACATATTCCAAAGCCATTAGTTGGGTCACCTCTTGAGCATGGTTGGAAAGATGGAAAGTTTGGTCTTGAACCAATATTGTTTGAAGGTCAAATGTCATCTGACTTTTTACCGGACCTCGTATGCACATGCAAAGGAAGATCCGCTTGTAGTAAAGGTTGTGTTTGTTTTGAACATAATTTGTCTTTCACAGAACTTTCTCCTTGCCAAGCTTTAGACCTCTGTCACAATGTGATTACACACAGGACAGATATCGAAGATGACTATGTGTAAGCACGCAAAAATTCTGTTTTTAAACAAATCATAAAAACAACTGTATTTATCTGATTCCCTGAATATCTCCATATGCGATTGACCAGATCAAATGCATTATACAAACACCCAATCTGATAATAATTGGGTTTCGGATTACGATGTTGAATGAAACATGTATATGTTGTGGTCTTAAACGTTCAAATAAAGCGGCCTCCATTATGGAAAGGTCAATATTAACCTCTGAGATGCATGTACATGTTGGTACAGTGTGGTCTGTCGTCAATTGTTGAATACGGTACAACGATCTCTGTTCTAGATTGTGTAAACATTTTTGTTTTAGTGAATCAGTGTGTCAGGCCTGTTTACCGATCACGATACCGTCATATTTAACAAAATGCAAAATACAAATCACAGATTAACGAGATGGGGATTAATGTTGGAAGAATGCAATCTGATTATAAAACATATTAAATGTAAAGATAATTGCATAGCTAATGTTTTGTTTAGAGTTGGATAATATTGTGATGAATTGAAATAGAGATGTATTGCAAAAAGTTTGTATTCGAACCTTTTCTGCAATAGAGGAGATGTTATGTATATATAATAAATATGAGATATTACTTTGTTCATTAGAATATTTTTGTTGTTTACAAGTTTTTAATTTTGACCTATAATTTTGATATGTTCTAGATAGTTCTAGATATTGTTTATATATAAACAAGGTCACATTTTTTGGAAAGTTCTAGAGAATTTCATGAAATAGTATATAAGACGCAGCAACTTTGAGAGCTGTCAGTCTAACATTCTGGATTTATATACTAGCTGGAATCTATAGCATTGCGTTTTTATATCTCTTTACTTAGTAAAACGAAAAGTAGCCGGTCCTTTAATTTCACATTCCGCTATAAAGATGGGGTCATCATGCTAAATAATTTATGTTGATCGCATCTATCCCATTGAGCCTGAAATAAAGGATACCACAGATACATATATGTCTGCTTCATATCTTGACCTACACCTCGAAATCGACAGTAAGTGGTGGCTAAGAACGAAACTTTACGATAAAACAGATGATTTAATTTTTTTTCCATTTTGAAATGTCCATTTATGCGTAGCACCATTCCAGCAGCACCTGCATATGGAGTATGTATCTCTCAGATGATACGACATTCCAGATCTGGTGGCTCCTATCAGGATTTCCTTGATAGAGGATGCTGCTAAAACTGAAGCTCCTTAAACAAGGGTTCATTTTGGTAAAGGTGAAGTCATCACTTCGGAGATGTTATGGTCGCCACCATGACTTGGTTGAACGCTATGGAATATATGTGTCACAATGACCAGCGATATGTTCCACTTATCTTAAGCATTTCCCGGTCCTTTAATCATTCACGACTTATTATCGGGTTTGTAACTAGATTAACACGACGGGTGCCATTAGTGGAGCAGGATCTACATAATCTTCAGGAGTACTTGCGTTCAACCCGGTCTTTAGTGGGACTCGTGTTACTAGATCTTTTACTTGATATATATCTTTTGTAGATCGTTGTTTTTCCTTTTGTACCTTTTCATTTCGCCATTGGGTTGTCTGTTCTTTGATATACGGATTATGATTGCCCCTTTTGTATCTTCAAACTCTTCTTAGTAAATTTATTGATCTATTAACAATTTCATCGGCCAATATTTGGAAACTTTCAGAATTAGAACTAAAATATATTTTAATTCAACAAGAATTAATTTTCATAGAAAAGGATTACACTAATATGCCGGAAAGGAAAAAATCATGTATTCTAAAGGAATTTAAAGTTTAGCATTGACAGAGAGGCCAGTAATAATTTATTAATTTGATTTGTGTAATTGTATAATAATATGAAGTAAATGTTGTTGTTATTTCAAGGAATAGAAACTTAATTGATTGTTGGTTGTATCTTTCTGTTACTAGAATATTCTAGTTATTTTTTTCGTTACATTAGTTGTGCATGTTATCAATCAAATCATGAATGGTTGCAGACTTACTTAAAGATTATTATTCTTTATTAAATATGTTACTTTGAAATACAACTACATATATTATCAAAGTTTGAAGTATTGACGTATATTTTTTTATTTGACAGTTATTTGTATTCCAATGCAATCACATCAATCAAATCAAACATGTTCAGCAACATTACAAAGCTTTATCGGTTGTGAATATTCCTCCTATTTATTTTACATTCTATGACTTACAATGCATGTATATTAGGCATATTGTTTGCTGTATAAGAACAATTTACACAAAATATTCAAATTCCACAACAGAATTAAAGAACATTGTGATGCCAGTCAAACATACACGTACCATGTAACACCTAACAACT
>MJUT01011811.1:0-11519 GCA_002080005.1 Gigantidas platifrons
ATATTTTATATTCTATATAAACACATAAAGTATTTTCAAACCTCTCCATCATCAAATATTTCCTCACCTGTGACAAAATGAGGATTATTGATAAATTTTTCATACTGAACAATTGGCTTTCAGAATACAGGAATAGCTATTTCTCTATCTGATTTTGATAAAACTTATGCATGAGCAGCTTGTAGATGGGATTATATGTATCAATATAATCAGTGTTTATACTGCATCAATTAAACTGAACGTCATGATGTAACTGAAAAACTGGCAAACATTGTTGTGTCAAGATCGAAGGTACCGACGATTGTAATTCAGAATAGACAAATATTCGAAATAATCAGGTTTATCTAAGCCAAAATATACTACGAACTGGTCAAAAGTTTAACTTCGGTAAACTTTGTTATTACCTATTGAATGAATAATGCAATGAAATGCAATGTGATATACAGATAGTTTGCTAACAATTGAAGATAATTTCCGATAAACACTATAAAGGGTAAAAAATGAACGAATAATGCAATGCTACGCAAAGCAATGTACCTACAGTTTGCTAACAATTGAGGATAATTTCCCATAAAAATGATAAAAAAGAAGATTTATTGTACAAAAACGTAATTGTCTTGAATGCTACACTACTGTTAATAAAATAAAGTATTTAATACAAAAAGTGCTCAGTAAAATTATCACAAAACAATAAATAAAAAACAAGTAAAAACACAAAAAATCAGTAATATCGATACAATCACCTCTGTTGTAAGGATGTTATCTGATCTCATCATGGTATATCATGTCCATCTTTAGATTATCTCCCTTTTCGTATGTGTCTAAAATAAGAAAACAATATGTTCATTCATGTTTTTGCTTATAATGATTATTATTACAGTCAAACATGTCCATATTACATGGTCATCTCTATTAAGCAGTCACCTGTATTAAAAGATCACTTTTTTATTGTCCTGTCATATAAAATTTAATATGACCAGAACTTCTTTTACGAGGTCACCAGTCTTATAAGGCCACCTTTACTTTGTTCCAAAGGTGACCTCTTATTACAGATTCGTCTATATTTTTCAGAAACAACTGTCCCCTTTTGAATATTGAATTCAAATTATGCAAATTGCAATATTGAATAAGTAAAAAATGAACAGTTATGTATTATTAAACAGGATGGCCAAAATTGGCTACTTATGGTCACCTATGCCTGAGGGAGGAGAACATTAGTTAGTATCTGCTTCAATGATAAAAGTACATCAATCTGTACCAGAGTAATGTGATGGACGATATGGGTGAAATACTGTAGATGTGAACTTAATAACAGACGTTTCCCTTCATCCATGAATTCATAACACATTTCAAATGAATGTTTCTATTATGAATAAAAGCAACATTGAAACCATCTGCTTTCAAATGAAGAAGCTGCAGGACAATAATTAGGCAACAAAAAGGCAACTTGAAACCTACCAGTATGATGTCCAATATCAGTTAATAGCCTGAAGTATACCAAATTAATACCTAATCGTCTTGATATACGATATGAAGTCCAATACTATATTATGTATAGATATTCTATTTGATATGGAGTCCAGTGATTCAATCAAAGAACATTAATGATTTTAAAACTTAAAGTCCAGTATAAAATAAAAGATAGAAACATACAAAAATAATGATTTATATACTTAAATTCCAATATAAAATTAAAAAAAGAAACTTACCAAAATAATGAGTTATAATCTATCCGATATGAGATCCAATATTTCCTTTGTCTTTTTTACCACCTCTGTTGCAGTTGTTCTGTTATACATATCTGAGGGTATCCGCGGAATACAAAGACGGTCTGGATACATCATTCTTTCTAGAGAGCCAGTTAGCTCTGTGAATCTGTTGACCAAAACACAAATCTCTGCATCTAGACCTTCTAACAAGTTGGTCAAGATATTTGTTCCAGGAACTTTGTTGGAATCTCTCTGGTAATGTATGGCTTTCAATGCCTTTTCCACTGACTGTAATAATAATTGTACATGTCACAGTGATAAATAACACAGCGGGAGGCTTATTAGAAGCAGGAATTGCTTACCGTTCGTGAACACCTGAATACACGACCGTGTTGCTAATCTCATTTTTCTGTGTTTTTTGTTTTTTGTTTGTCTTTGTTCTGTGTCTTGTGCCCAATGTTGCCCGTGTCTTTGAACTGTCCATTCTTGATTGCCACCTCGGTTTTCTCTAACGTTTATCTAAAGCACTACTAATATGATGTAATCTCAATATTACACTTCATTATATATATATAGGTGTATTTTCATTACATATTTTTTTTTTTTTTAGATGTTTGCAATATAATATGATTTATTTTTTGTAGTGTTTCCACCCAACACCAAGGTAAGGATGATTATTTATTACTACTTAGACGTGTACATATGAATATGGGCAACTCGATTCGAAGACAACTCGCACCGTTTACAAAGGAGAAACACCGCACCATCTATGAAGACAAATAGGACCGTCGCGATCAGATCGTCAGTGAATATTTATAAGAATATAATATTCCATTGCTGAAGTAAACTGTCGATGTATCGATATACACCCATGTCTTGGAAGTATTTATATGTATTTCATAATAAAATATAGAGATCGTATCCTTAAATACTATTACAGCGATAAATACCTAGACAATATTTTATTCACATTTCGCATTTTCCGGAACTACTTTTCTTTGAATTTAGAGGTATTTTTTTATGTACAAAAAGTAAACAAACACTGACACGGTAGAAAGAGGTGAAAAAAAGAGTCAAACACAGTTAAAGGTGCAAGATCGTAAAATATCAGACACCCTCGAGAAAGATTAAAATTTTACCGACAAGGGGAAATATAATTTATCTTACATTGAAAGATAAATTATATTTCCCCTTGTCGGTATAAGTACAAAATACCGAAGTGATATAAAGGTACGACTCACATACAAATACACAACAACAGTATACACAACAATAGTACACACATTAAGGTAAAGCAAAACAAAAGAACAAAAGCTTTGGAAACACGAACGATTACAAAAACCATGGATCAGGTGTTACGGAGCAAATCTCGATATTGTATTTTTGGTTTATTTCAAGCATCTTAACCAATATATTGAAAAATGGAAGAATGTGCTCATGGGACACGGATGCCACTGCCTCCCTCTAAAATAAACAGGTACATAGCTATATCCATAGAAGCAATATAAACCAAATTCGAATTTGGCTTGTTGAAAAAAAAACATTGTGCAAAAATCTGAAAACATTTGTTTAAGGGAAACAAAGTTAGAGCATGGAAACAAAATAAAATAAATATGTCAATTATGGAACAAAACACAAGAATCATAAAAAGAATAAAAACCAAATTCGAACTTGACCTGTTTAATGTGGTCAAAACATTGTTATAATACATTGAAATTACGTAACTGAGCAGAAATATGAGATATTTTCCCCACAAATCAAGGAGTGTAACTCCAGAATGAAAAAATGGGACCTGACATTGTGAATAAATTTCAAAAGATCTGCAAAAGAGAACTTAGAATTATTGAAATGAAACCGGAGAAATTGGTATTTTTGGGTAAAACAAGGGGAATAACTTCAGAACCGCAAGAAGGCAAATTCAGAAATAAAATCATGTGAGTTAGATAGTCCAGCGCTTGTGGTTCCTATCATGATTTACTTGATAGAGGGTTGCTGCTAACAAGGTAGCTACTGAACCAAGGGTTCATAGTGATTAAATAGAAGTAACTTATCACCGTGTTTGCAACAAGAGTAACACGACGGATCCCAAATATGGAGCAGGAACTGTCTACCCTTCCGGAACACACGAGTCCAACCCCGGTTTTTATTCGGGTTTGTATTGCTAGGTTTCTGTGCAATGTTTTGTAGATCATTTTTTGTCGTTTTAATATTTGCCACTGAGTTTATCTGTCCATCTACGATTTACGGCTTGTGTTTTATTAAACTTTTCCGACCTTACTTTTATTTTCCCTTACAATGTGTATAAATTTCAAATGACTTGCATAAGGGTAACCCTACTTATTGAGTGGAAAAAATGTGGGATGTATGGACGTACGGACAAGGATACAATTTAAAGCCCCTTTCGTTAGCAGTGGGGACATACAAGTACTACATTATGTACATAATATGTCTTACCTGGTAGCATATAATACAAATCAAGTTGAAATTCGGGCCAGTTTCAGCACGTGACAGGAATTCTGTGGCCCCAACAAGGTCAACCTTTGCCTGTTTCATCCACTGTCTTCCTTCATGATACGATGGTACTGGCTCTGTCGGTTGTCGTCTTGCGTTTCTAGATGAGCGCCCACGCCGGCCTCTTCTTTTATTCCGGTTTGTATCATGTTTAGCATCTTGATCCCAAGTTCTGAAATGCGATCTGAAATACGAATCGTTCGGAGGTTCATAATGACTAGAACTGTCAGTGTTAATGTCTTCACCACTTTCCATTCTAAATACGATCTGTTTGATGAACTGGAATACTTTGGTTGCAACACCTTCGTTGCCATGGTTCTTATCAGGATGCCATTTCTTGTACAGTCGTTTAATAACCTTTTTTCTTTCATCCTCAGGAAGTGTCCATGCATCTTTTATTATTTCTTTGACTTCTCTCAAAATGTCATCAAGATTTCGATCATCTTTTGGTCCATCGGCTATATCCAAGAAAGGTGCTAAGTCTGTTGATGTCTCTTGTGTCTTACGATTAAATTTGTATAGGTCATATGCTCTCTTCTTTTCTGTACACTTCTTTCCGACTTCTACATCGTACAGACAACGAGTACGCTCAAGAATAGACCCTGAAGGTGTAGCGTCACATTTCTCTACGATAATAGCATAGATATATAAAGCAGGTATAAAAATGTTGCCTTTCATTGTTTCTTCATTTAAAAACAATGCTACGTATTCCCCATTATCAAAATCTACAAAACTGTTGTCAAGATAGCAGTGCCAATCAGGGTGAACTGTGGTGCCTGCTGGCGGAAATATAGAAGTAGTGCATTTATTTGCTATTGAATATTGGGGAATTTCCTCCTCATCTAAAGCTCTCGATATATCATCTGGATTTTTGATATAGTGGAGTACTTTATATAAGAGTCCATGAACATCACCAAATTCGTTGTCTGTACACATCCTGAGAGACATCCCAATGGTTCTACAATTGTCTACTAGCCATTTGTCTAGTGGTGTGTCTTTGAAAGCACAGAGTAATACATGTTCTTTACCACCGTTTTCGATTTCCTTTGTACGGAAGTAGCTATTTCTTTCACTAAATCCCACAGGTTTGCCATTGAATACTAATTTCAGCTGAATAGACTCTACTTGAATAATTTTTAATTGTTCTAAGCTGGAAATTATCTTACCGACGTCAGGGTCTTTAATTCCTAACATATATGGATTTTTTCTTCTACTATGTACGGCTATTCTTACAGCTGCTTCTAGAAACTGTGGTGACGTCATAAAATCACACAGCTGTTTTCCTTTTTCATCATACGTAATTGTCAAGGAATCTTCATTTAATTCAGGTTTTATCAGATCTGACAATATGTTTGGTTGTAATTTTTGTGGAAGCTTCTTAAAAGCTATAGCTACATTTCCAACAGATATTATTTCAAGATCCATTAAACTCATCATGTACGGCATACCAATATCACCCCCTACTCTTTCTTCAAAGGCTTTATTGTCAGATAAAACAATGCACCGGGCATTATGTAACACTTTATCTCTTGTCGGCAAATACAATGCATCCATACTGGAAAGTTCCTTCACAAGGTCTTCTGTGATATTATCAAGATGACAGCAAATTCCTTGCAATGCTTTCTGTACAAGTTTCCATTCATTAACATGTAGGTCTTTGTCACCAACATCAAGTTTCAGATGAGCCAATACCCTCACGAAGTTGCAAATGTTTGCATGGACGTTCATGCCTAAGATTTCAAAAAGCTTAAAGTAGGCACCATATTCCTCTGGGACTTCCATCAAATATGGCTTTATTTCTTCTTGTTTTTGTAGACTTTTGACTACTCGATCACAAGTTACGAACAACTTGTAGATCGGAAGAAAAACTATGGGCTTGTGTAACAGACCTTTTCTTATTGCCTCTGAACTTGTCTCCTTCTTATTATTCAACCATGCGTATATTTGTATCATGACATCTTTGATCTTTATTACATGGTTATCTCGAAGTTGATCGTTATCTGCAAGTTGTTTAAGAGAATCGCTCACATTTTGCATATGTTTAATAACATTACTTAGTTCTGGTTCTCTATAAACATTCAATTGATCTAGCATCTGTTTCCGCATTCCGCTGGCAAGCCGTGTAAGTGTTTGTGGGTTCGCAAAATCTGGTAGAATTGAACAAGTTGTCCAACAAATGTTCTCTTGTGACTGTGGTACAGACTTACTATAGCAGATCAAATTCCCAGAAGACTCCTTAAATATATCGTTTTTCCACTTTATAATTCTAAAGGGAACTACGAAGCAAATTTCGCTAATTTCTCTGAGAATGCATTCTTTTGTTACATCAGGTCGACTTAAGATGTGTAATATAAGCATCTTAGATTTTGTTTCGATATCTTCGGTCATCTCGTTTCGTCCGCTGCGTTCAATAATGCGTGCAAACTTAACAATCATATCTTTCGTTACATCTGTCTGTATCCCTGCAAGTTCCAGTAGGTACTGCCATGATGTGTTCATGAATGATTCCTTTGGGAAATCGTCATCATCGCACATTGTTTTCATTAGGGTGTTAAATGGGCTTTTGAAATGTGATGCTCTGTAGAGAATGTTCTGTTTGTCTGGAACAAATGAAACAGTCTTCAGAACCTTTATCATGTCTTTTTGATGATTGTCAAAACCACATGCATTGGCCAAAAGTTTATCTTTAATATGCTTTAAGTGTGCTAAATGACAATCTCTTGGAAGACAGTTGAATTTTGGTAGTAAATAGTTGGTATAAACTTCTATCGCACGTGGGTTCTCATTTGTAAGTCCAAGCTTAGCATACAGTTTTTTGAGCTTATGTGACGACTTAATCAGGATGGTTCCGGATTGATTAGCCCATGATTCGATGCCATCTAGAACAATATCCTTAGAAACAATGCTATCCAGGACTAATACACTAGAATGTCCCTGGATACTGATATTATGTTTGTTTACATTAACATGCAGAGGTATTGCTTTTATTCTATCCATAACTATCGTCTCTTCAGATTCTTTTATAATGGTATCCAAGTGTTCCGTTATAAAACCCATTATTTCGTAGCAGTCTGCGATTTTCACCTTTTTGTGGTGAATTTGATCTCTATACTCATAAAGATAATTCAGAAGAGATAATGGTTTGTCATGGATGGCAACTGTCTCTTTCAATATTATGGTATCACTCGTAGCTACAATGTTATCAACTCTTGGAAGCGAAAGTATGTCCAAAGATTGCTTCATGTCACCAGAAAATGTTGAAATGTCAAGAACATGTGCCATTTTGTTAATGGGAAACAAAACTGGTTTGTAATTATCATAATCACTGGAAATTGAAACTGCACCATCTGTACAAGGGACAAGACACCATGGGGAAAGCGGCATAATACTTTGCTCAATAATTGTAGCCTTATTGCATGTTTGCTGTTCTGTGTTCTGTTTGAATAAATCCAGAACAGTTGAGTTTAAGAACTTCCATACATCATCAATCCAATATGTGTTTGGTGTAACACTACCTTGTGGTTCCCAAACAACAGCTTGATTATGTGTTCTGTACTTTTCAGCCGACAATGTGTAATACAGAAGCTCGGTAAATGAAGGTATATCCAGTTGTTTCAATCCCGCAGTATTTGTCGAAAGCAAACTAACCAATTCAAGGTGTAAAAAGCAGCTTGATGATTCCTTCAAAATATGACTAAATTTTGAACAGAATACTGGATTTTCTTTACTAAAAACCCTCAGAATACCATCATCTGTTAAACAAAGTGGCAATCCATCTACCTGATTCTCAAAAGTTGGGCTTTGTTGACAATATCGTAAACATATTAAAATATCTTCCACTCCCTGAAATGTTGTGGTAGCAACTGATTTGTTGATCTCACCAATGTCACACTTGTCAGCTTCAGTACTTCCAAACGATTTCAAAAAAGACATTACAAAGTCGGGAGATATTTCAATAACGTCAACCTTTGCCTTTTCTAAACTACACATAATATTGAACGGAGTATCCAATAACTTCATTCCTAAATCCTTACAAATGCGGGTAAAATCGAACCACTGTTTGCTTTCAGTTGCTCGGTACTCAGAATCTTGTGCTCGTCTCTGATAGGTAGCAAGTCTTTGGCTTATATTCTCACAAACTTTAGTGACAGTACTAAGAGCAGTATCTACTGATTGTGTTTTGGCGCTGAAAGTGTTAAAAATGCATGGAAATGTCATTTCGCTACAAATGAGGGGAAAGAATGTAACTGTACCCTCTGATGTACCAACAAATTTACAACATGGGAAAAGTGTTTCCTCAGCGATGGATATCCACTGGTAAATACTACATGCAAAGAATTTGAAATATTCATTACTCCCTTTAGCAACATCAGGCCAATATGTGTGATAAACGTTCAATTTTTGTCGAAGAACATCTTCTTTCATAGAATTATTTTCTTGAAGACCCAAATGTTCCCGCAAAGTATGAAGTGCAGATGCATATGCCGGCGCGATTATGTCAGACATCAAATGCTTATTCCATGCAGATCTGTAGCTTTCATGTTCCTCAGTCCATAAATTCCGTCTTGCCTCATGATCTAATACAAAATGTCCATTTATGTGAACTGGCATTCCGGTCTCGAGAGGGAGTGGTAAAAAACAAAAGATCCGTCCTTTTGTTACCTCTATATGTCTTAGATCATCAGGAATATGCACGGCAACGCCCCCTCTTGGTAAAACTCCAAGTTCCCCTTCGGTATACGCTTTTTTGATATTTTTAGGCAATTCGTGTCTTCCAGAAAACCCCATACGACGAACAATTAACCAATTATATTTTATGTTAAGACTGTCGTATACACCAACCATGTATTTAACTTCCAATGGTGCAACGCAGCCTGGATTCTGGGACTGACGTATTTTTTTAGAATTGGTTTTTATCTCATGGTAAAATGTTCGTCGTTTACTCTCATCAGCGTCTGTTATACGAATATTAACTACATATCTCTCTTCTAAGTGGTCACCAACTATTTCAGATAACCGTACAGTTTGCACATTATTAACAAAAAGAAGAATTTCCTTCAGTTCGTCTTGAAACTTTGAAATCAAATTTCTTACAAACTGCTCTGTTATTTCGTTTGAAGAAATTTTCGATGTTGGTGCAAATTCGGATGTTCTCAGTGGAAGTCTAAATATCGTGCCCTTTTCTTTCATCAATAAATTGTCACGATAACATCGGAATACATTCGGATAGTCTTCTTTTAAAACATCAGTTTTGAAGTATTGTCTTCCTGGATTTTCTGCAGTCGACTTGGGAACGAATTTACAATGAGGGTCCATCACACAGAGAAGTTCTCCAGTTTCAACATCTTCTCCACGAGTGAGAAATGATGGAACATCAGTTAAGTGGTATACTGCATTAAAGCCAACGCCATATTGTCCAGTTTTTGTTGGATCGTCTCCTTTGCTGCCGATACCAAGACACTGGATACCTTTTATATCGGCCTCTGAGAATGAACTATCATTGTACACTAGTAGAGCAGGTCCTTGTAACGGTACCCATGAATCAGCAAACAGGTTTTCTGTCCCATAGTGAGAAAAATCTGCTACAATGTGTACCTCTGAAGCTTTAGCGTCGTCTGCATTTTGAAGCAGTTCCTTAAGAACGCCAACGTCACATGGATACCCCGATAAAATACGCTTAATTCTGGTCACTAATTCTTCGTGCTGACCAAAATCTTTTGAGTATATCTCCATTGGTTTTGAACACTCTTCAACTTTTTGAACACGCTTTGAATTTATTCCCAATGCAAATGCAATTTCAAATGAAATACTAGGGTGTGTGAATCGCATCGTCTCCATTGAGGAAATTCTGACTTCATCAACGCATAGCTTGTTAATGAGAGTTAAAACACATTTTGTGTCAGGAATGTACAAATCTTTTACTTCATTGGTTGTCAAATTATCAACTTTTGTCGATTCAACTAACACGTTCAATAGTTTTACATACACTTTTACGGTGTCTTCGGGCATCGGGTCTGATCCATGTTTATCATGAATATAAACCAAAACTGTCAATACAGTGCTTTTAGAACACCTCTCATTTATTCGCAGTAGTCGCAAAAATCCATGCAGAGATCTTAGATGCAAAGCGGTATTCAATCCATACAAATATGGACTACAATCCTCTGATATATCAACTACCAACTGACATGGCTGCACAAACATTCCATTCAATAACACAAGTTTCACATCTTTGTAACTATCCATAACTTGAGAAAGATTCTCAATCAGTTCGTCGTCGAGCATGTTCTTTCGAAAAAGTCTGTCTATCCATTTATAGCTCGACAAAGTGACTTTGCTTAAAATTTCCAACTCATCTGTACTGTGTGCTTCATTAGATGCGAGCTGACAAATAGATGTCAAATTTGTCATAACCAGATGTAAATTCACTGAATCGTCTGTCTTCACACCAAGCATTTTTAGGAGATGCATGTTTACTTCGAACGGCAGACGTTCTCTATCAACAACAGATTTTGAAGAACAAACAAGCTCCCATACGGATTCGCAATATAATTTAGATGGACACTCGAACTCACAAACAATCCTATCGTCTCCCTGTCTGGTAGATAACATATCTGGTGATTCTGATTTTTCACCTCCCCAGTTCCATTTCCAATCCTTAGGTTTTCGTTTAACTGGCAAAAACTTTGTATCTTGAAGTTCTTTGAGTACTTCCTGATCTTGTTCAATATTCTGTTGCTTTCTTGCAATGTACTTCAAAACATTCTTGCAACGATCCAATGCTTGTTGATGATTTACATCTTGAAGATACTGCACAGAACGAGCTCTGTCCAAAAGGAGTTTTCCAGAAAGTGTATCTGTAATCATACCGAGGTTACCCAACGTGCGGATACGTTCTGAAGTGGAATAGGCGGGTTCGGATAAATCAATAAAACGTCCATCTTCTTCGGTGAATAGCATTCCTACCTTTCCATTTCTATCGACAAGCTCTTCAGGACGACGGAAGTGCTTATTCGGAGCTGTTGGGATGCAGCGATGCATTTTCAATAATTCAGATAATTCTTCACATGAATTACTTTTGTCTAAGGCATAGATAATCATCTGATTTTTCGCTGCAGTGTCCCATACGTCATCTGTGAGAAATGGAAATACTATTACAGAATAAAACGTGACAACATTTAGAATTCTATTCTTGATTGATGATTCACACCCAACATTTCTGAAACAGTTTGCTATACTAATTGGTAGTTGCATCATTGATCTGCAATCGTCCTCTACATAGTAAATACACATTTCAAA
>MJUT01011812.1:0-16787 GCA_002080005.1 Gigantidas platifrons
TTATAAAAAGTGATTGCGACATCTAATACAATACATTAATGATTAGGTTTATTTTTGTTTTGTTTTTATCTATTATGTTCTTCATATTCCTCCAGTGTATAAAGCTGTCCCAACATCTATTGACAAGATTCTCTTTGATTTAATGTTAACTGGAAAATGAGGACAACTTTAATTTAAACATTACTTTTATGATATATGTTATTATAAGCAGATTTCATTTAACACAATAGACTGATGCTGATTTTTCATTTTCATTTTCGTTTCAATGGATTACACAAAGATATAATTTTTATTGTGTTTTTCTATTGTTTTTACAGTAACAACCACTGCTTCAATAACACCAACTGCATCACATGTACCAAGTACAACAACAATTCCAGTAGGATCTACTACTGTAGTAAGGTCAAGCACTTCCGTGGGAAGTAGTACACTGCCATCAGCTACTGGTAAGATAACCGTTATGGATAATTAACTGTCTATGGTACATTTTAATTTTTCAGGTTTTTTTCATATCTAACTGTTATAAACTTCCTTCTCAAGCTTTCGTTTGTAGAGTTCCTTTGATGTTTTTACCGTTAAAAAAGTAAAACATGATCATGACTTCATTCAGGAAAGAATTGTGTAGATACCAGATAATTAATTTTATAGCTAAAAGAAAATAGAATAACTTCTTATTTCTGAAAAATTTCACTTATAGTAACTAGTTTTTAGCTGTTTAATATAAGTATAGAATGTTTTTAGAAGTTGGTTCAATCTAAATTATATTTTTTAGTTATCATGCTATATATGCATATTTTCAGAGTCTACTACTGGAAAATCAACTACAAGCTTTGTTAGTACTTCCACAACACCAAGCATAACAGGTAGGTCAGTTTGATATTTGAATAAATAATACAACATTTAGTAAAATATACATTTGTAGCTACAACTGATGTAGTTTTATATATAATAGAAGAGTCAGAAAACACATTAACATCTGTGAATAAATAGTAATGATGTTCTAAAAGGAAAATATAAGACTTTTAACTTAATGTAAAAATGACCTTTTTCTAACGAATTTAGGATACTACGAACACTTTAAACATCTTAATAGTAGAAATTGTGGTCTTAAGTATATTATTAGAAGGCAGGGAATAAACTGAAATTGTACATTTTGGTAGTATTTATAGTAACAGGAGCTTCTACAACACCAGTCTGTACAGTAACCGATGGGATGGCTTCAAACACGATCATTCCATCAAGTGAAATTAATGTGAGCGACAAAACAGCTGCTGTAGACAATCTTAGACTAGCGTCTCCAACACCATTACAAAGCTCTGATGGAACATTGATCATAGAATACTCACCATCAACTGCAAGAAAAATGAAGGAGATTGAGTTGATTTCTACTGAAAACATCAAATCATACAAAGTGACATTCTATAATAAAGACGGGACTGTGACAACAAACACGGTAAGAACAATTAGAAGTAGAAGTGAGAAATATAGAAGTAGATGTAATATAGGACTGACAAATATAGAAAACAAACAGTACTTTTAATTTCAATCATTCAATTAATAATTTAATTTTGATATCTTTGAAATAGTTCAATAAGACAACTAAAATTAAACAATAAATACTATTAGTGTTATTCTGTAGAAAAATATTTTTTTTATTGGTAATAATTATATCTTTTTATTGTTTTTCTTTAATTAGTAGTCAGAATAAATAGTGACGCTTAGACTTCAAAGCTTAATAGTAATGCTGAAATGGATGTTGTATTTTGTAGGTTCCTGTTGATCAAAGTGCTACGAATAATGCTGAGAACCCTGATGTAAACAAAGTACAAATAATGATAACACCTGCTGACAAAAAAGACTCCAATAAGCCAATCAAACTTCAACTCAGTATCCATGCATGTTTTGAACTAAGTAAGATAATCTGTAGAAAACCACAGTTAAAGATGCATTATAAAGAGTGATTACCACATCTTATACAATACATTGATTACTTGGGTTATCTTTGTTTTGTTTTATCTGTTTTTTTTCCAATTCCTCCAGAATATAAAGCTGTCCCAACATCCATTGACAAGATTCTCTTTCATGTAATGTTAACTGGAAAATAAGGACAACTTTAATTTAAACATTACTTTGATGATATATGTTATTATAAGCAAAGGTTTTCATTGAACACTATAGACTGATGCTGATTTTTCGTTTCTATTTTCATTTTCGTTTCAATGGATTACACAAATATATAATTTTTATTGTGTTTATCTATTGTTTTTACAGTAGCAACTACTGCTTCCATAGCACCAACTCCATCATCACATGTACCAAGTATGACAACTATTCCGGGTGAATCTACTACAGTACAAACATCAAGCACTTCTGTTGGGAGCAGTTCATTGCCATCAACTACAGGTACGTAATGGGTACGGTAATTAAGTGTTTATGGTACATTTGAAGTGTATGGTCTTTTTATTATACCCCCGCAACGAAGTTATAGGGTGTATACAGCTTTCACGGTGACTGTCCGTCCGTCTGTAGACAAGTCATATGTCGTGCGATAACTTGAGTTGTATTTCTTAGAATCTTTTATCAGCTGTTAACTGATGAAGAAAGGAGGACCCATTTCATTTTTAACGATTTTCACTTTTGCCGTTCCAGAGTTATTGGACTTGATATGACGGAAAAAAGGATTTTTACCCTATGCCGTATGCTAACTTGAGTAGTGTTTCTCATTATGTTTTGAAACTTTATCATCAGCTTACTGGTGACAAGAGGAGGATCCCTTTCATTTTTGACGATTTTCACATTTGCCGTTCCAGAGTTATTGAACTTGATAGAACGGAAAATAGGATTTTTACCCTATGTCGTATGATAACTTGAGTAGTGTTTCTCAGAATATTTTGAAATTTGAGCAGTAATTTACTCATGAAGAGAGAAGGGTCTCTTTTATTTTTAATGAAATTCACTTTTATTGTTCCAGAGTTAGTGGCCTTAGGCAAATTTTAGTAATGTATGATGGAATCTGGTGAAACTTTACTAAATAATCATTGGCTGGGTAATAGAGGAGGATCCCTTTCATTTTTGGTCGGAACAATCAGTAATGTTTTGGTTATGGAAATAGGTTGGAAAATGTGGGGAGCGTGGGTTATATCTTAGTGAGCTGTGCTAACAGTAATACTAGTTGACGTTGGTTTATTTATCCACCATGTGTTTTTTTTATTTTATCCAGTTGCATTAGTATTCGTCTGTGTCATATTCTACTGTTTTGATTTGACAGAAAGAGTTAAATATTCTCCCATCACATCTTGTAGATCTTATTTGTAATTATAGATACACATTTTTTCTTATAAATAACTTGCATACAATGTGACATCTTTCCGAAACACATTTAGATCTTTCTTTATGTTATTTAGCAATGAATGTGTGTTCCATTTGGTATCTGGATTGTGGTGTTTTTCTTATGTTCTGGTTAATTTGCATTTTACTTTTTGTGTAAGAAACGCAAATCCGGTAAATTTGACAAAAGTTGACCTTTAATTCCAGTTCGTAAGAGACACAAATGTGGCAAATTATACTAAAGCGCTACTGATGTTACCAGTAGAATTATCGTAGGAGACGCACATCTGGTAAATTTGGCCCTTCCAGTAAAATTATCGTGAATGATGTGATAGCTATTAAGATATAATAAAAGTCTATATTAATTTTAAGATTAAATATATATTATGTTTGTTTACAGAAGCAAAAGGATCAACGACCACACCAATCTGTCAAGTTCTAGATGGTATGAATTCACATATAGCAATTCCTTCCAGTGAAATTATTATAAATGATAAGAAGGCTGTACCTGACAATCTGCGATCTACATCTGACACTCCAATGGAAAGCTCTACAGGGACATTAATAATACAGTACGCACCATCTATAAATAAACCTGTAAAAGAAGTGGAACTGATATCAACTGAAAATATCAAGACTTTCACCGTTAAGTTTTATAATATTGATGGCAGTGTAACGATAAAAACGGTAAGAAACATAGGCCTTAATTCCTTCATTTAACCTACATTTGTATAGGTTACTTATTAATAAGGTTGTATTTTTCTCTGATTAGAAATAGTTTTCAGAAAAGAGACATATTATGCTGCAAATTTCTTACGACCTAGCCGTGTTTCTCATAGATTCCATCTTTTGTCTTATAGTAATACAATTTCCCCCATTTTTTTAAGGATGCCAGAATGCACCTCTTGTCTATATGATCACAGACGATCATCACCTGACATAATAACCCTGAACAGGCCACCCATAAAACAATTACAATACCACTCATTTTGTATTGAAATGTTAAGAAGCAAGTGACAAATATTCACCACGGTATAGCTGAAATTTTGCTAATGTTGGCGTTAAACACAAATCAATTCATCAAACCTAAAATATTCATTTTACAGGTGCCTGGTGATCAACCTGCCAAAAATATCGCAGAAAATCCGGATGTGAGGAAACTAGAAGTAATTATCACCCCTGTAGACAAAGAAGATTCCATTAAACCTATTAAACTACATCTAAGCATCAAGGCATGCTTTCAACTTGGTAAGAATGATTGTACATGAGATCTATGTTTTAAAATATAGGGTCGAATCTCTGATTTGAAAACAAAATGGATCAAGTGCTCACATTTCCTTTTCAACAGTGACACATCTGCAATGAATAAAACTGAAAAACAGCAATCCTAATGTGAAGAAAGTAACTATACCATATTGGTGTATTGATAATAGCTATATAATTTATGTGGCAAGGCTTAGAAACAGAGGAAAGACGAGCTTTAGCGAATCTTTCCATCCATTTTGTGCAAAGCCACATCAATTCTATATTTACCGTCAATACACCAATTCTGTATTTATCATGCAATAACAATAGAATGTTATTTAATGTGATAATAATACAAAAAGATAACAGAAACCCCATATCCATGGTAGTTTTACCCCCTATCCATGGTATATTGAACCCCAACCGATGGTATTTTGACCCCCCCTATCCATGGTATTTTGACCCCCCTGCCCATCTCTTGAAATGAGGGGGTTCAATTTACCATACATGGGTCAGTTTTCAATAAGGGGGGGGGGGGTTAATATATTCCTTGGATGAAAATTTGCCCTCGGGTCAATATACCATGGGGGTCAAAATATCATGACACCGGTAAGGGGCATGGCTTAATAGCTTTATTAGGCTAGTGTGAAAAGTGTTATTGTGGGAGGGGTGTGGTTTAATAATTTTATTAGGCTAATGTGAAAAGTGTTATTATGACAATGTGAAGTGTTAGTATGACACTGTCATAATAAAAGCAAGTTTATTTCAACTCATTTATTATGACAAAAAATAACCCAATTGCAGGATAAAAAGAATTATTACATCTGCTGACAAAAAGGATTGTAGTAAATTGATCAAAATACAGTTAGGGATTGTTTTGAAATAGGTACACAATATTAGATTTTACAATATTTTAAGGGTGTATTGATATTTGTTATTCGTTCATTTAGCGACATGTCTATCCGTGCATTGTTGTTCAGTGAGCTCGCACTATATATATATTCAACTAAAACATGCCTCAATTTATTGGAATCTAACTTGTTCTTGCCATGATATAGCTGATAAATAGTGGAGTTGGCGTTAAACAGCAAAACAGCAATCACTCACTCACAATTATTTGATTGTTGTTATTAGTTGAGTTTTTAGTGGTTTTAGAGGATGTGTTTTTCATGTCGATTCATCTTTTTTGTACAAACTAACCTGATGAAATAAATTTAGATTAATTAGTCATAGGATAATAATTATACGAATAGCTTAGTGGGGTTTATGTTACTCGATCTTTAGTTTTATGTGTTTGTTTTGTAGATCGTTGTTTGTCCTTGTTCTGTTTGCCATTGTGTTTTCTGTTCTTCTTCGATTTACGGATTATGATTACCCCTTTGGTATCTTCAAACACTTCTTAGCCATTTTCAAATACACAAGCAAATACACAAGCATATACAGTGGTTGCCCTCTATTTTAAGCTATGCATATGTAATCATACAGTATAGCATTAATATATCTACACACAGTTCTAGATGAAACTCTTGATGATATTTTGTGTTTACTATAATGATAAACTTTATTTGTTTTTGCAGCTACAACCACAACAACTGAACAGACAACCACTATTGGTAAGCATTTTTTGTTTTGATTTGATTTAATTGATTTTTGGTGTTTTAATGCCACTTTCAACAATTTTTCAGCTATATCATGGCGACCAGTTTTAGTTGTG
This sequence comes from Gigantidas platifrons, assembly GCA_002080005.1. Taxonomy (NCBI): domain Eukaryota; kingdom Metazoa; phylum Mollusca; class Bivalvia; order Mytilida; family Modiolidae; genus Gigantidas; species Gigantidas platifrons. The sequence continues at coordinate 6,287 of MJUT01011812.1, forward strand.
GAGGAAGCCGGAGTACCCGGAGAGAACCACCGACCATGGGCAAGCAACTGGTAAACTTTATCACTAGCGGCTGCGAGTCGAGTGCACCCTTTTTTATAATTTACAAAGCCGGGCGCGAACCCATGCTGTATTAGTGATAGGCTTGTGTGAGTTGTTAGATCCAGCAACCTAACTCATTGAGCCACCCGGGACCCCTTTTTTGCTTTGTTTTTAGTTTAAATGAACATACATGTATATGTATAATGCTGTCTTTAATTACAAAAAAGTCTTTTGCACTGGTATGATAGATAAAGTACTCCTTTCATATAACACCTGCGACTCCATTTGTGCTATTGTTGATAAACAATTGATCTTTAAACCATGTTGTAAAGCTTATTGTGTTTGCATTCGAATGCTTTTTTTTGGGGGCGGGGGGGGGGTAAAGAAATAGTGTTTTCTTCAATTATGCATGAAATATCTGTAATTGATTGAAACAATTTTTATTACTTGGCATACATGTATTATAATATATTGTCCAGATGTCTCATTCAATTTGCAAAGTAAAATGTTCCCTCTTTTCCTCTATACCCTTATGGCACTTGAGTTTTAGTGTGGTTGGTGTTACTCGATCTTCAGTTTTATGTGTATGTTTTGTAGAGTGTATTTGTCCTTTTGTCCTTTTTCATTTAATCGTTTTATCGGAAGTTGTCTATTATACGCTCACAAAACAAATGATATTACATTTCAAATATATATCATTCTACAAAATAATTCATTCTTTAAACGTAACTTGTCATTAAGCATATTTGCACCTACGAATAAACTATCACATTTAAGTGGGATTGTTTTATCATAAACAAATACGACTAATCTTTGAAATATTTTTTTAATGTCATACTGCTTAAATCTTATATATGTGGTATTTTTTCATCAACAGGAACCTGTAATTCTGCTCTTGGTATGATGTCTGGCACTATCCTGCCAACATCAATAAAATATTCTTCTAAAGGAGCGAACAGTGGCGACGGTCGACTCCAACAGAAGCCATGGGTTCCTATGAAAGGACAAGAAGTTGGATCTTATATTGAAGTGTCATTTAATGATCAGATAGGAACATTTACGAAAGTTCATTTCCAAGGTGGAAGCTTAGGAGGCAATGATTCAGGATATGTAACATCTTTTAAGATAGAAATCCGATCTGAAAACGGATATTGGAATCCTGTCAAAGGTGTAAGTTAACAGGGTAGTTAAATATGACAAAATCAAAAATACCTTCCAAGGGAACATTGAAATATGGTGACATAAGACAGATGGTTAATTAATAGAGGTGGTCGCTACGGCAGATTTGACTGCATCTAGCATGTAGGATGGTTGGGGGTTTCTATGACAAACCTCGAAATCTTTTTTTTATGCATAGGAACTAACATATAACTCAATATCATTAAGAATGCATACACAGTGCACCTATTATTTTGAATTTTCCACATGAAATTGCATCTTTTGTTCAAAACAGATACATGTATTAACAGTAAAAAAAACCACACACCATGGAAATTATTGAACTTGTAATTATCATTTTGAAAAATGTTCATACAAATGAAAACGCAGAAATTGACAACACAGTATTATGGTAATTGCACACTCCCAATAGTGTGACTACACATTAAATACATTGTGTCAAATATAATTATTAATTTGTAATGGTACTGTCTGGAGTGATAGTTCACTAATATATTTTATTTAAATAACATGGCAGGTTTGTGAAAAAGAGTTCCATCAATTCCGTAAATCGATGAAAATCAGACAACGCAATGGCCAAAACAAAAAGAACAAAAGAACAAACAATGATCTACAAAACGTACACAGAAAACTAAAGATCGAACAACACAACCCCTACTGACAACTGGAGGTAAACTCTGGTGTTCCGTGAGGGTAGGCAGTTCCTACACCACTAGCGGCACTCGTCTTGTTGTTCTAGTTACAAACACGGTGATAAGTCATGAATGTGGGAAGTTCTTACAACAAGTTGACCATACCCGTGGTCATTTGTGACACAGATATTCTGTAGCGGTTAACTAAGTCATGGTATCGGCCATAACAATTATTCAATGGAATATGTAGCAAGCTGGAAAAAATTTGTGTCCTTGATTGCTGATACATTTAATCATTTTCTTCCCAATCGTTTGACAATAAGCGTACCTGATGATGGTAATTCGAGAAACGGATATTTATGTTTTTATTTAAGACTTCTTCTCTTTGGTGTGTAGATTTTCAAAGGAAATGAAGATACAGATTCAGTAAAGAGCAAACAGATTTATCCGATGGCCAAAGGAGACGCTTTGCGTATTTATCCTCTGTCGTGGTCAAACAGACCGTTCCTAAGAATTGAATTGTATGGTTGCATATTCCGTAAGTTTATATGGTTGTATTTTCCGTTCAAGCCAGTTTATGAATTAGAAATGTATATACAATTATCCTATACAATTGAATTCATTACTAAACTGTAGTGGGATTTTCATAATATTGCTATAGAAGACTTATAACACTGTGTACTCGGTTCAAGTTAAAACAACTGAATAGTAGACATTATTAAAAAATATTGGGGGAGGGTGATGTTTTGCATTCATTTTTTGAATTGTTGCTCGAGATCGTTTGTAAATGATCATTGCGGGTTCCTTTGACATGGATATCATAAAGACAAACAAAGGGTAAATTTAAACTTAAGCTTTTCTAATAAAAAGATATATGAAAGTTATCAGTAACTAAAACTCATATCCCAAATCGTGCTCCATTAAAATAAATTTTCATAAAAGGAAATTGTCGAGTTGTTTTGTTGTTTGCTTGTTTGTTTTTTTTTTTTTTGTGTGGAAAAATAAGAATTTTAAGAGCTGAAACATGTTGCCTAATTAAGAGCATTTATTTCTTTCAAAGTTTCTTTTTCTGTGGGTATTAATTTTATAAGCCTTAGTTATATAATAGAAATATCATATATACCTAAAATCAAACTTTAATAGCATTAGCCAATTAATTCTTTCAAATCATGCAGAATCAGTCTGAATAAAATAATAGAATAATTGAATACTTGAATGCTAAGATTAATTAAAATTAAAGTAATTGCTTCTGTTAAAAACTTCAGATTTAAATATGCATGGTATCTTTGCAGCACAAAGTACTACAGTTAGTATTGGTACCTCATCAACAACAGTTTCTGTTGAAAGTAAGTAATACATATTATGATTCAGTATCAGAGTTTAGCATTTGTTAAATAGAAATCAGGTTAATAAGAAAGTGCTTAAATCAACTATAGGAAAGAATGAAGAAAATAAAAAACCTGATAGACATACTGATAGTGAAAATAAGATGGCAGCCTCACTGTACGACACTAGTTTTGCGTTATTAGGATATAGCTATATTTGGATCTAGGACACCACAACTCATAGATAACAACCTATTATTAGATATAGAAAAAAGTAAAGAAAAATGATAACACCCCCCACCCCTCCAAATCGAATAATAACGTTAAATCAATTATAAATAAAATTAAAAATAAAAGAATGCCACACTGTCTGAACAGTTCAACAATACAAAGTAGCATGATTAAGAAAAAACAAACCTGTTCAATTTTACAAAATGACAAAAAAAAATGATGCCACACTACATAATCTACTTAGTACCGCAAGCATTTGCAAATATACGCGATTATAACACACGCAATGATTCTGCTCTTCCCATTGTCCGTACACGAACCTCACTGTATTACAATTCTTTCATTCCATCTTCCGTTCGACTGCGGAACTTACAACCAGATAATATTAGACTTAGTCCATCCATTTAAGCCTTGAAGTATTCTCTAAAATCAGATATATCTTCAAAACCATTTTATTATTATACTGGTAGTTTCTCTCTCTCTTTCATTGTTTCTCTCTCTCTCTCTCTCTCTCTCTCTCTCTCTCTCTCTCGTGCACTACTCTTTCATCACTTAGTTCTTCTATCTAATTGGAAATTTTCACTTTTATATTTATTCAGAATAACATTATTCCTTATAATTTAAAATTTGATATTGTATAAACTTCGAGACCAGTTTGATTATTGTAAAGAGATATACAAGGGAAACGAATTAATACAAGTTTTTCTAAGCTTGTTTTCGAATCCCTTTAATTATTTGTATTGTATCATATTACAATTTATGTTATTGTACAATATTTATTAATTAATAAAATATGTTTAAGCTAAGAACAACATTTATTTGCCCTGTTTTAATTTGTGGTAGAATATATTGGTGATTGCTTAACTTGGATATTGTACAAAGTTCGTTTTTCTTTGTTAGAATCCACAACACTACCTATGTCAACAACTCTTACAGCTGGTATGTATATACATGCATGTACATTTGAACAACGCTATTCTCTATTGTTATATGAGTTTTGTTAATCACTTTAAAATTATGTATTGCATTTTTTTATTCGTTATTCTAAGATTGAAATAATCACGTTAGTCATGATCAATACTTCTGTAATTTTTTGTTTAAATGTGCAAGATCAACCTTTGTAACATATTAAAAAATACAGGTGTGGTAGAGGTGAATCTTTTTGTTTGTCTTCAAATGTTTGTACACTTCAATTACTTTTCTTTATTTATATGTAAATTTAATTTTTAATGTAAAGATATGCGATAATTTATAACATGTGTTTTCCAGTTACATTTGTATTTTACATTTTTACACACACACAAATATAGTGTATATATATATATATTTATTTATTTTACCTTTGCAGATCTTGGACCATTACCCTTACCTTCAGAAACACCAATGGCTGAACCTATTGCTTGTATTTACTACATGCCATAATAACTCAGATGTATTTTTCCTTGTTATTGCATAACTGATACCCTTTTAGAGATACAAGTATTTATAGACCTGTTTTGCTTTGTTACATACCATATTGAACATGTCATATTTTTTCTATATTTTCATGCTGTCATGATTTAGTTTTGTTTGAATATAACATAAAAAGTACATTGGAACCTATCTAGTCACAGGATGTCGGAAAACTCAGGTGTTGGATTGCACATGTTCCACTGGACTACATTTTAGTTTAAGCAGAGATTGCACAATATATTGTTCTATTTATTTGTTGAAAGATCATATTTTATTTTCAGCATGTCCTGCAAAGTCAACTCAATAATTGTTTAGCAAACCATACATACATTATATCTGCTTCATATTATTTTATTATTCTGTTTATTCTAAATGGAATTGAAAAGTGCCTTTGATCTTGGAAGAGCCTCACAAGTATTACATACGTTACGTTAAACTGTAGCCAATATCAATGGCCATTTCTGTTCCATTTAGTAATATATGGCGTAGTATTACATTATTTACCAAAACCTATTGCATATGTCTTCTTTATTTCATTAATTGTGCATTGGCTTATTATATATATCATATATTTTAATTGGTACAATACCAGATATTCATATTTCTGTATTTCTTTTTGCTTTAGGTACAAGTACCATGGGAACAACCACAAGAGGTATTTTATTTTAATTATATCATTGACACAATTTTGTTTATGTTTTATTGTATGTTCCAAATGGTTTTATTTTGCCGGGTGGCTCAATGAGTTGGATCCAACAACTCGTACAAGCCTATCACCAATACGGCGTGGGTTCGCGCTTAGCTTTGTAAATTACAAAAAAGGGTGCACTCGACTTGCAGCCGCAAGTGATAAAGTTTACCAGTTACTTGCCCATGGTCGGGTGTTCTCTCCGGGTTCTCCGGCTTCCTCCACCACTAAAGCTGGTCACCATGATATAGCTGAAATATTGCTGAAAGTTGCGTTAAACACCAAAATTAAAATTCATTCAAAATTTAGAAAATCGTAGAAACACACAAAATCATTACCATGATACACATATACATGACCGCTCACTCTCCTGGAACTACAATTAAGTGGCGAGAGAAATGAGAGAGAACAAAATCTGTGGAAACATTTCCCCCAACGAATGCACATGACATTTACATCTTAAGATACTGCAATAATATTTTGATTATCCTGAAGAAGAAGTACATTTCTCGACAGACGACTATATTTTAAATTAAGTAAGATATAAGCGAATTTATTTGGAACGAGTTTACCAAAGCTCAACAGGAAAAACGTGTTATTTGTGCTTAGATTAGTTGAACAATATTTCAACTTCAAGAGGTTTTTCTCAATATCAATGGCCATTTCTGTTCCATTTAGTATTATATGGCGTAGTATTACATTATTTACCAAAACCTATTGCATATGTCTTCTTTATTTCATTATTTGTGCATTGGATTATTATATATATCATATATTTTAATTGGAGCATTTACCAGATATTTATATTTCTGTATTTCTTTTTGCTTTAGGTACAAGTACCATGGGAACAACCACAAGAGGTATTTTATTTTAATTATATCATTGACACAATTTTTTTGTGTTTTATTGTATGTTCCAAATGGTTTTATTTTGCCGGGTGGCTCAATGAGTTAGGTCGTTGGATCTAGCAACTCGTACAGGCCTAGCAGCAATACGGCCTGGGTTCGCGCCCAGCTTTGTAAATTACAAAAAAGGGTGTACTCGACTCGCAGCCGTAGGTGATAAAGTTTACCAGTTACTTGCCCATGGTCGGTGGTTCTCTCCGGGTACTCCGGCTTCCTCCACCACTAAAGCTGGTCGCCATGATATAGCTGAAATATTGCTGAAAGTGGCGTTAAACACCAAAATTAAAATTCATTCAAAATTTAGAAAATCGTAGAAACACACAAAATCGTTACCATGATACACATATACATGACCGCTCACTCTCCTGGAACTACAATTAAAAGTGGCGAGAGAAATGAGAGAGAACAAAATCTGTGGAAACATTTCCCCCAACGAATGCACATGACATTTACATCTTAAGATACTGCAATAATATTTTGATTATCCTGAAGAAGAATTACATTTATCGACAGACGACTATATTTTATATTAAGTAAGATATAAGCGAATTTATTTGGAACGAGTTTACCAAAGCTCAACAGGAAAAACGTGTTATTTGTGCTTAGATTAGTTGAACAATATTTCAACTTCAAGAGGTTTTTCTTAATATCAATGGCCATTCTGTTCCATTTAGTATTATATGGCGTAGTATTACATTATTTACCAAAACCTATTGCATATGTCTTCTTTATTTCATTAATTGTGCATTGGCTTATTATATTTATCATATATTTTAATTGGAGCATCTACCAGATATTCATATTTCTGTATTTCTTTTTGCTTTAGGTACAAGTACCATGGGAACAACCACAAGAGGTATTTTATTTTAATTATATCATTGACACAATTATTTTTATGTTTTATTGTATGTTCCAAATGGTTTTATTTTGCCGGATGGCTCAATGAGTTAAGTCGTTGGATCTAGCAACTCGTACAAGCCTATCACCAATACAGCGTGCGTTCGCGCCCAGCTTTGTAAATTACAAAAAAGGGTGTACTCGACTCGCAACCGCAAGTGATAAAGTTTAGCAGTTTCTTGCCCATGGTCGGTGGTTCTCTCCGGGTACTCCGGCTTCCTCCACCACTAAAAATGGTCGCCATGATATAGCTGAAATATTGCTGAAAGTGGCGTTAAACACCAAAATTCAAATTCATTCAAAATTTAGAAAATCGTAGAAACACACAAAATCGTTACCATGATACACATATACAATTAAAAGTGGCGAGAGAAATGAGAGAAAAAAATCCGTGGAAAAAATTGTTTAACGCATCAGTGGTGTAATGGTTAGTGTGCTCGCCTTGAGTGCAATTGATCGTGAGTTCGAGCCCTGATCGGGTCAAACCAAAGACTGTGAAAATGATAAGCATGGAATATTAAGGAAAAAGAGCAAAGACTTGTTGGCTCGGAATCAGGATAATGTGTCGGAGTGGGGCGACATGTCTCTCCACGTACTGTTGTTTCAGTGAGCTAGCACTCTAAGAATAAATCTAACCATGTTTTGTCTAGTACAAAGCAGACCTCATCAAGTATTAAAGTATTAATGAAAGAACAACCTGGTCTTTTGAGCATTTTTTTTTAAATGCACATGTCCTTTGTTCTTAATTCTGTTCTTTGGAGAATTTGCTTTTAACTCACATGACCCTTGACACGACATGACCCCATATTTTTAATCTATTTTTAGGAACTACAACATCAATTGTGACATCAGTTACAACACATCCAGTAACAACGACAGGTAATTTGTTTTATTTAGTATTGCATGTCAGCTCTAATTATAGACTGACCAATACTTTGACAATACATCAGAGTTTTTTTTTAAGACAAATGTTCAGAATAAGTTTCAATTTAGACTGTATACAAAGCCAATTTTGGCCGTTGTAACTACTATGCAATTTCATCTTAATATAAAATAATGTGAGGCATTTCCATCATTTGGTGTCGTCAGCAGTCGCCGTTGTTGTCCGCATCGTCATCTTTTACATTTGATTGATTTGATTTGATTTTTGGTGTTTAACGCAACTTTCAACAATATTTCAGCTATATCATGGCGACCAGTTTTAGTGGTGGAGGAAGCCGGAGTACCCGGAGAGAACCACCGACCATGGGCAAGCAACTGGTAAACTTTATCACTTGCGGTTGCGAGTCGAGTGCACCCTTTTTTGTAATTTACAAAGCCGGGCGCGAACCCACACCGTATTGGTGATAGGCTTGTATGAGTTGTTAGATCCAGCGACTTAACTCATTGAGCCACCCGGGCCCCTTTACATTTGATCTTCTTCTTCTAAACCATTAGGCCAATCGGTACCAAATTCCGTAGGAATGTTCATTGGATGGTTCTACAAAATGTTAATGTTGTCTTTGTGTATTATTACTGTACCCACAAATATGCCCATTTCAATAATTTTTTTGACCTGTATTAAATATCATCTATCACCATTTCAAACTCTTATTTTCTTGTACCTTCTTTCACCCTAAATTTAAATAGTTCATAACATTTGATATGTATGAGCTTTTTTGTGTATTTTTTTTTCTTTAAAAAAATCTTTCCAGCAATCTCTCAACTTAATATCTTATTATATATATTGCATACAGTCAAGCCTGTCTTATGTGACCTTCCAAGGTCATGATCGTATGGCAATTTGATTTATAGCTGCCTATGTAGTATGTACCTTTCACCTCTCAAATTGTGAGATCGAATCCCACTCAGACGGTGTGTGCTTGATGAAACATTATGTGATAAAGTCTGTCAGTGACATACGGCAGGTCGGTAATTTTCCCAGGGTACTCCAGTTTCCTCCACCAATAAAACTGACAGCCACCATATAACTGAATATTGGTGAAAGTGGCTTTGACACCATTACACCACCCTTTGTACATTTGATACTATTGATTTATGTCTTTGGGGAGTAACATTATTGAAACAGTGTCGTCTTGTTAAACATATATGTTGATTGCAACTTCGGGGATACACTATAAGTTAGCTATCTTCGTTATCTGGTCATGTCCGAGTTTAGTTTTTATAAAGATAATATAGTTTCTGCATGTGAATGGTGTCTGACACAGCTACTTTTAGTTAAATTAGATGACAACTAATTTTGTATAAAGTAACTTTGTAATCACACCAGCACCAATTTCACACTCTACCTCTCAAAGAACAATAAAAGTTACTGGATCCAGAAAAAAACTGTTGTTCCGTCTATATAACATAATAAGAATTGCATTTGTGCAAAATTCGTCCAGGAATCATTATAAATTTTTGTAAAAGGTCCAAGCAAATATCTTCTTTTGCAAAGTATGCATATATCACAAAGACCAGACTTTAACACTATGTTGGTAGCAACTGGCAAAAACCTGCCATCAATGAAAATTTTAGAATAATTTGTGTATTATAGGATTTTAATTGTATAGTATATGTAATTGACCAAAATTGCTTTTCATTATTACTGTACCCACAAATATGCCCATTTCAATAATTTTCCTTTTTTTTTTAAATATCATCTATCACCATTTCAAACTCTTATTTTCTTGTACCTTCTTTCACCCTAAATTTAAATAGTTCATAACATTTGATATGTATGAGCTTTTTGGTGTATTTTGTTTTCTTTAAAAAAATCTTTCCAGCAAGGTCTCAACGTAATATCTTATTATATATATTGCATACAGTCAAACATGTCTTAAGGGAACAGTGAAATATTGTCATATAAGGCAGGTGGTCGCTTAATACAGGTTTAATTGAAATAAATGCACTGTGAAAGGAAATGAAAATTAAGGTCACATAATACAAGTTATTGCTTAATAGAGGTGGTCACTAAAGCAGGTTTGACTGTATAACATTTCTCCAGATATATTGCATTGAAATTACATATCATAACCATGCCAAGACTTATATTGATCTTGTAATAAAAAAAAATCTTCTGTTCAACCTACCTAAAATGATACAAAATGATTCGTTACTGGCTGTCTGAAGGGTCCATGGAATATTCCTTACGACATAAGACTATAATTGCAT
>MJUT01011814.1:0-16831 GCA_002080005.1 Gigantidas platifrons
TTTTGGCCATTGTGGTGTCTGTTCTTCTCCGATATACGGATTTTGATTACCTCTTTGGTATCTTCAAACTCTTCTTTTGGCCATAGTGGTGTCTGTTCTTCTCCGATATACGGATTCTGATTACCTCTTTGATATATTCAAACTCGTCTTGTCCTTTTGTACTTGTTGTTTTGGCCATTGTGGTGTCTGTTCTTCTCCGATATACGGATTCTGATTACCTCTTTGGTATCTTCAAACTCTTCTTGAAGGTAAATGAAGCGCATGGGTTCATCCTTGGTTTTTAGTGGGGTTCGTGCTCCTCCATCTTTAGTTTTATGTGTAGTGTTTTGTAGATCGTTGTTTGTCCCTTTGTAATTTTTCTTTTGCCGATTGTGTTGTCTGTTCTTCTATTTACGGATTCTGATTACTTATTTGCATGTTAAAAATAGAATAAGTGTAAACGATGCATGCAATTTAGCCATTTCTTCTAAAATTAATGTTAAAACCGTTATGCAAAACGCCATTTTTAACTAAATATATAAGTACTGAGCATAGCGTTAAGCTATGTTAGAGAATACGGAAGGGCCAATCAAAAATGTACAATCCAGAGAAACTTGCAACATAAGCTACACAAGACGAAGAAGACATGAACAATAAAGACGCAACATAATATGCATTGGACACCACAATACGTAAACAAACACAAATAATGTCAATGGTAAGCACTGTTAGCATTACGTCAATTGATGACGAAAACTTCACATCTGGTGAAAAAATAATCGGTGAGATAATGATTATCGTTCATTTCTCCCTCGAGATAGGCAGATGCTGGATTTGGGTGATGGTGGAGTCAAATCAAATACTATACATGTGGCATTTGTTGAGTTTGTTGAGAATAAGACTGCTTGGCTACAAATCAGAATAATGTGTCCGAAGGGAGCGACTTGTCTACCCATGGACTGTTGTTTCAATGAGCTCGCACTATAAAAATACTAGACTAAGGGTGTTGGTCTAGTACAAAGCAGACATCATCATCACCATCTCATTAAAATGTAACTTGCTCTCGCCATTATATAGTTGAACAACTGCTCATTTGGCGCTAAACAATAATCCCTCACTCTAATACTTGTAAATTGTCTGGTATAATTTTATTTTGTTTAGCCTAAAGGGTGGTTATCATATTGGTCTACATTACAAATTCAGAGATATATCAAGTTTACGCCTAAAATAAAATGTAATTTACTAAAGTCATTTAATTTCTTGTAAATATGTTCTTAAAATGGACTCAAATTAATCAGCTGCTGCCAAAGATTAAGATTGACAGATTTATAACATTAAAACACATTGTACAAGAAAACTAGTGTATAAAACAATACACATACATGTACAAGAAAACTAGTGTATAAACAATACACATACATGTACAAGAAAACTAGTGTATAAAACAATACACATACATGTACAAGAAAACTAGTATATAAAACAATACACATACATGTACAAGAAAACTAGTATATAAAACAATACACATACATGTACAAGAAAACTAGTGTATAAAACAATACACATACATGTACAAGAATACTAGTGTATAAAACAATACACATACATGTACATGAAAACTAGAGTATAAAACAATACACATACATGTACAAGAAACTAGTGTATAAAACAATACACATACATGTACAAGAAAACTAGTGTATAAAACAATACACATACATGTAAAAGAAAACTAGTGTATAAAACAATACACATACATGTACAAGAAAACTAGTGTATAAAACAATACACATACATGTACAAGAAAACTAATATATAAAACAATACACATACATGTACAAGAAACTAGTGTATAAAACAATACACATACATGTACAAGAAAACTATTGTATAAAACAATACACATACATGTACAAGAAAACTAGTGTATAAAACAATACACATACATTTACAAGAAGACTAGTGTATAAAACAATACGCATACATGTACAAGAAAACTAGTGTATAAAACAATACACATACATGTACAAGAAAACTAGTGTATAAAACAATACACATACATGTACAAGAAACTAGTGTATAAAACAATACACATACATGTACAAGAAACTAGTGTATAAACAATTTACATTGAGATCAGTTATACAACAAGTTAAGTTGCAAAACTGCACTTACTTAAAACCCTGAACATAGCTAAGAAAAATATGGCCGAAAGGGGGTACAATATCCCCGATAAAAGTTAATATAAAATTGAAAAATGTAAACTTGTGAAAAAAAGGAGAGGAGGGTGGGAATTAAAAGAAAAACATGTTACATTCAGTTCGTATTGACAACCGAGAAGTAGGAATATTAATGAGCTGTTACTAAATAAACAGACCAATCAAATTAGTGAAAAGCTGAATAACTAAAGAGGTCGCTACAACAGCGAGAAAATTCAAAATACGATAAAGTGTAATAATAAACATTGGCTACAACTAAACTAAATAAATAACTATATATATATATATATCACATAAATAACAAGAGGCCCAGTGACTAAACCTTCAGCTACCGTTTTGAAAAGGCAGGGTGGGCTACATTTTCACGTTTGCTTCCACAAGTCCAAGCATCACACCGTCAGAAAGTTGAAGAGGGTGACATCATATCCATATTACCTAACTGACAAACTGTTTCACATCACATGAACTACCGTTATTACCAATTGTTTCTCCTTACGCGTGCTCATCACAAAACATTTGAAAGAAATTGGCAGAAATCAGTATCAACAATTGCAATCATCATTAGCACACCTGTCAAAAGTAAGGATGTGTTTGTCATCATGCAGTATTGATCATCTGTTGAAGCTTGTCCTGAAGTTATCATAAACAGTCGTTTCCTTAAGACTGATTTACAGGTAACTTTGCTGGATGTTTTTCATTTCAAATTATATTCGCAAATCTCGCCCGACTTCAACCTGGCAGCCATGCGCACTTATTATAAAAGACAATATATAATATTCAGAACATGTGCTTCAATCTTCGGGCCGCCGTGGTCGTAATCGTATGGTAGTTGGATTTATAACTACCTATGCTATTCGTGCCTATCACCACGAACGTTGTGAGCTCGAATCCCACTCAGGCGAGATGCATACTCGATATTGCATTATGCAAAAAAGTTTGTCAGTGACTTGCGGCAGGTCGGTGGTTTTCTTCGGATATTTTTGTTTCGTGTTCCTCTTTAGTTCTCGGTGTGTCAGTGACATGCGGCAGGTCGGTGGTTTTCTTCGGGTGTTCGTGTTTCGAGTTCCTCTTTAGTTCTTGGTGTGTCAGTGACTTGCCGCGGGTCGGTAGTTTTCTCCGGGTATTCGTGTTTCGTGTTCCTCTTTTGTTCTTGGTGTGTCAGTGACTTGCGCAGGTCGGTGGTTTTCTCCGGGTATTCGAGTTTCGTATTCCTCTTTAGTTCTTGGTGTGTCAGCGACTTGCGGCAAGTCGGTGGTTTTCTACGGGTATTCGTGTTTCGTGTTCCTCTTTATTTTTTGGTGTGTCAGTTACTGCGGCAGGTCGGTGGTCTTCTCTCGTGTTTCGTGTTCCTCTTTAGTTCTTGGTGTAATGTTTTGTTGAATATTGCTTGTCTGCTTGTCCGTTTGTTCTGTTGTATTGTCAGGTCTTCTTTGAAGTATGGCCCCTTTGGCATCTTCTAACCTTTCTTCCGTTTGTCATAATAAACAATTCCGTCTCCATTTCCACTATCGTAGCTTTTTGTCACTGGTGTCCTAATGGTGCAGGAACGACTTTCCTTTCTATGGCACATCCATTCAACCTCTGTTTTAGTGGTGTTGGTGTTGATCAGTCTTAGGTTTGTTTTCTGTGTTGTATTTTATCCCATTGCACCATCAAACCTTTCCTATGCTAGACACAGCTGTCTAATACTGCGGAATTTGTCTATTTGATGTTTGTTGAATTATATTAGAATCATTTTATGACAATAGAAAACGTTTCTTTAAAATGAGAATTGCAGTAATATTTTTAGAAGCCGAAAGGACAGATTTAAATGAGCAAAAAAAAAGACAAAATATAGTATATATGTCAAAATAGAATATGGATAACGCCATGTCATTCACTTTTAACACAGTTACATACTCAAATAATAGTCCAAATAATGTAATAATGCGCTGATGGGAGGGGTTCTTGGTTAACAGTTCGTTCAATGGTATAAGTTTATCACGAATTGTCGCAATTATATCTAGGAATTTTACACTATTCTAAAAGGAGGATACCAAACACCGACTGTTTTCACCACTGAGAACTGATTCATGTCCAGGTTAAATGAATTTGTAAACAACAATAATAATTTGAAACATTGCTTTCAAGCATACAAGCTCATTTGCTTCGTTGTAGGGGTATTAGTCCACTTCCTATATAACGGTATATACAGTCGTGCAGTTGGAATGGGTCGACTTCTTCAGCCTTCAAATATCAATCGGGGAGATTTTTAAGCTGTTGCAGAGGCGTAGGAAATGATTGGAAAATTTGGAAAAGGCTTAAAAGGGGTCAAACATTGTAAGTGGACTGGTATGTGGGGTACAGCTTTCAAAACTGACAAACAAAATAAAAGGTCGTTTGGGTTCAAGTATATCCTTTTTAGGGCTTTTACCTCTTAATTTTTGATAAATTTTGGTATCCATGAGAAACAATCAGCTTTTTTCTAAATTGTGCCCCAAAAATGTGGAGGACATAGCTTTGCCCCCTCACTTTCAAGAGAGTGTCGGGAGGGGGCGTTACCACTTGCCCACCCTCGTTCCGCTCACAGAATAGTATTTAAATTCTTTCTGATATATTAAAATATGACCATACGATTTTCATGGGGGGGGGGTATTTTGTTTCAATTTCAATCTTTTCGTCTTCTTTGCAGTTAATATTTTTATGACAGAGCCGATGTAGCAGTAAATTTATTCCAGACTGAAAAGACTGTCTTGGCTACATGATCCGATCGGAACAATAACAATGGATTAATAAATGCAACGACGAAGCGCAGCTTTATGGCATCCTCAGGATCAAACAAAGTAGTGCTAAATAACTGGCTGTTCCAGCAGACTGCAATTACAAGTGCACATAACTCCCGTACTTCAAACGCCACGGGACCAATCAAAGTAGTGTTAAATAAATGTCTGGCCCAGCAGAATGTAATGCCAGTAAACATATCTCCCGTTCTCCAAATTCCACGGAACCAATACGATTCGAAAAGAATTATGCATGATTACGACACAATTTCTTTCAAATGACCCATACGCGAATCTCATACTTAGACAACTGACAGCTATAGGCGATTCTCCGGTTTAGACCGACAGATAGATAAACTGACATGTATACAAAAATGTAGGTCCGTCTCGTATTGAGATCTAGATTCAACTGTCAGTTATAACCCAGCATTGTATTTAAACCCCATATAGATATAATTATCAGCTATAAGCCAGCATAGTGTTTAAACCCACATAAATATAATGTCAGCTATTAGCCAGTCTTCTATGTATACCACATATATACCAATGTCAGCTATAGACCCGTCTTGTATTTATACCCACATAGATACCATTGCCAGCTATAAACTAATCTTGTATATATACATACCTATGATACAATTGTCAACTATAGACCAGACTTGTATATATACCTACATATATACAATTGTCAGCAAAAAGTAAGTATTATATCTAAACCCACACAGATACAATCGTCAGCTATAGACCAGTCTTGTATTTTATACCTACATAGATGCAATTGTCAGCTATAAGTATTTCTTTTATTTATACGTTCATAGACACAATTGTCAGCTATAGACCAGCCTTTTATTTATACCTACATAGATACAATTGTCAGCTATAGACCAGCCGTTTATTTATACCTACATAGATACAATTTTCAGCTATAGATTAGTCTTGTATTTATGCCTAAGTAAATACAATTGTCAGCTATATTCCACTCCTGTTTTATACCTACATATATACAATTGTCAGCTATATGTCAATCTTGTATTTAAACCCACATAGATTCAAGTATCAGTTATAAGCCAATATCATGCTTAGACCTATGTATGGATATTTCTGAAAGTCATGAGTCAGTCTCGGGTTTATACTGACAGATATGTAAATTGACATGTATAGGTCCGTCTGTTTTTATCCCTAAAGATCGAAATAACAGTTAAAACCCAGTCTCGAATGTTAACTTTTAATTTTAATTAAAAGTTGATCAAATGGGGAACAATTCAACAAAAGTAACAATACATATATTCCTATAGATTATTCATTAGGAGTACCTTGATAGGCCCCACCTTTATGATAATCTCGTGATGTCTATTGTTTCTCTACATATTCCTATATATTATTCATTAGGAGTATCTTGATAGGCCCCACCTTTATGATAATCTCGTGATGTCTATTGTTTCGCTATATATTGCCATGCTGAAATAGAATATGTGTAAACGATGTATGCGTTATGCAAACCGTTCTTTTTAAGTAAATACATAAGTACTGAACATAGTGTAAAGGAATGATAGAGACTACCGCAGGGCCAATCAATAGTGGACAATTCAGAGAAACTGCCAACATAGGGTGCACAAGACGAAAACAAGAAAAACAAATACGCATTGTTGGACACCACTTTACGCAAGCAAATACATATAACGTAAATAGTAAGCAATGTTAGCATTACGTCTATTGATGCTAAAAACGTCATATCTGGTACTTGTGAAAAGATCCTCGATTGTGTAGTTGTTAGTGTGCTTGCCTCAAGAGTGCTAAATCCGGGTTCGATTCCCAGTTCAGTCAAATCAAAGACTAATAATTTGACATTTGTTGAGTATTAAAGAATAAGAAACAAAAAGTTGGCTAGGAATCAGGATAATTTGTCCACATGGAGCGACTCGTGTACCGTAGATTGTTGCTTCAATGAGCTAGCACTATGAAAATACTAAACTAAGAGTAAAGTGGACATCATCATCATGTCATTAAAATATATTTTGTTCTCACCATGATATAGTTGAAAAATCGCTCATTTGGCGTTAAACAATAATCACTCCCTCTAATACTTGTAAATTGTGTTTGATACAATATTATTATTAAAGCCCAAAAGAGTCGTTATTATACTGCTCTACACTACATATTCAGAGATAGATCCAGTTTACGTTTAAAAAAATAGTCTAGCCATACATGTCCAAAATACCATTTACTATAGCCATTTAACATTTGCTTCTGTAATGCACATTACATGTGGAACACCGATATGAAAAGTGATTTCCATTTTGGACATCGTTAAAAGTGAAATTTTGCACGGTGTTGAATTTTAAAAATAAATAGTGCACCTGTTGTGTAATACTTTAAATATGTACACATACATAATAGAGGTTTAAAGTTATTGTTTCGCTTCAATAAGTCTGGGTGTCATTGTACTTCATTGTACTATGACAACATGAACGTACACATATTATTTTTTTAACAATCTAATGATGAGTTATGGACAGTGAGACTAATAAATATGTGAAGCATTGCATACTCCTCAGCAGGTAAAATATTAAGCAGAAAATGTCATGATCTTGATCTTATTTTTACAACAAAACCAATATAATAGTTTGTAAACAAATCATAAATTGTTGACATTGTAGAATGTCGTACGATCGTCAGCAGCATCAACGTTGTTTCAATGTTTCAATGAATAATTGGAATTACACGGAATACATTCCGGTTGTTCATCATGATTTAACAAATAACTCTACCATGATCTATACGACATTGGTCAACACTACTTTTTCTTTCCGATTTTTACCGTAAGAACAAGGGGTCTTACCAACTGAGGAATTTATTTCGTGCAATTGGCTATGCCAAGAGATTAAAGACACCAAAGGGGTAGTTTGATTCCGTACATCGAAGAAGAACAGACAAAACAATGGCCAAAAGAAAAAGTACAATCAACGATCTACAAAAAATACATATAAAGCTAAAGATCGAGTAACACGAACCCCACTAAAAATCGGGATCAACTCAGGTGATCCGGAAGGGTAAGCAGTTCCTGCTCCACTAGTGGCACTCATCGTATACATCTAAATGTAAACCCGGTGATAAGTCATGAATGAGGAAAGGACCGAGAAGTGGTTATGACAGGTGGAACATATCCGTGGTCACTTGTGACACACATATTCCATAACGGTCAATCAAGTCATGGTAACGACCGTAAAACTTTCGAAGTGGTGATTTGACCAAGAGGAACCCTTGGTTCAGGAGCTTCCTTGTTAGCAGCAACACTATCAAGGAAATAATTTTTTTCTCTCCATTTTTACATACAATACAGACATTACAATGCATTTACACAAGACATTACACACACTATATTGTCATTTTCCGATTTGGATAATTTTTATGTATTGAATTAATACCTACATCAAAAGTAATGCATATGAAATGGTCATGATCAGACCTTTAGATAATTTTCCATTTTGATGGAGTTATGTCCCCTTATATTTTTGGAAATAGGATATTAATTTTTTATTTACTATTTATTAATCTGAAAACTTAGTAAAATATTATTTTTATAATGTGATTTTTAATACACTATTTTGTTTTTTTAATAACCGATGAATGTGATTATATTCTGTTGATTGAAAAGAAAATCATTAAATAAGAGATATTTTATTTCAAAACAATTTACATAACCCCTTATCTGGAGCACTGATAATGCTGTACAAAAATCAAGACTATGTAAATTTTGACCAGTTTGTTCCATGCTTTGTGATGGTGTCTTTCAATGATGCATTTATTTTTTTCCATCTTCTCTGTACTTTTTAATTTGCATTTTAAAGTTTCAATTATCAGCAAATGATTAAATAATTTACAGCAGTCGATATAATGCTTAGTATAAAGTACTATGAAGTGAATAATCTCGAGTGGGAATTGTTCAATATTTCTATTAAATACTGTATTTCCTATATTTAATTCAATAGATATTTTAAAGGTTTATTCAAGTAAAACTATTATTTGTTGCAAAAATACCCTTATTATGGGGCATAGCCATATGTAATATCAAGTCTTTGGCATTATTACAGAATTGCACTGATCCAATTCTTTAATCCCAATCTTAGCCAAAAACATGTATGTTGGTAAGATTCTGTGTAGAAGTTCAATGAAATCCTGAGAGAAACCACAAGCTCTAGAATATCGCATCAACTGAGAGATATATACTCCATATACAGGTGCTGCTGGAATGATGCTACATATAAATGGGAAGTTAAGAATGGGAAAATTGAAATCATCTCTTTTGTCGAAAAAGTTTCGTTTTTAACCGCCCCTTACTGTCAATTTCGAGGTGTAGGTCAAGATATGAAGCAGGCCTATCTGTATCTGTGGTATCCTTTATTGGTAGCTCAATGGGATATATGCGATCAACGAAATCACCAAACCTAGAATTATTTAGTGAAAGGGTTTCATCTATATAGCGGAACGTGAAATTAAAGGATCGGGTCAGATTATTTTCGGATGAATTCTTCCTCATGCGAATAAAGGAAAAAGTTGGCGAGAAGAGGAGCACAGTTTGTACCCATATGCATACCGACTGTCTGCTAAACAAAATGTACACCAAAGATAGCAAATATGTTGTCAATCAAAAACACGAGCATGTTGATGATATCAGCTTCAGATAACTTTTTAGTAGATTCAGAGTGTACAAAATAAGATATGTCCCTTCCCAGCTCAAGGTATTTGTATCTACGTTGGCCATTATTTTTAATGACACACATTTGGACCAACGCCCTTAATTTGTCCTTCAGTTGAGAGTGAGGAATAGTTGTGTAATGAGTAGAGAAGTCAAGTATTTAATGCTGTTGCAGGAAGAGAGGTACCAATGTTGTATGTTCTCTAACAGATCTTTAGAGTTCGTCAGAATCCACATCTGATTCACACCACCCCTCGAGTAGCTAGTGTCACAGTAACTCTGAAGTCCGGTTTTGACCGCCGACTGAATACATGTTAACAATTTGGAAAGAGGTTTCGTGGAGCACTTTGAAGACCCAGCAATATAGCGCTGTTTGAAGTGACACTTTTGTAATTTGGGAATCCAGTAGAGTGATGATAGATCCAGTTCTTTATCATTGGTTGAAATTCCAACGGAACATAAAACAGACCTATGAGTGTCCCGGATTTCCTCTTTCGTAAGTGTCGTCGGGGTATATGTAGGGTATATTGTCAATAACTATTCCTTTATCAAGCAGTTGGTCCCAACTGTCTTGCCAGCGTTTTAAAGTATATTTCATAATAAAAGTTTTTAAGTCTGTGTAAGGAATAGAAATACTGAATATAGGATCATCCAATGCGTCAACGACTGTTGTCCCATGGATACCTATATGACTTGGGATCCATGTGAAAATGGCATGTTTACGAATAGCGACAAAGCTTTTATCAATTTTAGCTATTTCTAAAATGAAAGGGCTTTGAGTCTTACACTTCTTACACAGATAATCACTTTACTCTCATCAGAAGAGACAGCTAACTTCAAAGCAAGAAGCATAGCATTAGCCTCTGTAGTGAAGATCGAACTGACAGATGGTAATGGAACAAAATAAAGCTGCTGTCCGAAAACAGCTGCAGAGGCTACTCTATCACCATCCGTTGAACCATCACTACATATTGCAGAGTATACAGATGTTACGAATTTCAGAAAAATATTGTTGAATTAGTAAAAAAAAATTAAAGATTTGTTTGTATTTTGTAATTCAAAATTAAAGATAGGTTTGAAGTTTAATCATGAAGGGTTTTCAGGAATTACATTAGGTGCTATGTCATCCAAATTTATATCAGAATTTCCAAAGTGTGATTATATTTGAAGTCCAAAAGGTTGATTTGCACTGTGTTGTTTATCGTAAATATTTTCATACAAAGGATTAAAAACACAGTCGTACACAGGATTTGAAGGATAAGCCTTCAATTTGGTTGCATATTAAATAACAAGTTCGATACGTCTATAGTCAAGGGAAGGCGTGTTTGCTTCAACATACAAACTCTCAACTAAACGCTCCAAGTTAAAATCATAATCATTGGTGATGAACGGTATCAAGTATCTTGACATAGGAATGAAGGGCGGAGCCGTACACGATACATCCTTAATCTAATTTTGATCGGATCAATGATTCATATGAATTTAGCAAAAACCGTGCTATCCACAAGGTAGGTCAATAGCAAATTCCGGAGTTAAACTAGTTAGTAATATATGAAAGATAATGATAACAAAATATTAGTACTGCCGTATATCTAATGTATTCTTATTCATTATCTATAGAATGTGAAGGTGGATAGTTGTAAACATACGGATATGACGTCAGTCAACGACAACCTACAAACACGTGACCCCGTACCAGACGAAGAGTGGTTCTACGGTGAAAAAAAAAGCAGTAGTGTATGTTCTATTAAACTACTTGGAAACTTTGCGCAGAGTTTTTGACAATGAATCTATGCCACTCAAATTGAAAAGCCGCTACGTAAATTTCAAAGATAACTTACAGAATTAATCTGGCACTGACGTGGAGTTAATATTTACAGGCAAGAAATTATAATTTTATATTTGAACTTAGAAGAACAAAAATATATTGTCATGCTTAGGCCTATATATCTCAAGCAACTATATGAAGTAATAATATGAAAAATGAAATATAGCACGTTGACCGTGACATTGTAGGAATAATTCCAAAATCAAATATCAAAATCGTTGAAAACCGATAACCGTACAACACAAATACATTCATGATCCCTCGCATTCCTGGCTTGGTACAGACACTTCAATAAAATGTGGCGGGGTTAGACCTAAGCCTTCCTCAGTGAAATGATGTGGTCATGCACGTGCTTTCCACGTGTGAGTAAAATGCCAACCATCTCTTATAACCGGACGAACATTGTTATTATATGGATCTCTGCAATCTTTAACATTATACATAATATATTTAATCTTCGTGACACAGAAGTTGTCATATGTATAATATCAATTATATTACAGGGAACAAATGTTCTCAAACATTATCTAAATATTAGATATTATACAAGACAAAATGTTTAAACAATAGTCTTCTTTGAGTCATAATCTATCTTTCGTCATCTATACATCTATACAGTACGCAACTGACATAATACTTTTCAACAAGGTGGTGATATCTCCTATACAGATATATCATTTTGGGGGGGAGGGGGGGTGGAGGGGGGGGGGTTATTTACGAAAAATACCATTCGACTTGGGAAATTTAGTCTCAAGACTGGTATTTCTCGCAAATATCCCTCCCAAACATGATATATCTGTTTAATTACACCGAATATTATTTAGAACACTGGCTAAATAAATAATACCTTTTGTTTGTCGTTTACATGACCTAACATGATGTATCTGTTTAATTCTACCGAATGATGTTACATAAAACGCACAACTGATAACGTTTTACAAATTTTGTTACAAGCGTCTCGGTGAAGGGTAAAAACGGCAAATACGATTTTGCAAACACCATGAAAAAAAGTTAAATCTGATGCAAATACACCTTCATAAAGTAAAAATTCTGCAAATTCACAATACAAGGTCTGAAATTGTAAAAAAAAAGGCTATTAACCAATCAGAATCCAGCATTCTTATATAAGGTGTAATTATAAAGGAAATAATACAATATTTGTATTTCCAATAATTGATTGATTGATTGATTGATTGATTGATTGATTGATTGATTGAAAATTTTTGAAATAAAAAAAAAAAAAATGCAAATTTTGAATATTTTTTAAATTTTGCTTGTTAATGGTATCTTTTCTATTTTCTATGATGAGTAATGCATCTATTAGCAATGTGACCATAAACATTTATGGTGACAATTTTAAAAATCCATAATTGTGAAGTATCAGCCCTCGACTCATATCGGCCCTCGGGTCCGATATGACAGTCTCAGCCTGATACAAGGGCCGATATGGAAAATGCCATGTAATAATCTGTAATTATTATCATGAACATTAATATGTATAATGTTCAAGTTATTTACATTAGCGCTGTTCGCTCGTTTATATATGAGGGTGGGCATTCTACTCACATTTGGAAAGCACTTGTATGACAGCATCATTTCACTAATAGGGGGTGTTTGGTGAATAAAACTAGTTTAACCCCGCCAGGAAAGTGTACAGTGATATATTTATGATAGGGGTATCGATTTTGTCTCTTTCTCCGGTTTTACTAGTGTTTTGGAAGCGTTCTGACAGTGTGGTAATCTTTGTTTTACATTTTATTCATTCTCTGCGTTTGAATAAATTCTAGGACCTGCATTGACGAGAATGGAAAATGTTGGTGTACGAGATTTTTACGATCATGACTTCGTACCTGCAATTAGATGTGATAGTTGGCCCTCTCAAGCAAAGGAATGAAACAGTAGACAACGTAAAAGTGGATGGCCATCAACAAACTTAATACTTCAGTGTATGCTCTCAGAATGTCATGTAGTCCCTGTTGGTCACAAAATGAGTCCTAGATATAAGAAAGGAAAGGAATGGCGTCTGTCGTTCACTTGCGTCTCACTGAAGCTCGCACATTCGTAAAGCTTAAAGCAAAGACAAGCTTTTATTATTCTTTTCAAACTGTTGATTAAAGAAACAATAGCAAAGCTTTTAATAAACAAACCGAGTCTACAACATATCAAATTAATATTATCTTATGAAATACAAACTTCTTTCTTTTGGTTGTGCGAGGAAAAGATGACGTGGGGTAAATATTTGAGGATATGTCCGACATAATTACAAAATTATTGTACTTCTGTCGTCAGATATATCTACCTGATTATTTTATCCCTGACAAAAATATTTTTGAAACAATATCACAGCAGTCATTGGAGATATGTATCCATACCATTCAGTCAAATCTAGTTGATGGCAATGTTCTTAAAATTTTAAATAATTGCTTCGTGTCATGCTTTTCGGATGTTATTGAATACGCCCTACCCAATGTACCGCTGAATAAAACTGTCATGTCAGAAGTTACACGTTTCACTGAAACAGGTATGCCATCTTATAAGGTTGTATATTTTGTGTATCATACAAATGCTATTCGATGCACTTTCAGCAGCATTTTGCAATGCAAATAATAGTGATAAATATATTGAAATTGATCCAATTTATGTCAACCTGAAATTGATCCAAGACTTATTGTTGCGGAGACTCCAAATTGACTCCTTCTTTGATCTCGGCTTTATAACAGAACTATATCAGACGAGGCATTTGAAAAGTACTTCTACGCATATTCCTGGTGAATGTCATGATATCCCAGATGTGAATATATCTACCATTCACAGCGAAGAAGACACAACAGCGTCTCTTAAATCAGTTGTTGGAATTGTCGCCGATGTTTTGGACGATACACTTTATTCACTTTCAATGGATTTTGTTTTAAAAAAAATTGGAAATGGATTATTGGGTTGTAGCTGTCTATCTCTTGGGGCATCATTGTATCAATACTGGACTTGCATATCAGACCAGACAGGAAGTAATTGATTTGGAATCACTGATTGAAGTAAACACTGACAAACCGCACATTGTTGAAAAGTTAATCAGCTCGTATGGTACAATTGAAGCCTTGAAAGAGACTTCAGCTAAATGTCAACAGGAAGTAGCCGAATGGCTTGAATTATATGTAATGTTTGCCCAGTGTGGATTGGGACTCTATTGTCATATCTGTGAAAAATATAGCTTAGACAATGTCATGACATTTAGCTGTCGAGCGAAATAAATTGCTGTTTTCTGTGCTAAATCATTCCAGAGACTAATTCCAGAAATATTTGATGATGAAATGTTAGGAACCCCTGCATTAAGGAACAGAATCCAATTGCTATTCAACGAAAAGTTTGATAAACTGAATTTATGAATATAAGATTTAAATTGATTCAATAATACAATGATATGACATTGAGCGCGAACGACGTGTTTCTGGAATAACTCTCATAAGGAATACTTGAAGTCAAACTATAGGAACTAGTTTAAAATTCTCTAAGGGAATAATTGACAATTGGTCCTGAACATTTTTGTAATGGGCTCCTAGCTCCTACACTATGGCAATGGTGTCTAAATTTATTCATGTTGGCTACCAGCATCAAAATTCTAATTTGATGCATGATAATGATAAAATGTATATAAATGACCGGGTAATACTGACTATTCTCAGAGCTAAACGCACAAAACAGCCCCGTGAATCCCCGGGTGGAGGATAGCAACTACCGTCTCGATAGGGGGTAGGGAATGTCAAGTTATAATACACTAAATATCTATTGTGTAGTAAATAAAAACATAGATGTGAAATTTAGTGTCCACGATTCTTTTTTGGGAATACTCTTCATAGCTCATAGTCAAAAAAAGCTTGAAAAACAAAATAAATTAAAAAGTTTGTGGGAGCAAGTAAACAAAAGGGCTAAGCAGGTTAATTAAACTCGGCTAAGGACACCTATGCCAGAGATAGGAGACCCTTACTTTTATTAATAATTACATTATGGAGAACCATAAATGTTAATACTAGATATATCTACTAAACCATATCAGTATCGTAACACTGACTACTAAATATCGAAACAAAGTAGGCACATTGTTTCCGCTTCAATTTATCGTCACGAGCCAACTCTACATACCCTTCATCACTGCCCAACTCTATGCCATTGTCCCATTATTTCTGCATCATTCTTATTGATGAACCCTGAATCACTGCTCGTACGACGTTAAACAGCCATCAATCATTCATAACAATGAACTGAACTCAGCACAGAGAAGTTAAATATGATACTAGGCCACTGAACTCTATTCAATGACAAATGTGTCATATCTAGCGGTCATCAAACATTGTTATAAACTTGCCAAACAAAATAAATTGCAAGGTATTATAAAATTGACATGAGAGTGTGTTGCGTATTTGTATACGTTGTAAGTAAATAAACTGAATACTGTCATCGTGTATTGATGTGTTAGATGTATCCGTTTTACATCTTTCTACGATTGTTCTACTGTATTTTTTAACTGTGTCGACAATGTTGTATTATTTTGTTAATGTCACTTCATACTAATATCATTGTCATTTTTATTTTTGGAAAACGGTTACTGTGAAAATAACACTGAAAATTGATATTTATGAAAGATTAAACATTCTCAAATTATACACAGTACCCACAATGTAACAAATGACATTTACATATTTTAACAGAAAAGGCAGAAAAATAGAGTGTAACTATGGTAAATTTGCTCGTATCTTTAGTTTTCTGTGTAATGTTTTGTAGATCATTGTTTGTCCTTTTTATTTTAGCCATTGCATTGTCTGTCCTTCGATCTACGGCTGCTGATTTTCCCTCAATATTACATCTTTAGCTCTATCAGTTTATTTCTTGGCATTATATAACCAGATAGTTTAAATTATATTCAACCGTAGCAGGAATGACGATGCAAATTGAAGCTTGACTCGCTGTAAAATGTATGCTACGTGATTCTAATGTGGATAATACTATACCAACTGTATGATTTGGCTATAATCAACGAGAATTTAACTGCAATTTAATAATCAACAATTACCAAAAATGCAAAAGTACAATTTAGACATGATATTTAATAATGTTACCCTAACATGTGACTAGAAATGGAAGTCAAAAACCTCCTACCTTGAGCTACGTGGTAGCTTTCAAGCAATGCAACTTTTGTAGATTTCAAACTATATATAAAATGAACACAGTCCCTGAAATGTTTGAAGCGAAATGTTTAAGAGCAAAATGTTTTGTCTCTAAATTTTTACGATGGAATGAAAATATATATGTTTTAATTATAATTTATTATTCAAAGCGACATTTTAGAAATATA
>MJUT01011815.1:4257-16840 GCA_002080005.1 Gigantidas platifrons
TTCAAAACAAAAAAGATAAAGATGGAAAGGACACGGATGTTGTCTTCGGAAGGCTATGTATATATACAATGTATATCATTGGATAAAAGTTCATCGTCAGATCTATTAATAAGTGTTGTAAATTTTTTCAAGAGTCACATTCCCCTTCCGCGAAAAAGACCCCATATAGAAAAATATTTCCCTTTTCCAAGGTATAAAATTAAACCCACAAATGCACTATATTTCACTTTGACTGTCACATTGATTTGCTTGCCCCTTCAAAACAGATGTAGTGTCTGGTAAACAGTTGATGGGAAATAAAATAATAATGTAATAGAATGTAAAACTGGGTTGTTGCATGTTATAGTAGTAGCTCCTACACCAACTGTTCTTTCCATTTTTGGCACTATTCAATAATTATATTAGTAGTTCCCCCTATATGTGAATAACATATTGATGTCTCTGGAGTTTGCTCTCATTTTACTATTTCAAAGTTTGACATCTTTTTCTAGAAGTATACTGATATTTTGCAATTGTGCATAGCATACAAAAAATCTACATGCAAGCATGTTCGATCGTTTAACATCACCTTTGGTGCTTTCATTGTTTTTTGTCGTCAAATTTGCTATATACTGTATTTTAACGAAAGTGACCAATACATGTATATGCCCACGGACTGTATGTTTCGATAATGGGCAAAGTTAAACATTTCAGTCCTTGGAATAAGTGAAGCAGGTAACGATCAGTGAATCCACAGAGTCGGTAGAAAATGTAGGATATTAAAAATAATTGGTATGCTAAAGTGTATGTTTCTATAATGAACATAGTTAAACGTTTCAATCCTTGGAATGTGGGTTTGCTGGTGGCTCTGGTTCAGTATCTATCTCTGGCAAAGGCTCTGTTAAAGGCTCAGGCTCTGGTACTGGCTCTGGCAAAGGCTCCTGCTCTGCGACAGACCAGTAGTTTTCTTCGCATGGTCTGCATATAAATTGCAACAGGTTATCTTGTCTTGCAAGAGTGTATTCCTGAAGTGTGATGCCTGTGTCACATAATCTATGTTGCCACCTTTCACATATGTCGCACCGCACGAAATAGCATGCTGTCGAGGTCACACCTCTCTGTCACACGCAATACATAAGTACAGCACCATAATTTATGGCAAAATGAGGAAATATCAGATTCCATCAGTATATGTATGAAATTTGTCAAAACACATGAGATCAAAGAACCCAAGCTGTGAGGAATATAATTCTTTTATGTTTTCAATTGGTTTCAACTTTGCAACTTTGTTTTACTCATACCAAGCTAGTCGTGACAAGTGCATAATTACAGAACCAAAGTCATCAATGAATGAACACAAAGAGATCAAAGATACAATAATCCCCAATCAATAATTGTAATTATGAAATCAACAATCATTAATTTTATCGAATTAATCTATCTATCTATCTATAAATTTCAATTAAGCATTTCAAACAATATACGTAATAATTACTTGAAAATAACTATAATTAATTTCCATATTTTTTCATATCATTACTTCTATATTTTAAATTAAAATATCCATTATGTTCATTAAAATACGTTTTGATAATCAGGGCGAACGGACCCATTTGTAGGGCGAATGGACCCAGGGCGAACGTGTAGTTAGGGCGAACGGACCCGATACCCTCAACCAGTCAGTTAGTGGAAAGTAGTCCGAGATTCCTCTGCCGTTCGACGACTATTTACATCTTGCTGTTGTCGTTGAACGGCAGAGCGCTTGCCATAAACAAAACAGCGGATTTTCCTCCGCATCTCAACTGTAGCACATTTCCACGTTTTATGGCTATCGGATTTTATTTTCTATCCAAAACCCTAATATGTATCACTTCACCAATCATTTTTCTATTCATTCATAACCATTTTCCCCTCAGAGAGTGGTGTTACACTCGATTACAGCACGTTTTTTCCTTACACCCGATGATTTGGTCATTTCACTGCCATTTTTTTAACGTGATCTTGCGATACTAACTGAAAGATTACAGCAATGCATTGCATGATGGGAGATACAAAAACTACACGTGATATGCCAGAAATATCAGTATCAACAAAAGGAGTAGCCAAACTTTTAAGCAACATAAACCCCAACAAAGCATGTGGCCCTGATAAAATACCACTAAAGATACTTAAAGACTGTTCAGACAGCATCACACCAGCCTTGTGATCCATATTTCAGCAGTCGCTTAATACCGGAGAACTATCAGAAGACTGGCTTACTGCAAACATCTCTGGTATCTTCAAGAAAGGGGACAAGACAAAACCAGCAAATTACAGACCGGTTTCTCTCACCACTGTAGCCTGTAAACTGCTTGAACATATTATTTTCCATCAAATTATGGAACACTTAAGAGACCAACAATATACTAGTAAATTTCCAACATGGATTCCGAAAAGAGCACTCCCGTGAGAGTCAGCTCATCAACACCATCGAGAGCTTGGCAAGATCATTAGACCAAAATGCTGAAGTTGATATGGCCATCTTAGATTTCAGCAAAGCATTCGACACGGTGCCCCACCAAAGGCTATCGATAAAACTGAAATTTTACGGGATAAATGGAAACACCTTGAACTGGATAGGAAAATTGTTAACATCACGGACACAGACGGTCATTGTAGATGGGGAGGAATCCACTCCAGTCCCAGTAACATCAGGGGTACCACAAGGAACGGTCTTAGGACCACTCATGTTCCTTATCTACATCAACGACATTGGTAACAACCTATCAGAAGGAACACACATCAAACTGTTCGCTGATGACTGCCTAGTGTTCAGAGAAACTATAACTGCTCAGGACAATACCATCTTACAGAAAGACCTTGATAGAATGACGAAGTGGACGAATAACTGGCAGATGAAATTTAACACTGACAAATGTCACATACTGAAGATCACCAACAGAAGACACCATAAAGCCTTCAACTACACCATGTTTGGCAGTACCCTCACAAATGTAGAACATCATCCATACTTAGGGATCGAGATTACCCAGAACCTGCGATGGAAAGAACATATCCAGATGGCAACAAACAAGGCTAACAGAACACTTGGGTTTGTGAGGAGGAACTTGGGTAAATGCTCAGAGGATACCAAGAAATCAGCTTATACCACCCTGATACGACCACAAATAAAGTATGCCTCATCAGTATGGGATCCTCACTATAAAACAGAAATAGACGAACTGGAAAAAGTACAACGATGAGCAATCAGATTTATTAAGAACAACCATGATAGAACTGCTAGTGTAACATCAATGCAGAACGAGCTGAAACTACCAACCTTACAACAAAGGAGGCAACTGAGTAGACTAGCCATCTTCTACAAGGCTGTTAACAACCAAGTCGCAGTTGACCTCCCTGATTACCTGCTAACATCAGTAAGAGAAACATGGAGCTATCATCAGAAACGATTCACAAGGCTGTCTACTAGAACGAACACCTACAAGTACAGCTACATTCCACGGACTACATCAGAATGGAACGACTTGCCACCGGACATCAAAGACCAGTCCACAGTGGAGTCCTTCAAGACAGCCTTGGAGGACTACCTGATGTAAATACCAGATGTCCATGTTGTAAATAGTTTTATTGATTTTAATCTGTTTTGGAGGGCTTCCATGAGTGCCTGAGTTGCGTTTTTATTCCTGGATGTTATGCAAACATGCGACTTTCCAGTATCCACGTAGATGTAGATGTAGATACTAAATGCAGTCCGCCAAATTAGCATACGTAAATAAACATACAAGACGATATAAAGCGTATTCTGCAGGACAAACAGTTCCATCTACAGCTCAGATCAGAGCAGAAGGAAATAATACAAAATATGTTGGATAGAAAAGATTCATTTGGCAGTGTTATCCGCGGGATTCGGAAAAAGCATGTCTTACGTTTCCCCCTATTTTTGACAAGGTCAGATCATATATGCAAATCATCTCCCATGATACAATGCGGTAATAGTAGTTCTCTCGAAGTCACGTGACAAATATTTCAAAATGTCAGTGTTCAAAATGACGGAAATCATTTGGTCTGGGGAAATTGTGCTGTAATGGAGTGTAACATCAATTTCTGAGGGTAAGATGGTTATGAATTAATAGAAAAATGATTGGTGAAGCGATTTATATAAGGGTTTTGGATAGAAAATAAAATCTGATAGTCACAAAACGTGGAAATGTGCCTCTCTCGAGTGTGTGAGGAAAGTCCGCTGTTTTGTTTATGGCAAGCGCTCTGACGTTCAACGACAACAGCAAGATGTAAATAGTCGTCGAACGGCAGAGGAATCTCGCACTAGTGGAAAGCACCTCCCTGGAAACGTTTAAACAGGGGGTGCTCAGGTGCCACATCACATAATGGCACACCATGTTTTTATACTTTTTATCCAGCACCTGTACATACTTTTTTTTTGCACCGTTGTTGTCACAACCGGGCAAGTGCGATATTTCTCTACCCAGAGACCTGCACTTTATTGGAAGAAGAAGAATTAAATCTTAAAATTCGGAATCCCAGTGAAAATATTCGATCGATCCAAAATTTCTGTGTAAATAAAAATAAAGTTTCAGTATTAAATTGGTAATCCTATAGAGTAGGAATTCGCAATTTTCAAATGTACGCCGTAAAATATATTTTTTTAATATTTAAACGCAATTTTAAAAATTATACAATGGTGGGTCGTACTAGAGGTCGAACATATATTACCTCCTCAAGACGTACTTGATAATCAGGCTATTCATACCGAGAAAAGGACCTTTTATGGCCTTGGTAACACAATGACAGATTCTGATAACATCTTTTGAAATGGCCAGCATCACATCGATTAATAAAGAATTCACTTCATTATGTTATGAGGCGCCCGGGTGGCTCAATGAGTTAGGTCGCTGGATCTAGCAACTCATACGGCGTGGGTTCGCGCCCGCCTTTGTAAATTACAAAAAAGGGTGCGCTCGACTCACAACCGCAAGTGATAAAGTTTACCAGTTGCTTGCCCATGGTCGGTGGTTCTCTCCGGGTAACTGACTCCGGCTCCCTCTACCACTAAACCTGGTCACCATGATATAGCTGAAATATTGTTGAAAGTGGCGTTAAACACCAAAAAATCAATCAATAAAAATCATTATGTTATGTGTAATGAATATGGATGGCAAGTTCAATGCACTTATGCGTTGTATTACTTGATCTAATTAATTATATCATATTTTGTCCTACTAATATTGTGTAGCAATATTATGTCATGTGTTTTGTCAATATACAACCTTTAAAATTGCTTTTAGCCTTTAAAAATTTACACCCCTATGCTATAGGATTACGATTAAATTATTGAATTTTCTACGTTTTTAGACTCAATTGTTACTTACATTTTGTACCTTTTGTTATGAAAGTTTAAATTTGAATTAAATCACAGGCTCTATCCACATATGTTACTATTCATGCATGTATGTACATGGCCAGTAAAATACATGGATAGTTGACAAGACTCAGTGTTTATATATGACTTTTTAATTTTTTTATCAAAACAACATACAACTGCATTGGTGGTGTAATGGTTAGCGTGCTCACCATTGAGTACGGTAGATCGTGGGTTCGAGTCCTGGTCGGGTCAAATCAAAGACTATGAAATTGGTATTTGTTGCCTCTCCGCTAATCACACAGCATTAAGGAGAAAGGGCAAAAACTGGTAGACTCGGAATCAGAATAACGTGTTCGAGTGGGGTGACATGTCTATCCGCGGACTGTTGTTTCCGTGAGCTAGCACTATAAAAAAAAATCCAACTCGACAGCATGTTGGTCTAGAACAAAGCGGGTCTCATATCATATTAACTTGTTCTCACCATGATATACTAGTAGCTTTAAATTGCTGAGTTGGCGTTAAACAACAATCACTCGCTCACTCAAAACAGTACAAGACATGTGGTTACATTGAATTAATATGGTACTGAACATGTAACTGACCAAGTAATCTCTTTGAGATTAGACTTCCGAAGAAATCTTCTGTATTGGTGATAAAGAGCAGAAATTTCTTCAGAAGTCTAATCTCAACGAGTAACATTATTTTGTAAAATCTTGCCAAAGGCAAGGTGAACTTTTGCCATCACTTGACGTCTGTTGTCCGTCGTCCGTTAACTTTTCACATTTTAATCTTTTCCTCTGAAACCCCTCAGCCAAATGAACTGAAACTTGGTGTATATATATATATATGTAGGAAGTATCTATGGAAGGTCCTCTATTAAGATTGCCCATTTCGTCCCAATCCATTAGCAAACATGGCCGCCACAGGCAATTCTTTTTTCTGATTGGACAATTTTTTTAAATCTTCTCCTCTGAAAGCGCTAGGCCAAATGAACCGAAACTTGGTTGGAAGCATTTATAAAGATTGCTCATTTTGTCCCGATTGGTTAACAAACAGGGCCGTCTCAGGAAATTCTTGTTTCTGATTAGTTGATTTCTAAAAAATCTTCTTTTCTGTTAAAAGAAAGATAACTCTTGTTTAAATATAAATATCTCTATTCAAAATGCAGTTATCTCTATACAGATATCCATTTTTTTTAAATCTTCTCCTCTGAAACTGCTTGGCCAAATGAATCGAAACTTTGTAGGAAGCATCTATGGAAGATCCTCTGTCAAAATGGCTAATTTCGTCCCGATCCGTTAACAAACATGGCTGCCACAGGCGACTCTTGTTTCTGATTGGCTGATTTTTTAAATTCTTCTCCTCTGAAACCGCTGGGCCAAATGAACCGAAACATGGTAGGAAGCATTTATGGGCGGTCCTCTATAAAGAGTGCTCATTTCGTTCCGATTCATTGACAAACATTGCCGCCACAGGCAATTCTTGTTTCTGATTGGTCGATTTCTAAAAATCTTCTCTGAAACCAGTGGGCCAAATGAACTGCAACTTGGTAGGAAGCATTTATGGGCAGTCCTCTATAAAGAGTGCTAATTTCGTCTTGATCCACTAACAAACATGGCCGCCACAGGCAATTCTTGTTTCTGATTTGCTGATTTCTAAAAATCTCCTCTGAAACCGCTTGGCCAAATGATCCGAAACTTGGTAGGAAGCATCTATGGAAGGTCCTCTATTAAGATTGCTCATACCGTCCCATTCCGTTAACAAACATGGCCGTCACACACAATTCTTGTTTCTGATTGGTTTATTTCTAAAAAAATCTTCTCCTCTGAAACCGCTTTTCCAAATGAACCGAAACTATGTAGGATGCATCTATGGGGGTTCCTCTATAAAGATTGCTCATTTCATCCCAATCCATTAACAAATATGGATGCCACAGGTAATTCTCGTTTCTAATTGGTTAATTTCTAAAAATCTTCTTTGAAACTGCTTTGCCAAATGAACGGAAACTTGGTAGGAAGCATCTATGGAAGGTTCTCTATAAAGATTGCTCATTTTGTCCCGATCCATTACCAAACCTGGCCACCACAGGCAATTCTTGTTTCTAATTGGTCAATTTCTAAAATTCCTCTACTCTGAAACAGCTGGGCCAAATGGACCGAAACATGGTAGGAAGCATCTATGGAAGGTCCTCTATGGGAATTACTCATTCCGTTTTGATCCGTTAACAAACATGGCCGTCATAGGCAATTCTTGTTTCTTATTGGTCGATTTCTTAAACAGCTTCTTGGCCAAATGATATGAAATTTGGTAAGAAACATCTATGGAAGGTCTTCTATAGACTAATAATAGAAATTGCTCATTTGGTTTTGATCCATTAACAAACATGGCTGCCACAGGCAATTCTTGTTTTAGATTGGTCGATTTTTAAAAATCTTCTTCTCTGAAACTGCTTTGCCAAAATGAACCAATATTTGGTGGGAATCACCTAGGAAGGTTATGTATTAAGTTTCCTCAAAGCTGAATGAAAGGTGAGCGAAACAGGCTCAGCTCAGTGCTGAACCTCTAGTTTATTATTATCCTTGTTTAGATTTTTCTGTTGATGAGTTTTAGGAATATTATGATTTATTTGCACTTTTTATTGTAGGGATATTGGATAACCTAGTTATTTTTAGGACTTCGGAATTTATGGAAATATTACCATAAATAAAACCTGGAAAATTAATATTTTTTTCTCACCAAAATTATGGTTCATAATTGCAATTATCAAAGGTGTGTTCAGCTTGGAATTTGATAAAAGACAAAATATAAATTTATCTTAAATCAATTGAAATATAAAGGCTTTATGGTGTCTTCAATGAAATTTGGAAAAAACAAAATGTCCAAAAATGCTACAGTGAGTTTGAACCATGCACAGGCAAGATGTACTTGATACAACATTATGTGATATAAACTTTGTCAGTGATTTGCGGCAGATCGGTGGTTTTATTCAGGTACTCCGGTTTCCTCCACCAATAAAACTGACTGCCACAATAGAACTGAAATATTGTTGTAAGTGGCATTAAACACCATAAACCTAAACCCCAACCTCCCAAAATTTAATGAAGCAGAAATTTATTCTTTGATACTCTCTTTATATTTATGGTAGATAAGATAAAATGGACCTAGAATCTCCATTTATTGGACGAAGTTTGTACTTTGAAGATCTGCTGGATTGTTCTGGACAATGGAGAAGATGTAATTGATTCTGATTTGAACAATGACTTTATAGAACTATGTAAACAAATTACAAACCAGAATGTCAAAGTCAAGGTCATCATTACATCAACTTCACATTTATCATGTAACACAATCTATCCTGGGATGGGATATTATGACATTGAGTTATCTCCCCTGTCCTTACTGGAATCCAAGGAATTACTACAAAAGTCTGACCCCTCTGTTGACTATGGGATATACTTAGACAAAATTACAGAACTTTGTGAGGGTCTTCCTCTTGCTTTGTTGATGACTGGTTCTGAGCTGGAGCAGGATGAGGAGGGTTTGTTGGATCCATGTGATATGGTGGAATTACTGAACAAGTGTCGTCTGAAAGTTTTGAGTCAAGATTTATATCCGATACAAGAGATAATCGGCAAGTTAATTCTTTCTGAAGGAGAAAGACATTCCATAATTTATTATATAATAACTACAGTGAATAGTTGGGATCACATTGACAGATTTAATCCTGCCTCATATTATGTGTGCCTGTCCCAAGCCAGAACCTGAATTTCCAATCCCATTATGTAGTGGTTGATATTGGTGGAAATGTTGACCATCACTGTTTAAATTTTCTTTTCATAGCTTACATTCTGTACATTTTTAATCCAGGTTAATAGAAAGAGTGTGTGCACAAAGTAATAAAAGGTTCTGAAAATCATTTTATACTCAAATTGCATAATTTTGAGTACTAATAAAGGGGGTCTAATTAACTTCAGTGTTATTGTGTCCTTGACCTAATCAAATTTTTCTGCTACCTGATCTTTTGTGTAGAGGGACGGAAAGAAAAGTTAAAAAAAACCTGTATTATAAAAATCTTGTCTTATAAGGTCACCCCTTCTGCAATGAAAATGTGGCCATGTAACAGAGGTGACCATATAACAGAGGTGACAATATAACAGAGGTAGCCATATAACAGGTGACAATATAACAGAGGTGACCATATAACAGAGATGACCATATAACAGAGGTGACAATATAACAGAGATGGCCATATAATAGAGGTGGCCATATAACAGAGGTGACCATATAACAGAGGTGGCCATATAACAGAGGTGACCACATAACAGAGGTGGCCATATAACAGAGGTGACCATATAACAGAGGTGGCCATATAACAGAGGTAACCATATAACAGAGGTGACCATATAACAGAGGTGGCCTCTCATGGGGGGAACAATTTAATAGTATTTTACTATCCCAGTGCACCTGAAATATGGCCTGATAAGATGGATAGCCTTTGATGGGAATGGCCATATGACAGGGGTCTGTTGTAGTACAATCTTTAAGGGTCATTATCAAAAAACACGCATTTTTCTGTTATTATGCAATTAAAAGACAAATATCAACCAAACTGATTGGAGAAAACATGTTTTGCATGAAGGTGCATCAGCTCTCTGTAGTTTTACCCTCTAAATTCAGATTGGTCCAATGGCGAATTTATACTTGCTACACGAAGACCTGTTTTGTCCTTGGTGTTACGTGTTATTTTTCCAGAATGACTTTCTTTTGGTCAATTGTACTATTCAGATGTAATGATTTTATTCGATCTTTATATGATTTTTGAACTATTCCTAAAATTCTAATAGAACAACATTATTTTTGCTCGATATACCGGGTATATTGAAATTTAAAAAGAAAATTAGAAAAAAAAACCTGCTGTTATAGATTTTCATGTCTGTGGTGTTGCCCTTCCTATTGAGGCTGGTAAGAGTTATCTGTCTTGTCATATTTGAAGCAAAAATAGTTTCTCCCGTTGATTATTTCCTGTTTCATGACATGTGCAGATGACAAAAACAAAAGTGATCCATAAACTAATGTAGAGCCGAAAATGTACGTGCGATTGGCATAGTATATAAATTTTATGTCTATGGTGTACATCTCACTACTTCTTTTTGTTAGAATTGAACAAAATGTAAGAATACACAATAGATTGCATTTGGTATTCTTCACTGGATATACATATAAAATATTGCCAGGGAGACATTATTTTCCTTTTATCATAAAAATACTTACCTGTTTTCTGTGGTGTTACTGTCAATGGTGTTACCATAAAGATTGTGTAACACCACAGACATTTAGCATTAAAATTGTGAATAAACACATTATTNCATAAACAGTAATATTCAGAACATAATAATGCTCTTTAACCTATGCAGAAAAATTGTTCAAACATCGTCATTTATATATAAGATATAGTTTAACAAGCTGGTGAGAGTATACTTTTTAGACCTGGTAACACCAGGGACATATCTTCATAACACCATAGACAAAACTGATATTGCTCATGCATTAAACCAATATGTTGAAAAACTGAATATTGTACTGAAAACAACACATATAGGTTGATAGTTGTGTTTTTTTTCTTGAATTAAATGTTTACATTCATGAAGATGTCCCTGGTGTTACTTTTGTCATCTGTGGTGTTACCTTTTGTCAATGGTGTTACCTCATGTAAATTGTTTCATAAAAAGGATAAATGACATAATTGAAGTAAATTATATTATAGTTGAATAAAGTTGACTTTGATAACTATGTATAAGTCATATTTTCTTTATATAAAGTGAAACAAAATACAATTATGAAAACTTGTTTGTTTCATAATGCAGCTTAAATGGAATTCCACAACTACATATCCAAATATTGTGAAAAAAACTAGTGCTCCAAAGAAAATATCTTACATTATGCATAATTTCCCTGTATATTATGTATGTATTTTTGTATTGTTTCAGTTTATTCTGTTATTTTGTATTGTTTCAGTTTATGTCATAACCATTTATTGTAAATGTGTTCGTGCAAATAAAATATTGTCTATTGTCACCACTTTTTACACAAAAATTATTTTTCATTTTCCTACAAAGAATAATTTTATGTTGGTAACACCACGGACTGAAAGGTATTAGGGGGTGCTACATATCTAGAAATATTTTGCTTCAGTGCTGCATATTATGTGAATATGTCATTGTAATGTAGGAAAAACTAATAGGCTAAAGCAAAACGGGAACGAAAATATTTGATGTCAGCAAAATATGAACAGGAAAAAGTGCATGTATTTTGATAATGACCCTTATATATTCTGTTCTGATGTAGACTTTATATAATGTATCATAATATATTGTTATTGTAGCTCCAATGTACAGACAGTTTTTGAACAGGTTGTCGGCCATATGGAAGGAGAAACTAGGAATATTGAGTTATATTCCTGGAACTTTCTCATTACAACAAGCTACATACTTATTAGGTAAGTATATATAAATGTACGTGGGCATGTGTATTAAGCAGTCACCTGTTTTTAAATGTCGAATTTTCTTGTCCTGCCATAGACAATTTCATATGAATGGAATCTCTTTTAAGAAGTCACCTGTCTTATAAGACCACTTTTTCTCTATCCTGCCATAGAAAATTTCATATAATAGGAACCTCTTTTAAGAGGTCACCTGTCTTATAAGGCCACTTTTTCTCTGTCCCAAAGGTGACGTCTTAATACATGTTTGACTATATAAACGTCACAAAAATAACATTATTTTGCAAAGCTATAAAGATTACAACATCAAATTAAGTTTATGGAATTGTTAATATCAGTCAGTTTTATTGGTGGAGGAAACCGGAGTCATATTTACTTGTGGTGGACTACTATTCGCATTACATTGAGATAGCCAGGTTGTATGGTACAAGTTCTAACGCTGTAATCAACCATTTAAAATCTATATTTGCGTGACACGGAATTCCACAAACTTTCATATCTGATAACGGACCACAGTACAGTGGAAATGCGTTCCGTGAGTTTGCCAAAAGCTATGGATTTGAGCATATTACGAGTAGCCCAAGATACCCACAAAGTAACGGACTAGCCGAAAGAGCCATTGGGACTGTAAAACGTATGTTAACGAAGTCAGAGGATCTCTACTTAGCGTTAATGGCATACAAAACAACTCCTTTGGGAAATGGATACAGCCCGTCTGAATTGCT
>MJUT01011817.1:0-16834 GCA_002080005.1 Gigantidas platifrons
CCATTTATATGTAGCAACATTCGAGCAGCACCTGAATATGGAATATATTATATATTATCAACATTGAAATGGCTGATAATATTTTGTACGAACTTGATTGCATAAAATTGTATTGTTTTGTGTGCTAAACACAATGCGTTGAACGATATAAGTTGATTTGTGTGTTTATTGATTTTTTGTGTAGCTATAAATAAACTGCATTCATAACTACGGCTTTTAAAAGATTTACCCATGATTATAGCCAAAGAAAAGATCTAATTTGAGGTCAATGTAGCTATAAATAAACTTCTTTCATAACTACGGCTTTTAAAAGATTTTCCCATCCTACAACAGCTTTTCTGTATACACATCGGCTGTTAAAATGCCAACTATAGCCAATGAAAAGATCTGATTTGAGGTCAAGTTCGTACAAATATATATATATATCTCAGTTGATACGATATTCCAGATTGACCGCCATGGAATATCTGTGTCACAAATGACCACGGAAATGTTTCACTTGTAGGTCCTTTCCTCATTCATGACTTATCACTGGGTTTGTAACTAGATTAGCACAACGGATGCCACTAGTGGTGCAGGAACTGCTATCCCTTCCGGAGCACATGAGCTCACCTCCGGTTTTTAGTGGGGTTCGTGTTACTCGATCTTCAGTTTTATGTGTATGTTTTGTAGATTGTTGTTTGTTCTTTTGTCCTTTTTCTTTTGGCCATTGTGTTGTCTGTCTTTCGATTTACGGATTCTGATTATCTCTTTGGTATCTTGAAACCCCTCTTATCAACCCTGTGTATCTTCAAATACTTCTTACAAAGGCACTTACTTGTGTTCTTTTCTTAATTGAAATCGTCTAAACCTAAGGTTCATCAAAATTCTGGAAATATTTGTTTTCATATTATATTAACTTCTTTTATTATTTTTTAGGTAAATGTGCTCCA
The DNA here is from genome assembly GCA_002080005.1 of Gigantidas platifrons. Classification (NCBI taxonomy): domain Eukaryota; kingdom Metazoa; phylum Mollusca; class Bivalvia; order Mytilida; family Modiolidae; genus Gigantidas; species Gigantidas platifrons. Next base: position 933 of record MJUT01011817.1, read on the forward strand.
AAGTGTACTGTATGCAGTCAAAATTCAATCTGTGCAATTTGCACTGATTGTAAAAAAATGTTCTGTGAAATATGCTGCAACACCCACAACCTTTCTAAGCCTGATCATACAGTATTTATAATAGATCATGTGACTATACCTAACTATGAAGTAAATTGTGAATATTGTGACAACATGGCTACAATAGGTTGTCTACGCTGCGTTGTTATATTTTGCAATGATTGTAAAAGAGAACATTTGGAGACCAATCACAATGTAAAGATGTTGATAAAATCCAACAGCGTTGAATATCATAGAGGAAATATGGAAGACACGTCAACATTAGAATACAAAGGCTCATCAGTGGTACAAGTCCAACCGTTAAGGATTCGTAAGGGCAGTCCTAGAGAGCAACATCCGGAGAGTTCGACAGCATAGTAGTCTGACAGTCCGTTAGTCCAACAGTCCGGTAGTCCGACAGCCCAGTAGTCCGACAGTCCGTTGGTCCGTCAGTCCGGTAGTCCGACAGTCCCATAGTCCGACAGACTAAGTACATTTAATAGCTAATCTAAGAAAATAAAATATCTGTTTTTATTAGAAATATTCGCTTAATCGAGTTTTGCGCACTGTGAAAGCAAGATCCTGGCGTTACAAGATTCTTCTGTGGTTTACTGATGCATATATTTTAAACTGGCGTTGAAAGATTCTTATGTGGTTTACTGAAGTATATATTACAAATATTTTCGTAAAATTAACTGGTTGTTTTTTAGTGTTCAAATGAGAGAAGAGTATATAGTTACGTTTATACAACATTTCTTGAATTCAATTGTGTAGAATCAACATAAATATCATATTAAGCGTTACATAACTCACATTGGCGATTCAAGATGGGGCGTTTAGACCTTTCGTTAGAAAATTGAAAAAATAAATACGTTTTTAAAAATCTGTGGATCCGCATCTGATTCGCAGGAAGTACATGATTCACTTGATTAACATTGATGAAGTCGCAAATTTTAGAATTCGGAAATATTCTGATAACTTAAGCATTTAATTTTTACTCTTGCGAGATTCGACGCGCGGAAAGATAACATCACTTAACTTTGTCTTCTTTTTCACTAGGGAGGATATTGAAGCGGAGCGAGGCTTACAGAGATTTTAATAGCATATATTGTTAGTTTTCCATGACTTTCTTTTATTTCAAAAAGGCATATTAACCCATACATTGTATTTTAGAAGGGGCGTTCCCTTTAATTGCGTGCTTGTTTTGTAATGTGTCCGTCCGTTCCCGGTAATATTTATTATATATACCCCCATCACCATACAAAGTTCAAGATCATCACCTTAGAATTAATATTCCAAACAACTAATTACGACCTTGACCGTGTATGAAAATATATACTAGTCAAAAAAAGAAACGTTACAACTCTTTCTATTTTATAACATTTTTAATACAAACAATATTTTATGATAAATTATTGTTTTCAAGTATTTATGTCGTTATGAACATAGACATATGCACAAAATTCATTTCAGTTCAACTTTGACTGTAAGGGAGCACAACAAAACGGAACACCCTAAAAATGTAAATAACAGTTTAATAGCAACTGTGTCCTCCTCTTGCATTGATGCCAGCTAGACACCTACAACGCATAGATGATATCAGACGCATGACAAAAGCCTGTGGAATGTTGTCCCACTAATCTGTGAGTGCCCTTTGAAGCTGATCAATAGATTGAGGGGGTTAACCCGTCTACGGACGCGTCTTCCAAGCTCATCCCACAAATGTTCGATGGGATGTAAGTCTGGTGATAATGCCTGCCAAGGTAAAGTGCGAATGTGGTTATCATTAAGGAAGTTCATGGCAACACGTGAAATATGGCATTTAGCGTTATCTTGCTGAAAAACATGATTGAAGTGATGTGTTCGAATAAACGGGAGTACAATTGGAGCTAAGATTTCGTCACGATAACGAATGCCATTTAAGTTTCCAACCACTATGTTAAGGTTAGTTTTTCCAACATGACTAATTCCACCCCACCCCATAGCATTACACCACCGCCTCCAAATCGGTCGGTTTCCTTTACACAGCCATCAGCGAAGCGTTCCCTACGACGACGATAAATACACTCTTCCGTCGACGCTTTAACTCCATACCTTTGAGAGGGCGACGTGAATGGAGACCAGACTGGCGCAACCGATTACGAACTGTTTTGTCAGTAATTCTGCTGTTACGTATACCAGGGGTTCGCCTTGCTGTGTCAACAGCAGTAACAAAGCGATTACGTAAGTGGATTAGTGTGATGTGTCTATCTTCACGTAACGTCGTTTTTCGTGGTCTATCACTACATCGACGATCAGATGTTGTGTTGGTTGCTCTTACACGAACGAGCAATCTGTCAATTGTCATTCTTGAGGAATTAAAATGGTTTGCTATCTCTGTTTGTGTCATTCCGATTTGAAACATCCGAGCGGCACGTTCCCTCTCATTTTGGAGTAAGCGGGGCATAGACTTACGTGTCTCATGCATGTTACTTTACAGTGCATTTGTGACACTTTAAATTTCTTCAGTCAATGTTTGTCCAAAAAAATAGAATGACATGCGACCTTGACCACGTTCAACGTTTTTGCGCGTGTAAACAAATAGTGATTATAGGTACTTGCACGTATAATTGACATGTGTCGGATGAAAGTCAATCGGGTTTGGGTATATATTAAAGTTGGGAGTGAAGTTTTAAGGGCATTTGTAGTATGACCGCCATGGTTATAATCGGTAACCGGAGAGGGAAGGTCCTCGTCCATAACGGATTTAAAGACCAGTGCTAGGTGATTTTTACAGACCTGATTTTATTTAAACTTTACTTTCAAGGACCGATATGCTGAAAGAGGGGGTTAAAAATTCATGATATTAAGCAAAGTTTAATTGCATTAATGTTTGGATTTCCAACTACATCCATTAATCAAATCATTCAAGTCAAAACTGCAACTCCCCCCTTTTCATATAGTCTAGACTGTTGGCTGCATTTGAACCAGTGTTTTATGTTTTTGACTAACATTTTCTTGTGAGTATTTCTTCGCTTTAGCGTATTTCTTCATTCTTTTAGGTTAATATTCAATACATTTCTCTTAGAGAATTCAAATAAAAAAGGTCCGAATATATATTTCCTAGACCCGGAATGCGTAGCCTTTGTCCATTATTCCGGTAGTCTCATCTAGCCAAGAACGTCTTTTCAGTCCAGACTAAATTGCCTGCTGAAAAAAATTATTTAACGATGAAGAAGACGAACGGATTTAATTTATCCAAAAATATCCCTCCCCTCTGAAAATCGTATGATCGTCCCTTTGATATTATCAGTGAATTAAAGACGTTTACTATTTCTTCTTTATTTAAGTGAATGAAAATTCCGTCACACAAAATCTCAAGATATTTGCCTTTTTTCATCATTTTCTTAAATTTTGTTTAGTATTATTTAAGCATTTTAAAATCACGAATGTAGTTGAATGTTTACACTTGAATTCGACATTCAATGGACAGAAAATTGTAAATTACAATTAACATAGGCATTTGTATGTATTAGAACCTTTAAAATGTTGAATCAATAATAAATTTGCACCACTTGTCTAATCAACAGATTTGAAAAGTCCTTGCTAATGATTTGGTCGACTCTTTCTGTGACAAACAGCCGAAAAAGGGAGGCGACTCCAAATATATTTATTAATTGTGCTTCGCACATTGAAGGCCTTCAAAATCCATTTCATGTTGATTAAATGCATATAAACATTTACTTTTGTGTAGCAATTACTTCTATACACAAAGCATAATATTTATATATGTGGAAAAACATAATTACAAATAAACAAGTCAAAATGTAAGTAATTTTACAGTATCACGTATTAGAGACATACAATTGTATATCTGACAGTATCTAAAAATCATGTTGGTTTATATATATTTTGCAAATCAGAAGATATTTTAATATTTAACACGCTAATAAAAAAAATCTTAGGTGCTGCAATTTTAAAACCAAGAACTGTAGGGTATACAATTTAGCATATATGTAAAGTGTGACTTTAAACATTGTCGTTTCAAAATAATATATTTTTGGCAGTTTAGAACACGTCCATCAGTTTTATTGGTGGATACACTGTAAGACACAGCACCCTCTAGGGATCCAACAACAGAACGGAAAAATACATCCAAATTCTGTTGTTGATTCGTCAGCAGAACTCGTGTTATTAATACAAAACTTATCCGAGTCAGTTTGATTAAGAAAAAAAATGATTACAAATGTAATTATTTTAAATAAATTATCAGAATCAGTTTGATGCTGACAAAAATGGTGGCCAAATATAATAAAAACTTACAAAATATATTAAACAAATTAAAAAAAAAAAAAAACTGCTTGAATGTTATGAATTGTTATTAATGTGATCCTGTTGATAATGGAAATACATTCTAAAAATGTGATAAACTAACTACAGGGTGAACCCCAAATAAAATGCCACCCATGAAAATGGCAATAAAAAGTTCACCATCCCATACGTAACACCACCATATTTAGTGCACATTAAGTTAACAATGTACGACTTGTCCACCGAATTTCAGACCCATGGGTTGAACGGTCTTTAGTTTACACCCTCTCAAAAATGTGCTCCAGATGTGCCCCAATTCGTTGCAAGCACAACTGAAAACGACGCGCTAAATAGTCAAAACACGAATATGTTCTCTGAATTTCTGAACCCACCTTGTGAATGAGTCTTTTTTCCGGATAACAACGGCATTGACATTTTTCGGGAAGGCGGGATTGCACTGCAATGAAGGATTTGGTCTCAAAATATGTTTTTATGGAAAACGTATTTTCTTGAACTGTCCAGGGCATATTGAAAAGCACACTATTCTAACCTGTTATGCATTAAATCTTTTTCACAAACATGAACAATCAAAGTGATAGCATCAATATTAACAGTTTTATTAATTTTTATGGGTGACATTTTTGTTTTGGTCATCATGTGCTTATACAATTATGACAGAGCTAAATTGATTTAAGACCTTTTTTAACAATTAGCTACTTGTCATATAAATAATATTTTACATGTTTGTATTTGACATTCTTTCTGATTTATTAATTGTGGGTGACAAGTTATATTTTGACACTGTATTAATGCTTATTTAATTTAATCATATATGTTGTTAATTAATTATTTGTTTATTTGACATTTTAATCCTAATTACTTATTTTGAGCGAATCATGCCTTGCCCAGGTTAGGGAGTTTGGAGACGAGTTTCATTATTTGTTCGAATGCACTGAATTTATACAGGACAGAGCCAGGTTGATTCCACAAAATACAGATGTAGTCTAAATACTGTAAAATATTGTGCCTTGATGTGATCAAATTCTGTGGTTGAATTAAGTAAATTATGTAAATTCATTAGAATAGTTAAGAGTAAAGTATGTCCTTAGGTAGATATTTATTTGATATTGAGTTGTTTACTTCCTTTCGGAAACTGATGTAAATATGTTTGTATTTTTGATAATTATCTCTTTACCATGTAACTTGGTTATGAGAAGTAAAGATATATATGCCACGAGTTGATATCATTCCATGTTAAATATTCTGTAACACTTTAGGTTTGTCAGTTGGAGTCAGGCTGTTATACTGACATATCCACTGTTGTAAATGTATATTTTGTTGCTGATAATAAATTGCTAAACTGTTATGGGTTTGGCCATCATTCTACCTAGTGAGCTAACAACACGGAGTGCATTGGTACTGTATAGTAAGACTAGACTACACTACAGGTACAATTAAATGTAAGGTGTTGTAATGAGTCAGGTGCTGTACTGATACAACATTATTGTTCCCTGTGCAACCTGCCAACCGGTTGCACAATTATAATTAAATTAACTTGTTCATTTTCCGACTTTCGAAAAACGAGTTCTGCTGTGGCTTTAAATTAAAATAGGTGTGATATGTATGTGTATCGTATGAATATCTAGGTCAAGTTAGATAATGGTGATTTTTCTACCATTCTTACCAGAGTTATGCCCCTTTTTGTACTTCGAATTTACATTTTTGTTTGGTTTCCAGATGAAAACATGTGCACGAAAAGTCACATTGAAGCCAGGTGTGGTATGTAAGTGTATATTTCAATATTGGAATTAACCAAGTAACCTGGGTATTTGGGGACAAGTGGCCAACCGACGTTTATCGTTTTCTGTTTTCTGTTTTTTGTTTTGTTTTTTATTTAATTTTTTGTTTTTGCTTTTTGTTTTGCTATGTATATTCATAACTTATTATTTTTGTATTATTAATGAAATATTGTCATTAAATGGTATTAGGGATCATTCACAAACATATCGTGTTATTATTGTACTTTTAATATAAATATGTATACTTCAAATCTGTCATTCCCTTTGCTTGATATTTAATAAAGTATATGAAGGTTTCGTATTCATATTATTCGAGGACCTGCTTGTCATTCCAAATAGATCAGACATATGATAACAAAAAGAACTACATGGTAGGTAGCTGCCGAACCGTAGCTCTTGATGGTTCTTTTGTGTGTTTGTTTGTTTGTTTGTTTTTTTTTGGCGGACCTACTGTTCCGCAGCTACATGATGTGCTGCAAGCAGAAAATTATGGACTCGTACGCATATAGGATATGATCACCGCTCCCCATCTCAACCACATACTTCAAAGAGTATGAACCACGACTAGTTGTATTCACTGTAGTAAGTTAAACGGCTTATTACTTGTAAAATGATATATAATAGGTATGTCTCAAATAGGACGGTATTTGTTTCATATTGCACAGCTTTCCACGATAAAAATATCATATTGCATATCTGCGATCTGTTTTTATGAATATGTAAAATCCCATGTCATTTATGTTCCGTTCCGAATTTAATATATTAAAAATATTCTGAAATAGTTACTGGGAAATTATACAATGAGATTTTATAACAAGAAGGGTTTGAAGATACCAAAGGTGTAATCAGCATTCGTAAATCGAAGAAGAACAGACAACACAATGGTCAAGAGAAAACGGACAAACAACGATCTACAAAACATACTCATAAAACTAAAGATCGAGTAACACGAAGCCCACTAAAAATCGGGGGTGAACTCAGATGCTCCGGAAGGTAAGCAGTTTCTGCTCCACTAGTGGCACCTATCGTGTTATTACAATATATCTTGCAAGGGTAATTGTGGTAGATATCAATGAGATCAGAACAGAGACTAAAATTTGTAAAGTGAAATGAGGTCAAATAATTACAGCACTTCATCGAGTGCGAAATGATGTTTTATGGAACACTTTAAAGCAATATTGACCTCAGTCAGGAACATCGAATGATAATTCATATATAGTTTGTGTTCAGTTAAATTTATGGATTTTTTTTTATCTTCCAAAAGGGTCCTATATTAAAACTATGTTATACCACGGGTTTCCAAGTTCACATTAGAATGTTTAATTGTTCAACTCGGAAAACCGCGGTATAAATGATTTGTAGCATGAAACCATGCAATATCGCATCTAGATCATTGATTATTGCACGACTCTCTGAGAAGTAATAAATCTGCATCAATGTCTCGTATCTGGATGCATTATTTCATAGGTCTAAACTGTTACTTACATACTGGTAATACCGTATCTAAACCATACAAAAAATGAAAGGAAAAGAATACATTCATGTTACAATACATGTTATGCTATATGCAAGGGAGTAAGTCAAAGCTGCACGTATATGTAAGACATAATAGTGTCCTGTGAAATTGTGTCCGGTTGTGTTATATTTGTAATGAAAAACCTTGCATTCAAACCGAGCGAAGTCATCGCTGTGCTTTAATCCGTCCTCGGACTTTATCATAGGCGACAATTGTAAGGGCGGACACTATTTCACAGCGGACCCTTTTTAATGTCACATATACACTACAAGGATATCAATCCACCATTTCGTAATTATCACTGTGCTTGTTTGTAATGTCGGCATCATCAATGACTTCTAAATATGTGTCCTCTATTTCATTGTATACTCCATCTTCTTGGTATGGTACCCCATGAGTGGCATCATTATGAAGAGGTTCTAGTTCAGGCTGATTGATTCTCATATATCTGAAATTAATGATTCTTTAATGCCTTAGAGATATATTCCGGGAACACCGCTAAACAATTGAATACATGGTGTTCAAAATGTGCAATACTCAGTTTCTTGCATTCATCAGTAAAATGATTGAAGCTGTTTCAGCCTTGATTAGCAAAATATATTGGAAGAAACATAAAGCAATTAATAAAAACGTTTGATATGAAAATGCCTTTTCAATCATTGAAAAATGTAAAAAAGGTAAGAATGATTAATTCTTAATTCTGCTCAATTTGTGTTGTCAATGATGCTTATTTACTTGTTTGTTTGTCCGTTTTGTTTTGCTTTGCTTTGTTGTTTTTGTTGTTTTTGTTTTGTTTTAGTTTTGTTGGTTGTTTTTTTATATTTGTTTAATTCTAAGAATTGAATTAAAATTAATCTGTCAAGATTAATGTTTTTAGTGAATGTAAGAACGTGGTAATCCATTTCATCTTGTATAAAATCAAGGCGAAAGTCGAGATCTAATCACGAAGAAAGGCATTATAATGTTCTTACAAACTTATAACATTGTAAAGTCAGCCTTTAAAGCATAATAATGGTTCTAATTATTACTAGATTACATTAATCTATCAATAATTCTGAATAAATTGATTCCGATTTAGTAATGGCACCTATTGAAAGTAGGTTTCCAACGGGAATTGCGGTTTCCTCCACCAATAAAATTGACCTCTACGATATAACTGATGTATTGTTGAAAGTAGCATAGAGCACCATATTGAAAGTATGTGAACATTGTTTTCCTCAACTCTCGAGAATTAAAAAGTAGATCTATTTAACAACATTTTGAATTGAACCATTTAAAGAATTTGATAAAAGAAACATTTTTCTGAATGTTTCTAGGCCTCTGAAAATCTTTTAATATATATGCGTTTGTCAATATAACATTAACAGGCCAAATGACAGCTATTATCATCATCTGTGATTACTTGTTTTAGTAGTATTCGAAGATAAGATGTTTCAGTTGAATTATTTTATTTATCGATATTGTTTTCATAGTAAATTCGTTATTGTACTGAGAAGTTCACAAAATGTTGGTGGCGAGACCATGAAAAAGAAAATCAATAGGTGGTATATTGAGTTTGTGCAATTTGTAATTTTTAAATAAAATATCCATTTGTCTCTTGTTACTACAGTCTGAAAACACATTGGTTGTTACATTATGTTCATACTGTGGGCGTGCACCGGACAGTTGGCGACGGTAAAAAAACAAATAAATAAAATAAAATTAATTAATACAATAAGCGGCTTCGAATTAAACCATTAACACCCCTTAGTTAACTGGACAATATTTGTTTTGCCTTCATTCTAAAAAATCTGTTTTTTCTTAAATATATGCCAAAAAGGGGATAATTACTCCCAATGCCCCCTGCCTCCTAGGCCCCTGCGGTTGACGAACACTTACTGATTGCTATCTTCCAGAGAATCAATATTTTCACGTGGCAACGGGACTTCTGAAAATAAAAATCTATATTTAAATTGATATAATGAAACTTCCACAAGTGAATTTGTCAAAATAAAACTGATCTTGTTCATTTTGCTAACTTTTGTCCTTTTTCTTTTTGCCATTGTGTTGTCTGTTCTTTTCGATATACGGATTCTGATTACCCCTTTGGTACATGCATCTTCAAACTTATCTTAGATCATTTTGACATATAGAATAGTAATATAGCATCTTATTACCGCCGCCACCCCGTTGTTCCCATCCTAAGTCAGGACATGTATTACCGACGCCATATATCATGGTCTTTTTTGTGTTCAAGGATTTGAGGTGAGAGGTAGTTTTTCCTTTTCTCGATACTACTGAAACCTGTTAAAGACTTTCTTTTCACAATAATCAAATCTAAAAACAGTTAGATGTCGCACATTCATTCAGAGTTATAAGCTTCACAAAATATATATATATACATATAATTCTATTCTTACTAGACTTTATCAATAACTCGTAATCTGATTGGATATCATCACTTAGATGCGTCATTCGAAAGGAATTTATAAATCAATATTTCCGTTTACTGTACTAATATTTTTGTAGCGTTATGGCGTAGGAATATGAAAAAATAATCCACCAAGAATTATTAGTATTTATCGTCGAAAACAACACGATGTCCAAGAATAAGAATTATAAGGATTAAGCACTGTGTTTTTAGGAAATTATGTATGAATAAACTCCGGCAGCTCACTCACAACCCTTACATAAAGTCTTTCGAACTTTATTCAGTTTGTGAGTGAGTTGCCGGAGTTTATACATAGATAATTTCCTAAAAAAAGCAGTGTTTAATACTATAGTAATAGTGTGAGTGTGAGAAGAGGAATATAGTGATTAAGGCCTCTGCTTGTCAAAATGATACCTTTAGTTATAAAAACGTAGGTATCAAATTTAGTGCACACGACACTTTTCTGGAACAATATTCATCAGGTACGCTCAAAATCGAAAGATTGGAAAGACAAATAATTTAAAGTTATGGGAACAATAAAACCAAAGGGCCTAAACAGAAGAAAATCGTCACCTACATGTATGCCTGAGGGGGGAAAAACCTTAGTTTTATTAATAATTACATTATTTAAGGACTAAAGGTTTCAGCAATAGATATATCTAATAAATCATGTCAGTGCCGAAGCATCGCCTACTGGGCGGATGATACATTCAGGAACTAATAGCCCACCAGCAGAGGTATCTACCCAGTGATAGTAATAAAAACGTAGATATCTAATAGTCTACCAGCAGAGGTATCTACCCAGTGATAGTAATAAAAACGTAGATATCTAATAGTCTACCAGGAGAGGTATCTACCCAGTGATAGTAATAAAAACGTAGATATCTAATAGTCTACCAGCAGAGGTATCTACCCAGTGATAGTAATAAAAACGTAGATATCTAATAGTCCACCAGCAGAGGTATCGACCCAGTGATAGTAATAAAAACGTAGATATCTAATAGTCTACCAGTAGAGGTATCGATCCATTGATGGTAATAAAAACGTAGATATCTAATAGTCTACCAGCAGAGGTATCGACCCAGTGATAGTAATAAAAACGTAGATATCTAATAGTCCACCAGCAGAGGTATCGACCCAGTGATAGTAATAAAAACGTAGATAGCAAATTCAGTGTACACGAGGCGTTTCTGCAATAACCTTCATCAGGTACACTCAAAATCGAAAGAGTGGAAAGCCAAATAAATTAAAGTTATGTCAGAAATGAATTTCGCCTATATTCATTTTACATATAGCGTATAATATATCCAGAGAACTTGTATCTCCTGTTTGACTCATTCCTTTATTAAGAAATAATTCATGGAAGCTATTCTATGTTGTGAGTTTTAACATGGGTTGATAAAATTTACTAATATCCTGCCTTAAATTTTAAAACTCACAACACAGTATGGCTTCCATGAATTATTTCGATTCTGGTATGTCTAAAAGTACAAATGAGGTAGTACACTTTAATGAGTAAAGCGGTTATTTATATTTACGTTTGCGGGGAAGATCGCACACACTTTATATTATACAGGTTTACTGTCCTATCTCAGCTGCAAAATTCGAGCAGACGATAATTAATCAGCATGTGGTTTTACGGCGGAAAAGTGTTATTGATGGAACAGATGTAACAATAATATTGTGTTTGCACGTTTTAATTACACATCGCATATTAAATAATTTTTGGATATGTTGATTAGTTTCAGTGAATATAGATATTTGTAAAACCTTAACAACAGTGTAAATAATTTTATTGTGCGATTTTAAGTACCTAGCTTAAATGTGTTGACCGGGCATGTGCCAATGAGAATTTACGAATTAATAGATCGATGATTTGTTTACAAAGCGAAAGAAGGACGTCATATTAGAATTCTAAATTATGATTACGATCGATGTTATATGTGTTTAATACTTGAGCCATACATTTGAATAAAACAAGTTTTAATCGAGTACAACTCGCCACAAGAGGGATTCGAACGCAAACAGCTTGCATGTGATGAAGACACTGACTCCATATTTTTTTTGAAACATTAACATGCTTTATATATATGTCTTACCATACTTTACTTTGTTCGATCTGATAGCCACCCTTAGTGTTATTAGCCCGGTAAATAAAATCATCACTATTACCCCCATCATTACCCAAAACATGTTAGGACCTTCTACGGTTTCTGAAACAAATAAGTTGACTGTTTTATTAGTACATGCTTTAGGCGATGTGATTGTCATTTTGCAACGTAATTACTAGTATATGTCTATATACAGTTTAATGCTTAACGCCAATAAAACGAATAGGAATTTCCCTTTCTTGTAGTTACACAATCCCATCGTTCTTGCCTCGCTCATGACTTGTCACCAAATATGACTTATCACCAAATTTTCCACATTAGTAACACGACGGGTGCCTCTAGAGGAGCTGGAATAGCCTACACCTTGGGAGCAGCTGAAGTAACCCCCGATTATTGTGGGTTCGTTTTGCTCCATCTTCAGTGTTTTGTGTAATATAATATCGACTATTGTCTTTTCGTTCCTTTTTCTTTTGGCCATTGCATTGTTTGTCTCTTTTTCTTTTGGCCATTTGTTGTTTGCCCTTCTTCGATTTACGGGTCCTGATTACTCTTTTTGGTGTGTTCGTCAATAAATGTGTACTGAAGCTTTCAAGCATACGCACGTTTATTCAAAATGGTGGAAAATATACTCATTTACCATAGTCAAACGACTTGTACAGAGTATAATTAATATTAGATAATTTTATGGTTATTTTCTTTCAAACATATTTTACATATATGGTATAGAAAGGAGAGATTGTTAACCCTTTATGGTTCGACGTTGCCATAGAAAAGAAGAACATGTTTCTTTATAAATTGGGAGTTAATTTCCGTTACAGCAATTACATTGCAAATTATAAAACATTCATGACCGATCACATTGGAAATATATCAATTGTTTGGACTCATACAACTAGATTACCACCGACACTTTAATAGAAGTGTCTGTAATAAAGGGGAAAGTGAGCGGTCATGCGTTTGTGTGTTAGGTACATCATCTACATTTTGCTAGTGGATTTTGGAAATGTTTCCACAGTCAGTTCCGGATTTACCTATAGGTTTGATAGGCTGAAGCTTAGGGCCTCAGCCTCCGACCAAGGTGTATAATATTTTTAACACTATTATTGGACTTTCACACTTATGCTGTCATAACGTACTGTACTTTCTAAGCAACCCTTCAACAATTTTCCTTATACAGTTGCACTCCGTTTCAGAATATTGCAGAATTTTAAACACCTCTCATCATCTTTGCATCTATTCAGATTTAGTAAACACACTTCCTCCAGTCGTGAAGGTGGGGAATTGGGAGGGGCCTCACAAATGGAATAGTCTAGGGCCTCTCTTTATCTAAATCCGGCACTGTCCACAGTGGTATTTTTTTCAATTTATCGATTAAAGACTCGTTTCGTTTCTACACTTAATGTTATTCCTTCTTCAGTTTTGTGTTGATGTTCGTCTGTTCTTGTCGTTTGTTAGTTACTGCCTTTGTGTTTGTGTCCGGAATAACCCTTTTCTTCGCACACTTAGGTAACCTGTATTTGTCTGAAGTAATAAAATCATCTGTAAAGAATGCATATAATTAGAAATGGCAATATTGTCTGATATACATTAAACAGAGAAATTGTGGAATTTGTTAAACTTTTTATATGTATTACAGTGGATATATTCAAACACATTGCCAAAAAAATAAGAGATTTAAACGAGCAGATTAAATTTTACCTGAAGTGAATGGTACCACCTTAAAACAAATATTGAATAGGAATACCTTCATCATCATCATCATCAGCGTGTCGAATATCTTTACAAGCTTTGCCGTAGTTGTTGGCTACACAAACCCTGTATTCTCTTTGTGAATGACTAGTCTTGTTAAATATCAACCGACTTTCAAAACCTTTGGTCTCCACCAATTGTCCATATATGCTGATGTTAACAGCTGTTTCCTGTGTGTCTTGACGCCATTTATTAGAATTATGAATAACCTCAGAGCTTTTGTACCATTTCACAGACAATATACCGGAAGCAGAATAAAAATGCACAGCAAATATCAAACCCGTTTTCATTGGATGTGTAGTTGTATTTAAAATCACTGGTAGATCTGAAAAGCAAAAACTCAGTGATAAAAGAATTAACGAAGATAACATCATGTAATAAAAACGTAGATATCTAATTTAATGCGAACGACGAGTTTCTGGAAAAACCTTTATCAAGTACCCTGAAAGTCAACAAGCTTGGACAGCCAAATAATCTTGAAAGCCTAAACCGGATAACCTAAATCAGCTGTGGTCACTTATGCATGAGGGAGGAGAACCTTAATTTTATGAATAATTACATTATTTGGGAACTGAATTTACAATAATAAATATATATAATAAACAATGGCAGTGCTGAGGAACTGACCACTTGGCAGATGATACTCTCGATAGTAATTAAAACGATATCGAAGTTAGTGCAATATTGTGAAAAGAAAGTTTAAACAGTTGTAGCTCGTAATTTGTGTTGGTTATGAATATTGATGCAATACTGTACCTCAGATAACCAAATGTGTTAAGAAGAGTTTGAAGATACCAAAGGGGCAATAATAATTCGCCTATCGAAGAACAAACAACACAATGGCCTAAAAAAAGTACAAAAGGACAAACAACGATCTACAAAACATGCTTATAAAACTAAAGATCAAGTAACACGAACCCCACTAAAAACCAGGGTGAACTTAGGTGCTCCGGAAGGAATTATTTTCCCGAATATTCTACAAATGAACATCGGAAATGTCTGTCTTTAATATTTGAACATAGTGGTAATCAGAAGCCATAAATCGAAGAAGTACATACAATACAATGGTCCACTACAAAATAGACATAAAACTGCAGAGTGAGTAATACGAGCATTGCTAAATACCAGGGAAGACATATCAAGCCATAAATCGAAGAAGTACATACAATACAATGGTCCACTACAAAATATACATAAAACTGCAGAGTGAGTAATACGAGCATTGCTAAATACCAGGGAAGACATATCAAGCCATAAATCGAAGAGGTATAGACAACACCATGGTCCACCACAAAGTAGACATAAAACTGCAGAGTGACCAATACGAACCACGCTTACTCATCAGAGGTGAACGTCGGTGCTCCGGAAGGGTTAGCAATTCCTCTTCCACTAGTGATATCTGTCAAATTGTGAAATATCAAGGATTTTTTTTCATATCGTCTGTGTAGATGAAACGCCTACTGCAGCGGAAATCTTTGTAGGACAACTCTTACGCGCATGACAATCATTTTATTCAGATAGGGACAAACATTGCGATAACAGTTACAATTACAAATGTACTTTATTACTAATTAAAATAGTATATTATGTGATAATACCGTATTCATTCTAATTGACGCCCCGGGGGCACTGCATTTTTTTCAAAACGGGGGCGTTAATTTCGTTGCTAAATTCTTCAATTAACACCAATCACTGTTATCCGAAATATACTATAACGCACGCACCCTTGTAGATCTATAAATGACAGCCCCGAACACTGACTTGTTCAACAGCGTCTTGTACATAAAACAGTAAGAAGTAGATTCGTAGTTTATTAGTTCATTACCGCTAGTTGTCATCCGATTTGCATACTGATAGGATTTATTGGTTAGTATTTAGCTGAAATAAAAAGATTTTCCTGGTGTAAATTTGGTAAGTCACTTTCACTTTTTACGGTTGGAAAAGGGGGGCAGGGGCGTCAATTAGAACGAATACGGTATCTACTTTTC
>MJUT01011821.1:0-16866 GCA_002080005.1 Gigantidas platifrons
TGAAATATTGTTGAAAGTGGCGTTAAACACCATAACCCTAACTCTAAACTATCCAATGGTGTTTGTTCAGCAAAGTAAACGTGATCGTATTACATGATGATCGTATTGGATGTTGAATTGGTTCCAAGTGGGGAAAAATGTCAAAACTCTTACAACCAACGACGGCAAGGGATGCAAAGTGATGACAAATAATGACATCACACTTTGGGTCAGGTGAGCTAAAAAGTTCAAAGCTTGAAATCCCGTCTATTATATCATATCACAAACGGTATTAATTACATAATAGCACTATGCATCTTTCTGAAATGGATTTTCCTACAGAATGTACTTACAAACAACTCATCAAAAACAGACAAACAATATATACATTTGTCTGCCCATATATATGAAAACATCCTATTTTGGGCATCTTTTTTTTTAAATATAGAAGTCAGAACCTCAATTAACAATCCCAACCATTATTTTGTGTACAGGATATAGCTATTATCTGGCAATGAATTGTATACAGACATCATGACGACAAAAGAATCATACCAAAATATGGCTGCAAAAATTTGTGATGGTATAAACATCACAATCATAGTAGGTAAAGCAATACCAGCAAGACCAAAAATCAAAATGACAACAGAAAAACAGGAAGTGAAAACAGGGAATATTTTAAAATTTTAAATCATTGGGCTTTCCCTGTTAATTTTATGAGCTCTCCTTATCCTGCTTAAAGAACTTACAAAGATATACAGTGCACTATTATACTATTCATTTGCATATGATGGAGTCGTTAGTGGAGCAGGAAGCATGTACCCTTCCGGAGCACCTGAATTTATCACCATCTTTGTGGGTTTGTAAAGCTCAATATTTTGTTTTCTGTGTCGTGTTCTTTTTCTTTTTGTCTCATATTTTTACTATTGTATTGTCTCTCCGTCTTCAATTTATGTGTTCTGATTACAGCTTTACTATCTTCAAACTTCCCTCAGTCTTTATGGGGTTCAGAATGTGTGAAGAAAAAATTGAACCATGCAGTTAAATCTCTGTATAGGGGTTTCATACTTCTTTTCAAATTCCAACAATTTTTCTCAAATGCATTTTCACTTTCCAAAGAAATATGAAATGTAATAAATCTAATGACCTAATAAAGGATTGAAACATTATGTCCAACCAAACCATTTCCTGTGTCAAATGTTCTAGAAACCATGGATATGTCACTTCTCCAATAACAACATAATACATTTATTGGTATTAAAAAGGTGTTTTACTTGACAAGTTCTTTATTTTCTTTTTGGGGGGCCTTTGTGGTCATGATGGTATGGTAGTTGGATTTATAACTACCTGTGCAATCAGTGCCTATCACCACTGAAGTTGTGAGTTCGAATCTCGCTCATGGCGAGATGTACTCGATACAACATTATGTGATAAAGTTTGTCAGTGACTTGCAACAGGTCAGTGGTTTTCTCAGGGTACTCTGATTTCCACAACCAATAAAACTGACCGCCACGATATAACTGAAATATTGTTGAAATTTGTGTTGAACATCATAAACCTAAACCCATTTTCACATCTGACTAAAACTAATATGAGTTTAATCAAGTTTATTCCTTATCAAAACATGTTTCTAAAATATCACACAATTATGTAGCACATAATTAGAATATTTAACATTAGCACTAAACAGAGCAACAGAATACCATGGAAAAAGACAGTACATGTAGTTAAAAACAAAAATACACAAACAATGTCTGAACTGCCTTGTAATATATAATAAGAGATAGAACCAGAGGCTCCCAGGAGCCTGTAATCACTCACCTGGATCAAAGCTGCTTTCAATAACAATGCAACTGCACTGTGGTGGCCATCTTGGTGGGAGAGCGTGACTGCCGTACACAATTTTGGAAAAGGACCATCGAATGACTATTCCATCAAAGTTTGGTTCTAATTGAGCTACTGGTTCCAGACAAGATGGTTTTTATGTGAATTTCCTATAGGGTCCTATGTTAAACTAAGTTCAGCTGTGCAGCCAACTTGGTCAGAGGGCAGGACCACCAGATGCAATTTTGGAAGAGGACCATCCAATGAATACTTTATCAAAGTTTGGTTCCAATTAAGCAACTGGTTCCAGACAAGAAGATTCTTATGTGAATTTTCCATAGGGTCCTATGTTAAGCTATGTTCGGCTGTGGGGGCCATCTTGGTCGAAGGGAAGAACCGCCGGACACATTTTTGGAAGAGAACCATCCAATGAGTATTTCATCAAAATTTAGTTCTTATTGAGCAAATGGTTTCAGACAAGAAGATTTTGATGGGAATTTCCCATAGGATCCAATGTTAAATTAAGTTCAGCTGTGGTGGCCATCTTGGTCCGAGGTCTGAAATGCTGGACACAATTTTGGAAGGGGACCACCCAAGGATCATTTCAGCAAAGTTTGGTTGAGATTGGCTTAGTGGTTTCTGAGGAGAAAATTAAAATGTGAAATGTTGACGGACGGACGACGGACGAAAAGTGATGGCAATAGCTCACATGGTCTAAAGGCCAGGTGAGCTAAAAACGGAATATATGTTAAACTACTCCTTGCCATGTAGCTGCAGTTAAAATTTGAGCTCATTTTGACTTAAACTAAGCAACAATGGACAAATGAAGAAATTTATATTTTTAGCAACATCAGCCATCTTGAATGGAGGGCGGGGCTGTCAGACACAATTTTGAAAGGGACCCACCCAGGAACCATCCCTGCCAGGTTTGGTTTAATTTAGTTCAGCGGTTTCAGAGAATAAGATTTAAATGTGATCTTTTATCAAAATATGCCTAATTTGCATAATCGGTATAACTCGGCTGAAAGAAAAATTTCACAGAAAAACCCAGACTATATGTTTAACTAATCCTTGCCATGTAGCTGCAGTTAAAATTTGAGCTCATTTTGACTTATACTAAAGCAGCAATGGACAATTGAACAAATTTCTATTTTTAGTAATAGCAGCCATCTTGAATGGAGGGCGGGACTGTCGGACACAATTTTGAAAGGGACCCACCCAGAGACCATTCCTGCCAGGTTTGGTTTAATTTGGTTCAGAGGTTTCAGAGGAGAAGATTTAAATGTGATCTTTTATCAAAATATGCCTAAATTGCATAATCGGTATAAATCGGCTGAAAAAAAAATTTCACAGAAAAACACGGAATATATGTTAAATTACTCCTTGCCATGTAGCTGCAGTTAAAATTTGAACTCATTTTGACTTGTACTAAAGCAGCAATGAACAATTAAAATTTCATCCCCCCTTTTTTCTATTTTTAACTTGGTGGCCATCTTGGTTGGAAGTCGGGATCACAGGACACAATTTTGGAAGGGGGCCATCCAAGGACCATTCCACCAAAGTTTGGTCTAAATTGGCCAAGTGGTTTCTGAGGAGAAGATTAAAATGTGAAAAGTTTACGACGGACGGACGAAACCTGATGGCAAAAGCTCTCATGGCCTTTGGCCAGGTGAGCTAAAAAGGGAACAAAAGCCTTCAAAAATGGTGCAATCCACCTGCAGTAATGATATGCAAATCTTTATATTGTAATAAGCCAGCAGGAAAACCGCTCGTAGCCATTGGCCATCAGCAATCCTCGTTAAAAAATAAAGATAGCAGCAAGCAAAGTATTGAAGAAGTCACATTTAAAATAAAGAATGAGTTTCACATATCAACTTTTGTGATAGATGATAAAAACAACATGACTTCCCAAAAATTATATGTCTCACTAAAATACAATTAAACTAAATTTCTACCTTATTCTGCCTTAAAATATATCAATTTTGACCATCAGAAGAAATCTCTATTTCTAAACATATACATTTTGAAAAGGAACACGTAAGGAATACCTCAGCCATGTTTCAGTTAGCTTAATGATAATAATGGCCGACGGACTAACAACGGATCCTGCATGATGCCATGCAAGCTTAAAACTGCAATACATCTAAATAGGATTGGATTAGGATTATTGTGTTTAATACCACATTCAACAATATTTCAGTTATATCATTGTGGTCAGTGGTGGAGGGGAAACTGGAGTATCCGGAAAAAGCCACCAAACTGCCACAAGTCACATAATGTTTACATCTAAATAGATTGGTTCATTGATATAGATATATATTATTTTCTATACAAGTATCTACAACAAAATAAATTAACAGGTATAAACTGATCTCAGCATCAAATACTATTTCTTTGAGGTAACAAAAGGATGTTTTTAGATCAAAATCATATAAACATACAAAAGGATCATGGAATTTTTTTTTTTTTTTTACAATTAGAGAATTTCTAACTATACAATTACCCACCAAAAAACTTCTATATGAAGATATATGTTATATAATTTATATTACACTTTTTTTTTTGTTATACGATTATGTGTAAGTAACAAACTATTATAAAATTATAAAATTTGCCATGTACTGTACATCTATACTATAAACCGTTGAAATGCTAGTCAACACATATTTTCTCTTGATTTACAGAAATCAATGTCCAAATTGAAAAACAAAATAATTTGCATATAAGTCAACAAAAGAACAATTTAAAGTGGTACTATAGTTTTGAGTAATAACACCTACAATGACAATTTCATATTTAATCTAATTGCTATATTGTCTAAAATTTTCTTAAAGGTAGCCTAATTTTATCATATTATTATTGCATCCACATAATCATTTTCCATTGAATAATTCCACCAAGTTTTGTCCCCAGATAACTATTATGTACACATAACACGTAGATAACTAATATGTACACATAACACGTAGATATCTAATTTAGTGCACACAACACGTTTCTGGAATAATCTTCATCAGCTACGCTCAAAATAGAAAGATTGTAAAGCCAAATAATTTAAAGTTTTGGGAGCAATAAAACCAAAGGTCCTAAACAGGATAGCCAAAATAGGCTAATGTCACCTATGATTGAGGGAGGAATATATATAAAATATGATGGATTGTTGATATATTGTTTGTTGTTTAACGTCAAGCAGCAAATATTTCATGCATATTCAGGACCAAAATAAGATCAACAAAATGTACAGACATGAGAGAGGTATGTGAAAACCAGGGCAACAACTATTGACTGGTCACTAGAAAAGTATGGAGAGCTGGTAGGCACAAGAATTTAGAACATATGTCTTTTTTTTTTAACTTAATAATTATATTCCCTGGTAATAAAAACTAGAACTGTCCGCATAGCGGGACTAATACCCCCCGCTTCACTCTGACTGTGTCCAAGATTATTGAAAACTAAGTCTACACGGAAAATATATTATTTGTCAAATTATAATATTTAATCACATTCAACAAAAATAAAAACGTTGTAGCATAAAAACTGTAAGAGGAGTTGCACGGACAATCCATGTACCCTTTCAGCCAAATTCACAAATAAAAAAAAATAACTAAGTTCAACAATCTATATTTTTTGGTAACATTCATGAAAATCAAAATCCTTACAACATGCACATCTTTGATATGAGTACAAATGTTCTGCAATGTAAAAACTTCCTAACTTACAAACTGTAGGAGGAGTTGCGCAGACAAACCATGTACCCTTTTTGCCATATTCACACAAAAATGGCTAAGTTCAACAATCTATATTTTTAGTAAAAATGCACAAAAATCAAAATCCTTACCACATGCACATCTTTGATATATGTACAAACAATCTACAATATAAAAACTTCCTAGCGTAAAAACTGTAGGAGGAGTTGTGCGGACAAACCATGTACCCTTTTAGCCAAATTCACCAAAATATGACTAAGTTCAACAATCTATATTTTTGGTAAAAATGCACAAAAATCAAAATCCTTACAACATGCACATCTTTGATATATGTACAAATAATCTGCAAAATAAAAACTTCCTAGCAGAAAAACTGTAGGAGGAGTTGCACGGACAAACTATGTACCCTCTATGCGGACAGACAGACAGACGGACAGACGGACAGACAGAGTGAAACCTATATACCCCCCCCCAAACTTTGTTTGCGGGGGGTATAAATATCAAAATTAGTGTGCATGACCCATTTCTGGAATAACCTTCATCAGGTACTCTAAAAATAGAAATACTGGAAAACCAAATAATACAAAGTTTTGGAAGCAATTTAAACCAAAGGGCCTACACAGGATAGCCAAAATTGGATAAGGTCACCAATACCTGATGGAGGTAAGCTATCATATTACGTTCCCATGACCCAATACCTGATGGAGGTAAGCTATCCTATTACTTTCCCATGACCCAATACCTGATGGAGGTAAGCTATCCTATTACGTTCCCATGACCCAATGCCTGATGGAGATAAGCTATCCTATTACGTTCCCATGACCCAATGCCTGATGGAGTAAGCTATCCTATTACTTTCCCATGACCCAATACCTGATGGAGGTAAGCTATCATATTACATTCCCATAACCCAATACCTGATGGAGGTAAGCTATCATATTACGTTCCCATGACCCAATACCTGATGGAGGTAAGCTATCATATTACGTTCCCATGACCCAATGCCTGATGGAGGTAAGCTATCCTATTATGTTCCCATGACCCAATGCCTGATGGAGGTAAGCTATCCTATTACGTTCCCATGACCCAATGCCTGATGGAGATAAGCTATCCTATTACGTTCCCATGACCCAATGCCTGATGGAGGTAAGCTATCCTATTACGTTCCCATGACCCAATGCCTGATGGAGGTAAGCTATCCTATTACTTTCCCATGACCCAATACCTGATGGAGGTAAGCTATCCTATTACGTTCCAATGACCCAATGCCTGATGGAGGTAAGCTATCCTATTACATTCCCATGACCCAATGCCTGATGGAGGTAAGCTATCATATTACATTCCCATGACCCAATACCTGATGGAGGTAAGCTATAATATTACATTCCCAGTCATGGACTAACAATCTGTGTAATCACGAACACGATTAAACATTATTATCAGAGAAAAGTCTTGGACTATGATCTCAAATAGTTAAGAATCAAAAATAATATTGCAACAATGAAAACAAAATTAGGTATTCTTCGTGTGTAAATTACAGGTATAGGCAGGGCCGGATTATCCAATAGGCTAGTATAGGCTGCTTAAAGATTTTCAAATATTTACTCTAGTTTATTTAAAGAATTTGCAATAAGTTTACTTCAAGCTATGTAAATGTCGCTAAACTATTTCATGAGTAAAAAATATTCAAGACGGGTGTGGGTGAGTTAGAGGCTAGTTAGATACATTAGGGGTACATTGAAGGCCGTAATTCAAAGAAAGACAATACAATGGCCCAAAGAAAAAGGACAAACAATGATGCACAAAACACAACACAGTAAACTAAAACTTGAGAAACACTAACCCTACTAAATACTAATTGCCTTTTTTACATAAACATAACTTTCTATTGATTTACTGAATGAATTAAACAATGTAGGTAGAGTTAGCAGTGAGACTTTAATTTCCAATTATCTGACATTTCACAGTTGAGTCAGAACAGGTAAACAATAGTAGATGCAGTAATGGCCTATTACCTGGTCCCAAGATTCAGTGAATTTTTCAAAATACTCATTACTATCCCCTTTTTTTTGGTGCTAAATACAGGTCAAATGTCAAATAATGAAACACACTGAAACTTGTTTGCAATTATGTACAACATTATACCTTATGCAACCATGTAATTTTCCCATATCTAGGTCATTTCGGTCTATTTTTATTGAAATTTTGGGCTTGAAAACATAAAGAACAGCCTTCAACCACTTTTTGTTTAATTTTACATATCTAAACATCAAAACAAAATTGGGTACAAGACTGTGCCCAAAATGTGTCGCTAAATGCGGTAAAGATAAATAATTTCAATGAAATTGGGATATTGACCTTACTTTTAAGTGCTAAATCCCCTGGAAAAGATATATACAACTGATTTTTTATCTTTACCTTTTTATGACTTGTCAAAAAATTTAGTATACAGAATTCTTATTCTGCAGCACTCAATTTTTTGGGAGCCAAATAAAAGCTTTTATATAATGCATCTACTCCTCTCACAAATAACCAAATCACAAACAATCCAATTTACCAACAAAATAATATTCACATCAGTCAAAAATAAAAACAATGGCTACAAAAAATCAATAACAGTTTCAGCAGTAAAATATTCTAGCACTGTATTTCAGGAGGGGATTTATACTGTAATGCCCATTTTAAAAGGGTTAGGGGGTTATGGTGTTTAACATCACTTTCAACAATATTTCAGCTTTATAGGAGAAAACCAATGACTTGCCGCATTTAACTGACAAACTTTTATCACAAAATGTTGTATTGAGTACTCCTTGTCATGAGCGAGATTCAAATTCATAACTTTAGTGGTGACTGATTGCATAGGTAGTTGTAAATCCAACCATCATATGATCATGACAACTTCCCCTTTTAACAACAGATTGCAGACTACAAATATATATTGTTGTAATTGTTTGTTCCATTAGTAAGAAAGGATGGGGATGTAAATGAACATGAGAGACTTTCTAACACTACACTTAGACTTAGACACACATTAAAGTAAAGGAACAACACTTTTCTTGCTGCTCTATATTTCAGAGTCACAGTGGGGTCTTAAACAATGACCATATCACATACCCTATAATGAGTGTGAAACAGAACCTAGCCTGCAGTTTAGCAATACTCTTTATTTCTGTCGACAAACGTTACATCCTGTGTATGAATTTTACTTCCCAGATGCTGGGTTATCAAATAAAAAACAAAATACAGGTGAAGTAATCTTACAAATACCGTCATCATAGTATCCAAACCTCATTACAAGGTAACAAATACAGACAAGAAGAACAACCACAGGGTTCTTATCAAGTAAATAGTAACTACACAGTTTGATGTGAGCCGATTAATTGGATGGACTGTATGCATATTTTAGAAAATAACATCTAAACAAATATTTTTTACATGATCTCCGAAAGTATCAGGTGAGGATGAATTTGACATAATCGCCAGCTTGTTGAAGACAGTCAGTTTTCAGTATAAGAAGCAGAAATTGATCAAAGGATGATTAATGCCAGCATTTAATAAATATTTTATGTACACAAAAAATTTGAAACAAATATTGTTCTTAATCACAAAAACATATATATATATAAACATGAACACATGCCATTGTTCCTTCAGATTTTAATTTGTAAGACAATTTTTTATTTTGTTACACCTCTATTTTTTGTCACTGATCAATTTTACGGCTTAAATGTCGTCAATTTTTGAACAAATCTAATTTTATTAATTCATTTCTTAATTAAACTTTCTTTTCATAATTTCAGTTTATTTATTTTGCATGAGTTTAAAAAAAGTGACAAATTGCCTGGATTGTAACCATTTTGAATAGAATCAGGGTTACCCACAGAAAACTACTGACCTGTCGCAAGTCACTGACAAACTTTATCACATAATGTTGTATCAAGTACACCTCACCATCAGTGGGATTCGAACTCACAACTTTAGTGGTGATAGGTACTGATTGCACATGTAGTTGTAAATCTAACTACCATATGATCACGACAGCCCCTGAATAGAATCAATCTCATAAGAAGTCAGAGCTCGAAATTAACGCTAGCAAGCAGGCAAATTGCTAGTTGAAATTTCAATTTGCCTTAATTTTGCTAGTGAATAAAGCTAGAACTAGCAGAATTTTGCTAGTTGTAAAAAAATTATGTGTTCAGAATCGTATCTGAACTATGACAAACGTGTAAATTTGTTTTCTCGTAAGATCGGTAAAGATCGCATTGACTTCATAAAAAAGGACGGTATAGTTACATATTTGTCCGAGAAATACGAATATTGATGTCTCTGTCTGAGAAATACGAACAACCATACTGGTTCCCGGTTTTTAAAATAACATCTGGTTGTAATTTTCACAGTTCAAGTTACCAGTCGAAATGTCAAAAAGAAGAAAAGTTTCTGATCACGATCGCGACGTTACAAAAATTACGAAATTCTTTCGCCAAGTTTCAGGTAGATTTATAATTGTGATTAGTGTTGACAGTGATTAAAAGGAAATAATCATGAAAATCGTTGTGTGACAGCTGTTACACTATCGTATGAATGCAGCCAATGCGTGTATGCTTGCAAGAATGGCAAGATTACGATTGTCGTTTATCCAACTTTGGCCTAGCTAGAGTAAATCAATTATCGTGTTTTTAACAGAAGTGATCTTCTAATTTTATTCAAATAATTATTATTGCTCTGTTTCCAGCTTGAATACCTCTAACTCATCTCTTTTATACAATTTTCACACGAAAAAAAGCAACAACAATATTAACAGACAGGCATATTTCCTTTACTGGCTTTACAATAATTATTCGGTCACATTAAATAATGAAAGATAAAACAGACAAGCCAGTCATTAGTTATTATCTTGGTAACAATTATATAATTATTTGAGATGAAAAAAGTTCAGTACAATACATGCACAGTTATGCAGTATACCCACAGCTTTTTTTCATTTGAGGGTACATGTAATTTTTTGAAGGTACAGTGTGTGGCTCTTTATATTACTGTCCAATAAAACATTGTTTAAAACACTGTATGTTTTCATATGATATGGCCATTCCCCAGGAAATATTAATGCTTGTTTGTTTATATCAGGTACATGTTTCTTTTAAGAAATAAATCATGGAAGCCAGAATGTCCGGGAGCGACTTACAAATGTACTTAATGGTCAAGGACACTTTTCACAATGCGATATAGTCAGAGACAGTGAATTGCTTAATCTAATAAAACCTTAGTCTTATTGTTACATATTTCAATGAAAATAACGTACATTTTTTTGTTAAATTTGGTTGCTAGTCAGGTCAGTCTGTTTGCTAGTAGATTTTTATTTAACTAGCAAAGTTTTGCTTGGGATGAAAAAAGTTAATTTCTAGCCCTGGAAGTCAAAATCACCAATACCAGTTTAAATTTAACCAAACAAAAGTACCTTGTGTCCCCATGATTACCACTGTATCTTTTTTTTCATTTCAGATGTTTATTGGAGCTTTTTACATTTAGGCAATTTCTTTAACACACTTAGCAAACATCTTACATGTTTTTTTTCAATTCTGACATAAAACTTTCAATTCAGCATAAAGGGAAATAATCCTTACCAAAACATAAATTGTTTGTCATTGTGCATAATAACATTTATAAATGCAACTGATACTCATTTTGACTATAAATAAATTTAAATATCCTAATATGTTATGTTTAAAATATTTTACAGAAGAAAGGGGAATGCTTTAAATGCTATGTGTATTAACCATCTTCTTCCTAATAATTCCTCCTAAAAAACAATTGTGAGAAAGTCTAAATCAAAATAAATCAGAATTTGTGGAAATCAATGCTTAAATAAACAAGATTTTGAATCTGATTCAAATATGAAACTGTTTTCTCTTTCAAGACATCTTCTACCTTATAATTCATTTCAAAAAACAACAGTGAAAAAAGTCTAAACCAAAATAAATCTGAATTTGTGGAAATCAAAAAACAAGATTTTGAGTCTTATTCTAATATGAATTGGTTTTCCCTTTCAGCACTTTAGTTATTTCATTGTGGGCTTTGTTTGACATTTTCTTCTTCTTTTTCATTGTCTGATTCTTTCCCTTCTTTTTCCTTCTGTTGTACTTTTTCTTCTTTTTCCTTTTGTTTTTCCTCTTCTTCAATCTGCATTTCTTTCTTACAGAGATCAATAAGTTCTGTGACTTGACCAGATTCTAATTTGATGTTCTCGTGTCCAATTAGTTTCAACACCTAGAAATAAGCATATAGTTGGTACAGTGGGACCTGTCAAATCTGATACACTAACGAACCAATGAAATGTGTCAGACTGTACAGGATGTCAGCATACTCAGGTTTTATTTTAGTTAACAGAAATATTTTGGGACCATAATGTTTTGTTGGATGTCACAGGATGTCGGAAAGCTCATATATCAGATTGCACAAGTTCAACTGTATATATGTAAAAATATAAACGCTTTGTCTTTATTCGCCAATACATGTACCAATAACTTGCCAACATTTTCATATAAATTGTTGAATTATGATCCAAGTAATCTGTCTAATCAATAACTGGATGTTAGGAATTGATTACAATGTGTACACTGCTTAAAGGGACTTTTCTTTCATTAAGATTGGATGAGCGAGTGATTGTTGTGAGCAATTTACCATTGACATGGTTTTCATGATTGAATTTGAAATCTGAACATCAGAATTAATGGTATCAAAACAATTTTTAGAAAAAGACATATTTTCATGTTTTATATCATTTTCCTCACAAAATATGATAGTTTTTTCAACAGTTTTTCAACATTGTACATCATTAATATAAATTTGGGAGAATTTGTAAAATATTCATTTCTGTTATATTTCAGAGTTCATTTTTTTGTCAGAGCTTGAAATCCAAATGTAAAATTAACATCTAAACTACATATAAAATGAAATGTGTATAACATTATGTCAACTTATATATGCTTGCAAGATGTTTTATTTTCAATTTAAAAAAACATCTTCGCTGGCCAAGGGTTATTATCCACCTCATCTCCTCTTAACCCATGGCAGCATTAGCTGTAATTTCATAATTCCTGGGCACTGCCCTCTGCTAGATTTTGTTTATTATCATTTTCAGTCAATCAGCACATGGCATTAATTTCACCTTGTGTCAAAATATGACTGAAAAAACTAAATGTGTGCCAAATAAAGTGATTCTATCCTTTTTTGCCAGTTCCTTATTGGAAAGATTACACATATTCATATATATTATATTTACATTTTTCCTACAGAAAGCATGTTTTTGTAATACGTATTCTGATTGGTTGCAGCTATTGCTGGCTGCATCCAGTTAATACATTGATAAGTGTGACCAAGAAAACCCAGCTAACACCACCAAGGGTGAAGAGATTGGGAGGCAGATCAGAACTCTTGGCTGATGAAGATGCTTACAAAACAGAGTAATGATATGCTTAAGTATATCTTGCCTAAAATGACTAGACAGTATTTTCTCACTAAAGAGATAAACCAGATCCTATTTTTAAAGGTGGAAGATATTTTTGTCTTGTACATCGATAAATCGACAATTTACTTCAACAATAGAAAACAATTTTGCCAGAAAACGCTTGATGGTATGCAAACAAAACAAAATGGGTTAAGTGAGAAATAAAATCAAACATCGGAAAAAGTACAAGATAGGGAAATCTTCAAGTATATAGTATTACCTTGAGAACATGACTAGCATCAATGATTCCGTCCCTATCTTCATCTAAGACTTCTACAATCTTCTGTAGTCTAACTTCATCTGGAACTTTCTGTAGCCTTCGTAATCCTAATAACATGTCGTTGATACTGATAACTAAACCTCTGTAATATAACAAATATTCATATATAATATTTCTCAATAATTTGTTAATTTCCCTTTCAATCTTTACATGTGTTTATACCTGTTATCAAGTGACAAGCATGATTGATTTATACCTGTTATCAAGTGACAAGCATGATTGAACGTTTATACCTGTTATCAAGTGACAAGCATGATTGATTTATACCTGTTATCAAGTGACAAGCATGATTGATTTCTAACATGATGATATATTGATGTTACTGATTTCTAATATGACAAATTTTCAGTCGTCCTGAATATAGCTGAAAAATTGCTCGTTGGACGTTAAACATCAATCAACAAGCATACTATTGTTGATATGTTTTACTTGAAATGGACATCAGGTCCTCATGACTACATCCAACAAAAATTGAACAAGTTGATATGTAAACTTAATGTAGTTAATCAAATGACATGAATGTGGTTACCGGGAAATAATTCAAGTACTGAAAATGTTTAACTCATTCGACCCCAATCCCACCTGTAGTCGTCATAAAAATACTACAGTAATTGGCCGATTAATGCTGGGTGGTTATCAGCAGCAGCATAGATATAGTATTGGGACTGAATGGGTTAATAGTTTTTTCTCTCGAATAATCAATAAAGTTCGTAAAAAGTTGACAAACTTCGTTTCTGATATTTTCTGCATCATCATTTCCTCGTCAACATGTGAGAGTTCAGCATGGATCAGTGTCTTCTCCTTAGTTGTGATCTCCTCATTTAGGTCCATTCTCTCCTGATGAAGCTCGTTAATCTTCTCATCTAACTGTTTCACCACCTTGTCGACACGTTTTCCTAATTTCTTGGCAGACTTAGATTCTTTAATGTCTTCTTCATCTCCACCAGTTGACAATATCACAGATCGTAAATCTTCTAAATCCTATAAATCATGTACATTTAATAGATAAATAAAATCATTTAACTAATCCACAAGGAGGTCAGGGGTCATCATAACCCTGATTGTATGGTAATTGTATTCACA
Source organism: Gigantidas platifrons (assembly GCA_002080005.1). Taxonomy (NCBI): domain Eukaryota; kingdom Metazoa; phylum Mollusca; class Bivalvia; order Mytilida; family Modiolidae; genus Gigantidas; species Gigantidas platifrons. The sequence goes on from MJUT01011821.1 coordinate 14,378, forward strand.
TCTACAAATGAAATCACAGCCTATTACCATTAAAGGTTGCTAGTTCAAGTGATCGAAACTACGAGGTGTGCTTGATTTAACATAATGTGATAAAGTTGGTCAGTAGCTTGCAAATGGTTGGTGGTTCACTCTATTCCTCTACCAATAAAACTGACCACCATGATAAAACTGAAATATTGTTTAAAATGGCAGCAACAACAGTTCCTCACTATAAAACCCAAATCAGAAAAGCTGACTGAAAGCTGTTCGTTTCTATTTAAATTCTTAATTATAACAGAATTATTCACAGATATAAACTTGAATGATTTTTATTCGCAGATAACATTTTTTTTTATGTCTCAGCAAAAGTTGTGAAGGTTAATAGCTATCAAAACTTTTATTGTTGTACAATATATGACATAGAGGTGTAACAATAATGTATTATTACACCATAAAAATATCAAATATTGTATCCTTAACAATTTGATCAGATGATTGTCTCTATATATTATGTATTACCTCTTTGTATTCATCTAAATCTTCTTTCAAGTCTTGAAGTTCTGCTTCTTTAATGTTAAATTTCCTCTCTATGGCAATGTTTTCTATCGCTGATTCAATCTCCTTAAGATCTTCAGCAGATAACTCTTCTTCAGCACTGACACCTCTGATCTCTATAAAAATATTATTTATTTGCATATATCATTATATTAATCTAATGAACTGTGAAAAGGTTAACTGTATTTGTGTTTTTCTCTATGTTTTTATGATTTAAAGTCGGATATCATCAGAAAAAAGTCAATTCATTTTGAAAATCTAATTATCAACGAAATTATAATAAAATGTACTTTTTCTTTGCAATTTCAATATAATTTTATAAACTAAAAATTTTGAGAATACACAAGTTAAACACAAAACTGAATAAATTTCCTCCAAACCACAGTACAAAGATAGTACTTTTGTAGACAAATAATTTAAAGGCCGTCTTTAAATCATTCAGATTTGAAAAAAAACATCCTTCTAAAAATTATCTATAAATAACTACTATAAACTACATACTTTTCCAGAATACATATGGGTGCAATTTCTTTTTGAGAAAGTTGCCATCAAAAACATAATCATACTTTTATAGGATGCATTGATTGCTTAATGAGATAAAAACATGATCTAGTTTACCTTCTTCTGCCTTTGTGACAATATCTGGAGAAAAATCCTGTAATGTTTCAGTTTCCATAGCAACTCTGGCAGCAATGGCTTCTGCTTTCTCTTCTTCTTTCTGATAAAAAAATAATAATATTTAAATTAATTCCAAGTTCCATCTGGATTTACTTCTAACTGACAATTAATAAAACTGGGTATTTCTCTAATATAACTACACCAGAATATGTAGAGCAGAAAATGAACAGTAATAATGAAAGAGAATGAGAATAATTATATTCTATTTATATCTTTTATTCCTGATGACATGCACCCAGACAACAAAAACATAAGAGATGACAAAAGAAGAAGAATGAATCCCTTTTTCTGATTTTTCAACTTGCTATAAATTGTTGATCATTCTTATTGCATAGTATTGCTTTGCATTGACTCAGACTTGGGGTCAATTACTTTGAAGTGTAATTGAATACATTACAATTACTTTTCAATTTTCATGATTACATTACATAATAAGTCATTACAATTACACCAATTTTCAAATGTAATTGATTAAATTACATTTACTTTTGAAATATAATCAATTACATTACTGATTATATTTAATGCTTTGACAACCAATATTCAAGTTTGCTATATTTATTCTTTTTATGATCATGCTTCATTTTTTTTCTTTGTGCTTAAGTTGGTATGTGTACAAAATTATAATTAAAGCTATGATATCTATTTTTTTTTATGTTTATTTATTCAGATAGAATTTTTGTATTGGCTTAGAATCTATAGAAATATCGTAATCAACCTGTAGCAGTAGAATCTATATATATTTTTTACAGTATAGAATGGAAATATAGAAGTTGTGTTCATTCTGTATGATATTCTATAAACAGAGTAAAATGTTTGCTCTTGATCAATTTTTTTTTCCATAAACAACTTATTCACAAAATAATAATAAACTAACCCTTGTTTGTTCTTGTTTTTCTTTTTCTTGTTCCTCCATTTTATCCTTCGATTCTTTCTCTATAGCCTCTTGTTCGTGTTTCAACACTTCAATCTTTGTACTTGGGTCAATCTTCTCTCCAGATATCTCAGCAACCTTCATTGTAGCTTCGTCAGTCTGCAAAATATTAGTTAAACTAAAGGTACTGTGGAAAAACCTCACAACTTGATACTGTATTCAGTTTGACATACAAACTATCATGATTATAAAACAAACATATTGTCTTGGGGGAAAATCACACAATGTAGATGGTGCCGGGTGGCTCAATGAGTTAGGAAGTTGGATTACCTAAGAGCTCATACAAGCCTATCATCAATATGCGTGGGTTCGCGTCCGGCTTTGTAAATTACAAAAAAAGGTG
>MJUT01011823.1:5739-16839 GCA_002080005.1 Gigantidas platifrons
ACCAGTATCATTATACGTTCTCACACAATAATACCAGTATCATTATACGTTCTCACACAATACTACCAGTATCATTATACGTTCTCACACAATAATACCAGTATCATTATACGTTCTCACACAATAATACCAGTATCATTATACGCTCTCACATAAGAATACCGATATCATTATACTTTCTTACACAAGAATACCAGTATCATTATACGTTCTCACACAAGAATACCAGTATCATTATACGTTCTGACACAATAATACCAGTATAATTATACGCTCTCACACATTAATAACAGTATCAGTATACGTTCTCACACAATAATACCAGTGTCATTATACGTTCTCACACAATAATACCAGTATCATTATACGTTCTCACACAATAATACGAGTATTATTATACGTTCTCACACAATAATACCAGTGTCATTGTACGTTCTCACACAATAATACTGGTATCATTATACGTTCTCACACAATGATATCAGTATCATTATACGTTCTCACACAATAATACGAGTATTATTATACGTTCTCACACAATAATACCAGTATCATTATACGTTCTCACACACTAATACCAGTGTCATTGTACGTTCTCACACAATAATACTGGTATCATTATACGTTCTCACACAATGATACCAGTATCATTATACGTTCTCACACAATAATACGAGTATTATTATACGTTCTCACACAATAATACCAGTATCATTATACGTTCTCACACAATAATACCAGTATCATTATACGTTCTCACACAAGAATACCAGTATCATTATACGTTCTCACACAAGAATACCAGTATCATTATACGTTCTCACACAAGAATACCAGTATCATTATACGTTCTCACACAAGAATACCAGTAGCATTATACGTTCTCACACAATAATACCAGTATCATTATACGTTCTCACACAATAATACCAGTATCATTATACGTTCTCACACAAGAATACCAGTATCATTATACGTTCTCACACAAGAATACCATTATCATTATACGTTCTCACACAAGAATACCAGTATCATTATACGTTCTCACACAAGAATACCAGTATCATTATACGTTCTCACACAATAATACCAGTATCATTATACGTTCTCACACAATAATACCAGTGTCATTGTACGTTCTCACACAATAATACTGGTATCATTATACATTCTCACACAATGATACCAGTATCATTATACGTTCTCACACAATAATACCAGTGTCATTGTACGTTCTCACACAATAATACCAGTGTCATTGTACGTTCTCACACAATAATACCAGTATTATTATACGTTCTCACACAATAATACCAGTATTATTATACGTTCTCACACAATAATACCAGTATCATTATTAACCTCGTTTTGTTTTGTTATATCTTTAATGCAGATTAAAACTGATCTGGTCGAGTTTTCCTGATATCTGCTAATTATGAAATCACTTTCAGAAAATCTTGGAATAAAACCAATAATTTGTGATCTGACCAAGAATAAAGCAAAACAAACTTGAGCTTAAATCTTTCAACGTAAGTGTATAATAACACAGTAGCTACTTGACAAAGCTCTTAAGAAGATAATTATCACTAAGACGGTGAAATCTTCTGCCCTATCGTCTATTCACTTGTGTAAACTTTCCTTACTTTATAATTATCAATAGATAGATTATACCAAGGTTGACGCCAAACAAGAAATTAACGCAGAGTTTATCTGCATTTGTTTATCAAATAATAAAACACAGTAAAAAAGGGGGAGATGGGAGAGATCAAGGTCATTACTCTTCAAAGACTATAAAACAGCATTGTGATTTGTATTATGGCAATATATATTATGTATAAAGATGTGTCTATGACTAAAATATATCTTTATTTGAGGGGGTCATCGTGGTCGTATGGTAGTTGGATTTATAATTACCTATGCAATCAGTGCATATCACCACAAACGCTGTGAGTTCGAATCTCGCTCAGTCGAGGTATACTCGATACAGCATTATGTGATAAAGGTATCAGTGACTTGCGACATGTCGGTGGTTTTCTCCGGGCACTCGGTTTCACCCATCAATAAAAATTGATCACCTCGATATAGCTGTAATATTGTTGAAAGAGGCAGTAAACGCCATAACGTTATATTTATTTGTTACTGTTATACGACTGAATGGTTACTGTTTCCCAAATGACCATTGATTTGTTCCGTTTGTCGTTATCTTTGACCCTTTCCTCGGAGAATCCTTGTTTATATTGGGGTTCGCGTTATTCCATTTTTAGTTTTCTGTGTAATGTTTTGTAGATCATTGTTTGCCCTTTTGTTCTCTTTCTTTGTCTATCTTTCTACGATTTACGGCTTCTGGTTACAACTTTGATATTTTCACACTTTTCTTAAGGTTCATGGATGACCGACTTCTGACTACAAGACTAACACCAATAACAGAGGTTCACTCCTCGATATCTACCTTAAGGTTCATGGGTGACCGACTTCTGATTACAAGACTAACACCAATAACAGAGGTTCACTCCTCGATATCTACCTTAAGGTTCATGGGTGACCGACTTCTGACTACAAGACTAACACCAATAACAGAGGTTCACTCCTCGATATCTACCTTAAGGTTCATGGATGACCGACTTCTGACTACAAGACTAACACCAATAACAGAGGTTCACTCCTCGATGTCCACCTTAAGGTTCATGTGTGACCGACTTCTGACTACAAGACTAACACCAGTAACAGAGGTTCACTCCTCGATGTCTACCTCAGGTGTTAATGGTTCCTTATACACCTACACATCGCAAGGGTTGGTACAACAAATAGTTCTTTATTGACATCTAGACTTTCCTACCACAATGTATGTATTAGAGAAAGGACTGACATATAAAGATATAACACACTGGAAGCTGATATACCTTAGTGTGTAAAATAAATTATGATTAATTAAATATATATACATGTAACTATCTTTCGATTTTGAGCATGCCTGATGAAGGTTATTTTGAACATGCCTGATGAAGGTTATTTTGAGCGTACCTGATGAAGGTTATTTTGAGCGTACCTGATGAAGGTTATTTTGAGCGTACCTGATGAAGGTTATTTTGAGCATGCCTGATGAAGGTTATTTTGAGCATGCCTGATGAAGTTTATTTTGAACATGCCTGATGAAGGTTATTTTGAACATGCCTGATGAAGGTTATTTCAGAAAGGCGTCGTTCGCACTAATTTGATATCTACGTTTTTATTGCAGCAGATTGTCATTTCTTTATTTAACTTCTTCAGTAGGGTACTACCCGTAACACTTTTACATGCTAGTGATAGATATAGTGAAGAATGATCTTTAAAAGTGAGATAGGTCAGATGATGATTGAAATGTGAAGCGTGATGGATTCCCAAGTCAACAATATACTATAACTTGATACATATATATGGGAACATGTTCCAGATTAAAACATGTCTTGTTACCTTCCACCACTAGAAAGTTTATTTGTTATCCGTTCTTGTTTTTTTTTCAAGAAAGTCCCGACATCTCCAGTGATACGAACTATTAAAGTCACGGACAGCTCCAGTGATACGAATTATTAGAGTCACGTATATCTCCAGTGATACGAACTATTAAAGTCACGAACATCTCTAGTGATACGAACTATTAAAGTCACGAACATCTCCAGTGATACGAACGATTAAAGTCACGGACATCTCCAATGATGCGAACTATTAAAGTCACGGACATCTCCAGTGATATGAACTATTAAAGTCACGAACATCTCCAGTGATGCGAACGATTAAAGTCAAGGACATCTGCAGTGATACGAACGATTAAAGTCACGGACATCTCCAGTGATGCGAACTATTAAAGTCACGGACATCTCCAGTGATACGAACTATTAAAGTCACGAACATCTCCAATGATGCGAACGATTAAAGTCACGAACATGTCCAGTGATACGAACGATTAAAGTCACGGACATCTCCAGTGATACGAACGATTAAAGTCACGGACATCTCCAGTGATACTAACTATTAATTTCACGAACATCTCCAGTGATACGAACTATTAAAGTCACGGACACCTCCGGTGATACGAAAGATTAAAGTCGCGGACATCTCCAGTGATATGAACTATTAAAGTCACGAACATCTCCAGTGATGCGAACGATTAAAGTCAAGGACATCTGCAGTGATACGAACGATTAAAGTCACGGACATCTGCAGTGATACGAACGATTAAAGTCACGGACATCTCCAGTGATACGAACTGTAAAAGTCACGGACATCTCCAGTGATACGAACTATTAAAGTCACGAACATCTCCTGTGATACGAACGATTTTAGTCACGGACATCTCCAGTGATACGAACGATTAAAGTCACAGACATCTCTAGTGCTACGAACGATTAAAGTCACGGACATCTCCAGTGATACGAACGACTAAAGTCACGGACATCTCCAGTGATACGAACGATTAAAGTCAGACATCTCCAGTGATACGAACGATTAAAGTCATGGGCATCTCCAGTGATACGAACGGTAAAAGTCACGGACATCTCCAGTGATACGAACGGTAAAAGTCACGGATATCTCCAGTGATACGAACGGTAAAAGTCATGGGCATCTCCAGTGATACGAACGGTAAAAGTACATTACCTGTTTTTGTTGGGTTCGTGTTGCTCTAATTTTGTTTGTTTTCTGTGTGACGCTTTGTAAACAATTGTTTATACTTTTGTCCTTCTTCTTTTGACCACTGTATGATCTGTTTTTCTTCGATTTGGGGTTTCCGATTACACCTATGGTATTCTCAAACTTTTATTACACGAGTTCCATGTATCATTTCTTTCGTATTCATTATCCATGTTTGCTAAGAAGAGTTTGAAGATACCAAAGGTGTAATCAGAATCCGTAAATCGAAGGCCTGACAACACAATGACCAAAACAAAAAGTACAAAAGAACAAACAACGATCTACAAAACATTCATATAAAACTAAAGATATATTTAAGAAGAATCCCACTAAAAACTTAGCTAATTAGAGATAGCCATGTGATGATGGTCATGTTAGAAGTCGAATTAAAATCATACTAAAGATGAATATTACTGATATTGTGTTACTGTATTTTGATAAGACAACAATAGATATCAAATTTACTGCGCACGTGTGTGGAATAGCCTTCATCATATATGCTAAAGGTCAAATATTTAAATGCCAAATATTTAATAAACTGTATGGTTTTATTAACTTTTGAAAAACAACTGATAATCACTGAAGATATACACATTATACTGAAATATAACATGCTTGTGCTGCCTCAGTCAGAATGTTTGACAAATGATGTGGTAGTTTAGGAAAAAGAGATTCATATTACATTTGAGAATCACCTGAAAACAACATCGAATAACCTAAAGATATACGGTATGTTTGTTCTGTCCCAGTTAGAATATTTGACAAATGCAGTGATATTTTGGTAAAATGCGATTCACATTGCGATTAACATAATATAGTTACGAACTAACTTCCAACATATATATTGTCACTGTCAGTCAGAAACAACTTGTTGCAAGTAAATGTCATTCACTTCTCAACTTTCTAAATTGTTTTACCCATTCAATAATCATTATTGTGACAGCCAGTATAATTTAGACTATAATTTGAGTTAAACGGTATAATTTTTTGACAAGTACTTGCTAACTGTGGTGACAGGGTAATATGATGACACTAATAAGCTTTGTCTTCATGTTAGCTGTTAGTCCTATTGTACGTGGCTATCATGTTTATCGCCTATGATAAATAATAATTGTCCCTCGTAGAGAAGTAGCAATCACAAAATAAAAACCCATTTGGTGTTTAATTTATTTTGCCCATCAATTTCTTACTCTTTGATTTCTAATGAATATTGCAAAAAAGGAAATTCAAGAACAAAAAACAAACAAACAAACAAACAAACAAACAAAAATAAACAAACAAAGCAAATACAAAACAAAGAAAAAATCATAACTAAAAATAATAATCATAAAATAAAATATTGATATAAAATTAACAATGGAGCTTGTGCAATCCAACACATGAGTTTTCCGACATCCTGTGACATCCGACAAAAATGCATCGTCCCAAAGTCTTTCTTTTAACTAAAATAAAACCTGAGTATTTCAGCATCCTGTACAATCTGATAAATTTGTCTGATTCATTGGTATGTCAGATTAGATTGGTTCCACTGTACTTACATCCATTGTTAACTGTTATATAAATAACATGATCTGGGATCCTTTAGTGTGCTTGTTCATTTGATCTTTCAGATTATTTAGTTTATATCAAATACTAGTTGTTGGATGGTTCATATTTGACAAAGCATTTATTATTCTAGATTTCTTGATCGCATCTATCCCATTGAGCTTGAACTGAAGGATACCACAGAAACAGATAGGTCTGCTTTATACCTTGACCTACACATCGCAATTGATAGTGAGGGGCGATTAAGAACGAAACTTTAAGACAAGATTATATCCCATATCTTCCCATTGCGAACTTTCCATTTATATGTAGCAACATTCCAGCAGCACCTGCATATAGTATATATCTCTCAGTTGATACAATATTCCAGAGCTTGTGGTTCCTATCATCATTTCTTTGATAGACGGTTACTGCTAACAAGGAAGCTACTGAATCAAGGGTTCCTAGTGGTTAAGTTGAAGTCATTACTTCGAAAGTTTTATGGTCACCACCATGACTTGGTAGCATGTCTGTGTCAGAAATGACCACGGATATGATCAATTCGTCGTAAACACTTCCCAGTCCTTTTCTCATTCATGACTTATCACTGGGTTTACAACTAGACTAACACGACGGGTGTCACTAGTGGAGCAGGAACTGCTTACCCTTCCGCAGCACCTGATTTTTAGTGGGGTTCGTGTTACTCGATCTTTAGTTGTATGTGTATGTTTTGTAGATAATTTTTTGTTCTTTTGTCCTTTTTTTCTTTTGGCCATTGTATTTTTCTGTCCTTCGATTTAAGGATTTTTATTACCCTTTTGGTATCGTCAAACTTTTTTTCTGTGTATCTGGCACAGTCCATACAACCCTGTCAGCAGGGGAAGCTATAGGTCCAATCTTTATATCCCGGAATCTAACAGTAGTCATCATGGCGGGAAAAAAAACCCCTATATGGTTAGAATTAACGGATTAATAAATTCTACAGCCTTGCCATTTCAAGAACAATGCAATACAATATCACAAGATAATTCCTGGTATTAGTTTTCAACAAAATCACGTTTTATGTACGATTGTTACTCATGTGGTAAAATATCAAATGCTACAAACATAGGATCAGAGTCAGAATTCTGTGGTTTTTATTGATTTTAACAAAACATATATCAGATGTCAGTATACTTTACCTACAGCTTATATGTATAAATCTGTAATGAAATGTACACGTAAATTAGCCAGAGATTTTTGTATAATCCATCACCAGAATTAATGCCAGATGGCGGTAGTGTCAGATCTGATCTTTTTCGGCCATATTCGTTAAACGTGATTTGCTTTTGTTATTGACACAAGAATGATATATTATCAACTTTACAAGAAGAGGCGAGTAATAGCTGCAACCCCCTTTTTCAGAATGTATTACTGCAAAACCTGTCTACACCGGACACATTTGAACTACGTGTTTTAAACGATTTTAAAAAGACTGAGTTATTTCCCTGACGACGGGAAAAATGGCACCCGTCCTAGCAAGAACAATAGAAAAGACAAAGAAATTTAGTATAATCTAATACCAAATAAAATTCTCTAGTTGGTACAACATTAAAATCGTGTAGAGATTATAGAGAAAACACGTGTTATTGTCGTTGGACTTTGTTTGAAATTGGATCATTTCACCCGCATTAAGGGGAAATAACTCTTTAAAAGAGTGTAAAAAATAACTTTAGAATCAAGTCGGAAATGTTTAAATGGTCTATTGAATGTTCGATTTAAACAAGATTCCGGTTTATTTCACGAGTCCAATACGGTTGTTTCGAATCATGTCAATTCCGACCACGTTCTGTCTTTTTCGTGTCTTGACGTCTGAACAAATCGGCAGGCGACTTCCGGTGTTTACGCTATTACTGTGACAACGTCAGTATAATATGATAATAGGTGTTACCTAACTTGGACGAAGTCCAATAATTTTTTAAAACAATATATCGGGGACCAAACTCCGGACAGTTTTCGTATCCGCTACCGAACATGGTTCATAACCGGAAGTAGTAAATAAACTTTATTGTACTATAGCTTTAGTTTGCACATTTTGTTGTTCATGTGCGATGCTTTATTCACGAGAAAAGCTGTCATTAGTTTTATACATCATAAAAATTATAAACATTGTCGGTCATCTTTGTTTATGGTTGTCAAGGACTACTTCACGCTCTATCTCGCGATATTTTGAACAGGTTCCACTTCTCACAAGAGCTGCAACTTGATTTTTTTTCTACATCCTTGTACCCGTTCTTGATTTTATTTATACAATATTTCGTTTTTAGTACTTTAATACTCATGCCCCTACAAGAGCAATTTTTTACTGCATGCATCGAATTTTTTGCAGACACCCACTGTAGCTGTACATGTATTGGTTCTGGTATGTCATTTCCGGTGCATGAAAATTTAGTCATTAGTATATAGAAAACAATTGCTATTTCTACCATAGTTGGGACTTCGTCCCATATCATAGTTGTAGATGCTGTAGATTATAAGTAATTGTAATATGGAGACGGCTGTAGATTATAAGTAACTGTAATATGGAGACGTCAAGGAAACCGCTGAATAAATACTGGTGTTCGGTACCCCACTATCTGTCTTATATAAGAAATATATACATAAAGGCATATCGTTTTCCTTTGATGATGCTGACAGCCGCAAATAAAGAAAGAAAACAAATTTAATTTTAAAGAAGTATTTGTCTCTGCGTTGAAGTCTTTGATACAAATAAAATAATTTAATTGATATTTGTCTTTTACAGAAAATGTTAAGATTTTTTTACTTGAGGATCGAACGTTAAAACGGCACATATCGATTGGAGTTTTTGTTGTGTAAATTGACACCGGAAGTTTAGTGCCAGCAGTTCCATCGAAATCACGTAATCTGGCGGACGAAAATAACACAATTTTGAAGGAATGGAAATGATTCGAAACAACCGTATTGGACAGATTTAACTGGCTGCATATGTTAATGTTTACATTACTATTATGAAAGGGAAAATAAAAATATCATCTAACAAAAATATGAAATTCTATCAGCAGAACTATGTTTTTATTGTCAATGTTAATCAGATTGATATTGTCTTTATCACTAATTAATTGGTTATATTTCAGGTATATCATTGACATATGGCTAATACATGAATATAGATAAATGTTACCTACATCACTGACACATGGCTAGTGATAATATCTTTGACAAATTTTATTTGATTCCAATATATGATCTTTCACAAATTCAACCATTTTTATGATTCTTATTTTCAGGAGTGGTATTAAGTCTTGGTTAAAGAAGCCAAACAGTAATGGCAACAAATACAACAAAGATCAAAGAAGGACATGATTGTTCCTACGACAAACGAAGCATCTGTCGTCATCTATGACACCATCAGTATTGTGTATCGGTAAACCAAGTCATAATGACGACCGTAAAATTGTCGTAGTGAGAACGTTATCTTATCCACTATGAACTCTTGGTGGTTCAATAGCATCCATGTTATCATCAAACTTCTATCAATAAAATCCTTATAGGAACCCCAAGCTCTGAAATATAGTATCAACTGAGATATATACTCCATATGCATGTGCTGATAATATAATATTATCTTTATCGTTATCGAGTAGACCTCGGTATGGACGAAAACGAACTCGTCGATTAAATTGGTGATAGACAATGATTACATCTGATAAAGACAATATAATATACCAAATACAGGCATGTGAATAAATACAACCATTTCAGAACAAAACCTGCACTTTCATTGTTATTGACTATGTATAGATTTCGCTAATGAAAATTATAATTTAAAGGACTTAGGTTCAACTGAAAATAAATGTAGATTTCGGCTTTTACTTGCAAAGTGGTTGATGATGTAACATAAATGTTAAATACCACACAATTTGTACAAGTGTAACAAGTAATCAATTATACATCACCCTGCAGGACACTGTGTATTAACGTTAGATTCATTAATGCACCGAGTGGTAAAACAAATACAGAAGATATCAGTCAGTAAGATTTAACGTTTGGAATGTGTAATATTTATATCAACTGACCTACACGTAATATCACTAACCTCTCGAAACTTTACGTCAAAAGAGATGATTTCAATTTTCCCATTGGGAACTTTCCATTTATATGTAGCAACATTCCAGCAGCACCTGTATATGGAGTATATATCTCTCGGTTGATATGATATTCCACAGTTTGTGGTTCCTATCGGGATTTCCTTGATAGAGGGTTGGTGCTAGGAAGCTACAGAACCAAGGGTTCCTCTTGGTTAAGTTGAAGTCATCACCTCGAAAGTTTTCGGTCGCTACCATGACTTGGTTGACCGTTATGGCATATCTGAGTCACAAATGACCACGGATATGTTCCATTTGTCGTATACACTTCCCGGTCCTTTCCTCATTCATGACTTATCACCGGGTTTATAACTAGACCAACAGGACAGGTGTCACTAGTGGAGCAGGAACTGTTTACCCTTCCGGAGCACCTGAGTTCACTCCCGAATTTTAGTGGGGTTCGTGTTACTCGATCTTTAGTTTTATATGTCAAAACCACTAGAACGATATTAAACAAATTTAAACCTCAAAACGCAGTTTATTTAACGGGGGATATCCACATTTAGACCACACGAGCTGTCATTTAGACAAACACAAATGTTGTAAGTTTGTGATCAATTTAAAATAGTGTAACATTTGGGTCAATAATTATAACTAATTTAAAAATCCACCCATAACTGACCATTCACCAGGCAGTCATTTTAATTATTATCGTTCAAGTCTGAATTTAAAACTTCTTTACTTCTTTGTAAAAAAAAACGGAGATATCAAATGTAAGGTGCACGACCTGTTTCAGAAATAACCTACATCATTACACTCAAAGTCA
>MJUT01011824.1:0-10501 GCA_002080005.1 Gigantidas platifrons
CCAAAGGGATGACAAACTGATAGGTGAAACATTAGGGATCACTTCTTGAAGACAACTCGGACCACTTTTGAGGACAACTCGGACAAATGGTAAGGGTAAAATCAGACCACTTTTTGGTCAGCTATGACCACAGAGTACATGTAATTGTGTAAAGTTGTTCTAATTGGGTGTTATAAGTGGGAAAGTGATCCAAGTTGTCATAAAATGTGGTCCAAGTTGTCCTCAAAAAGTGGTCCGAGTTGTCTTCAAAAAGTGGTCCGAGTTGTCTTCAAAAAGTGGTCCGAGTTGTCTTTACAAAGTGATCAGAGCTGACCTAGAAATGGGTCCGATTTTACACTAAATATTGGTCCGAGTTGCCTGGAAAAATGGTCCGAGTTGTCTTCAAAAAGTGGTCCGAGTTGTCTTTGCAATGTGATCAGAGCTGACCAAGAAATGGGTCCGATTTTACACTAAATATTGGTCCGAGTTGCCTGGAAAAGTGGTCCGAGTTGTCTTTAAAAAGTGGTCCGAGTTATCTTGGTCCGAATTGTTTTTGGTCCGAGTTGTCCTGTTTCGTGACAACTCGGACCAAAGACAACTCTGACCAAGACAACTCGGACCATTGATAAGAGAACTATGACCACTTTTTGAAGACAACTCGGAACACTTCTTGAAGACAACTCGGACCACTTTTTGAGGACAACTCGGACCAATGTTAAGGGTAAAATCAGACCACTCTTAGGTCAGCTATAACCACAGAGTACATATACTTGTGTAAATTGGTTCTAATTTGGTGTTATAAGTGGGAAAGTGATCCAAGTTGTCAAAAAATGTAGTCCAAGTTGTCCTCAAAAAGTGGTCCGAGTTGTCTTCAAAAAATGGTCCGGGTTGTTTTTACAAAATGATCAGAGCTGACCTAGAAATGGGTGCGATTTTACACTAAATATTGGTCCGAGTTGCCTGGAAAAATGGTCCGAGTTGTCTTCAAAAGTGTTCCGAGTTGTCTTTACAATGTGATCAGAGCTGACCAAGAAATGGGTCCGATTTTACAATAAATATTGGTCCGAGTTGCATGTAAAAGTGGTCCGAGTTGTCTTGGTCCGAGTTGTCTTCGTTCCGAGTTGTCTTTGGTCCAAGTTGTCCTGTTTCGTGACAACTCGGACAAATGACAACTCGGACCAAGACAACTCTGACCACTGTTAAGAGAACTCGGACCACTTTTTGAAGACAACTCGGACCACTTCTTGAAGACAAATCGGGCCACTTTTTGAGGACAACTCGGACCAATGTTAAGGGTAAAATCAGACAACTTTTAGGTCAGCTATAACCACAGAGTACATATACTTGTGTAAAGTGGTTCTAATTGGGTGTTATAAGTGGGAAAGTGATCCAAGTTGTCAAAAAATGTGGTCCAAGTTGTCCTCAAAAAGTGGTCCGAGTTGTCTTCAAAAGTGGTCCGAGTTGTCTTTACAAAGTGATCAGAGCTGACCTAGAAATGGGTCCGATTTTACACTAAATATTGGTCCGAGTTGCCTGGAAAAATAGTCCGAGTTGTCCTCAAAAAGTGGTCCGAGTTTTCTTTGGAATGTGATCAGAGCTAACCAAGAAATGGGTCCGATTTTACACTAAATATTGGTCCGAGTTGCCTGGAAAAGTGGTCCGAGTTGTCTTTAAAAAGTGGTTCGAGTTGTCTTTGGTCCGAGTTGTCCTGTTTCGTGACAACTCAGACCAAAGACAACTCTGACCAAGACAACTCGGACCACTGTTAAGAGAACTCGGACCACTTTTTGAAGACAACTCCGACCACTTCTTGTAGACAACTCGTGCCACTTTTTGAGGACAACTCGGACCAATGTTAAGGGTAAAATCAGACAACTTTTAGGTCAGCTATAACCACAGAGTGCATATACTTGTGTAAAGTGGTTCTAATTGGGTGTTATAAGTGGGAAAGTGATCCAAGTTGTCAAAAAATGTGATCCAAGTTGTCCTCAAAAAGTAGTCCGAGTTGTCTTCAAAAGTGATCCGAGTTGTCTTTACAAAGTGATCAGAGCTGACCTAGAAATGGGTCCGATTTTACACTAAATATTGGTCCGAGTTGCCTGGAAAAGTGGCCGAGTTGTCTTTAAAAAGTGGTTCGAGTTGTCTTTGGTCCGAGTTGTCCTGTTTCGTGACAACTCGGACCAAAGACAACTCTGACCAAGACAAGTCGGACCACTGTTAAGAGAACTCGGACCACTTTTTGAAGACAACTCGGAACACTTCTTGAAGACAACTCGGAACACTTTTTCAGGACAACTCGGACCAATGTTAAGGGTAAAATCAGACCACTCTTAGGTCAGCTATAACCACAGAGTACATATACTTGTGTAAAGTGGTTCTAATTGGGTTTTATAAGTGGGAAAGTGATCCAAGTTGTCAAAAAATGTAGTCCAAGTTGTCCTCAAAAAGTGGTCCGAGTTGTGTTCAAAAGTGGTCGGAGTTGTCTTCAAAAAGTGGTCCGAGTTGTCTTCAAAAAGTGGTCCGGGTTGTTTTTACAAAATGATCAGAGCTGACCTAGAAATGGGTGCGATTTTACACTAAATATTAGTCCGAGTTGCCTCGAGAAATGGTCCGAGTTGTCTTCAAAAAGTGTTCCGAGTTGTCTTTACAATGTGATCAGAGCTGACCAAGAAATGGGTCCGATTTTACACTAAATATTGGTCCGAGTTGCCTGGAAAAGTGGTCCGAGTTGTCTTTAAAAAGTGATCCGAGTTGTCTTCGTCCGAGTTCTCTTTGGTCCGAGTTGTCTTTGGTCTGAGTTGTCCTGTTTCGTGACAACTCGGACCAAAGACAACTCAGTCCAAGAAAACTCGGACAACTTTTTGAAGACAACTCGGACCACTTCTTGAAGACAACTGGGACCACTTTTTGAAGACAACTCGGACCAAATTTAAGGGTAAAATCAGACCACTTTTAGGTCAGCTATAACCACAGAGTACATGTAATTGTGTAAAGTGGTTCTAATTGGGTGTTATAAGTGGGAAAGTGATCCAAGTTGTCAAAAAATGTGGTCCAAGTTGTCCTCAAAAAGTGGTCCGAGTTGTCTTTACAAAGTGATCAGAGCTGACCTAGAAATGGGTTAGATTTTACACTAAATATTGGTCCGAGTTGCCTCGAAAAATGGTCCGAGTTGTCTTCGAAAAGTGGTCCGAGTTGTCTTTGCAATGTGATCAGAGCTGACCAAGAAATGGGACCGATTTTAAACTAAATATTGGTCCGAGTTGCCTGGAAAAGTGGTCCGAGTTGTCTTTAAAATGTGGTCCGAGTTGTCTTGGTCCGAGTTGTCTTTGGTCCGAGCTGTCTTTGGTTCGAGTTGTCCAGTTTCGTGACAACTCGGACCAAAGACAACTCGGACCAAGACAACTCGGACCACTGATAAGAGAACTCGGACCATATTTTGAAGACAACTCGGACCACTTCATGAAGACAACTCGGACCACTTTTTGAGGACAACTCGGACCAATGTTAAGGGTAAAATCGGACCAATTTCAGGTCAGCTATGACCACAGAGTACATGTAATTGTGTAAAGTGGTTCTAATTGGGTGTTATAAGTGGGAAAGTGATCCAAGTTGTCAAAAAATGTGGTCCAAGTTGTCCTCAAAAAGTGGTCCGAGTTATCTTTACAAAGTGATCAGAGCTGACCTAGAAATGGGTCAGATTTTACACTAAATAATGGTCCGAGTTGAATGGAAAAATGGTCCGAGTTGTCTTCGAAAAGTGGTCCGAGTTATCTTTACAATATGATCAGAGCTGACTAAGAAATGGGTCCGATTTTACACTAAATATTGGTCCGAGTTGCCTGGATAAGTGGTCCGAGTTGTCTTTAAAAAGCGGTCCGAGTTGTCTTGGTCCGAGTTGTCTTTGGTCCGAGTTGTCTTTGGTCCGAGTTGTCTTTTGTCCGAGTTGTCCTGTTTCGTGACAACTCGGACCAAAGACAACTCGGACCACTATTAAGAGAACTCGGACCACTTTTTGAAGACAACTCGGATCACTTCTTGAAGACAAATCGGACCACTTTTTGAGGACAACTCGGACCAAAGTTAAGGTTAAAATCAGACCACTTTTAGGTCAGCTATAACCACAGAGTACATGTAATAGTGTAAAGTGGTTCTAATTGGGTGTTATAAGTGGGAAAGTGATCCAAGTTGTCAAACAATGTGGTCCAAGTTGTCCTCAAAAAGTGGTCCGAGTTGTCTTCAAAAATTTGTTCGAGTTGTCTTCAAAAAGTGGTTCGAATTGTCTTTACAAAGTGATCAGAGCTGACCTAGAAATGGGTTCGATTTTACACTAAATATTGGTCCGAGTTGCCTGGAAAAATGGTCCGAGTTGTCTTCAAAAAGTGGTCCGAGTTGTCTTTGCAATGTGATCAGAGCTGACCAAGAAAAGAGTCCGATTTTACACTAAATATTGGTCCGAGTTGCCTGGAAAAGTGGTCCGAGTTGTCTTTAAAAAGTGGTCCGAGTTGTCTTGGTCCGAGTTGTCTTTGGTCCGAGTTGTCCTGTTTCGTGACAACTCGGACCAAAGACAACTCTGACCAAGACAACTCGGACCACTGTAAAGAGAACTCGGACCACTTTTTGAAGACAACTCGGAACACTTCTTGAAGACAACTCGGACCACATTTTGAGGACAACTCGGAACAATGTTAAGGGTAAAATCAGACCACTCTTAGGTCAGTTATAACCACAGAGTACATATACTTGTGTAAAGTGGTTCTAATTGGGTGTTATAAGTGGGAAAGTGATCCAAGTTGTCAAAAAATGAAGTCCAAGTTGTCCTCAAAAAGTGGTCCGAGTTGTCTTCAAAAAATGGTCCGAGTTGTCTTCAAAAAGTGGTCCGGGTTGTTTTTACAAAATGATAAGAGCTGACCTAGAAATGGGAGCGAATTTACACTAAATATTGGTCCGACTTGCCTGGAAAAATGGTCCGAGTTGTCTTCAAAAATTGTTCCGAGTTGTCTTTACAATGTGATCAGAGCTGACCAAGAAATGGGTCCGATTTTACACTAAATATTGGTCCGAGTTGCCTGTAAAAGTGGTCCGAGTTGTCTTTAAAAAGTGGTCCTAGTTGTCTTGGTCCGAGTTGTCTTCGTTCCGAGTTGTCTTTGGTCCGAGTTGTCCTGTTTCATGACAACTCGGACCAAACACAACTCGGACGAAGACAACTCTGACCACTGTTAAGAGAACTCGGACCACTTTTTGAGGACAACTCGGATCAATGTTAAAGGTAAAATCAGACAACTTTTAGGTCAGCTATAACCACAGAATACATGTAATTGTGTAAAGTGTTTCTAATTGGGTGTTATAAGTGGGAAAGTGATCCAAGTTGTCAAAAAATGTGGTCCAAGTTGTCCTCAAAAAGTGGTCCGAGTTGTCTTCAAAAGTGGTCCGAGTTGTCTTTACAAAGTGATCAGAGCTGACCTAGAAATGGGTCAGATTTTACATTAAATATTGGTCCGAGTTGCCTGGAAAAGTGGTCCGAGTTGTCTTTAAAAAGCGGTCCGAGTTTTCTATACAATGTGATCATAGCTGACTAAGACATGGGTCCGATTTTACACTAAATATTGGTCCGAGTTGCCTGGAAAAGTGGTTCGAGTTGTCTTTAAAAAGCGGTCCGAGTTGTCTTGGTCCGAGTTGTCTTTGGTCCGAGTTGTCTTTGGTCCGAGTTGTCCTGTTTCATGACAACTCGGACCAAAGACAACTCGGACCACTATTAAGGGAACTCGGACCATTTTTTGAAGACAACTCGGAACACTTCTTGAAGACAACTCGGACCACTTTTTGAGGAGAACTCGGACCAAAGTTAAGGGTAAAATCAGACCACTTTTAGGTCAGCTATAACCACAGAGTACATGTAATTGTGTAAAGTTGTTCTAATTGGGTATTATAAGTGGGAAAGTGATCCAAGTAGTCAAAAAATGTGGTCCAAGTTGTCCTCAAAAAGTGGTCCGAGTTGTCTTCAAAAAATGGTCCGAGTTGTCTTCAAAAAGTGGTCCGAGTTCTCTTTACAAAGTGATCAGAGCTGACCTAGAAATGGGTCCGATTTTACACTAAATATTGGTCGGAGTTGCCTGGAAAAATGGTCCGAGTTGTCTTCAAAAGTGGTCCGAGTTGGCTTTGCAATGTGATCAGAGCTGACCAAGAAATGGGTCCGATTTTACACTAAATATTGGTCCGAGTTGCCTGGAAAAGTGGTTCGAGTTGTCTTTAAAAAGTGGTCCAAGTTATCTTGGTCCGAGTTGTTTTTGGTCCGAGTTGTCCTGTTTCGTGACAACTCGGACCAAAGACAACTCTGACCAAGACAACTCGGACCATTAATAAGAGAACTCTGACCACTTTTTGAGGACAACTCGGACCAATGTTAAGGGTAAAATCAGACCACTCTTAGGTCAGCTATAACCACAGAGTACATATACTTGTGTAAAGTGGTTCTAATTGGGTGTTATAAGTGGGAAAGTGATCCAAGTTGTCAAAAAATGTAGCCCAAGTTGTCCTCAAAAGTGGTCCGAGTTGTCTTCAAAAAATGGTCTGAGTTGTCTTCAAAAAGTGGTCCGGGTTGTTTTTACAAAATGATCAGAGCTGACCAAGAAATGGGTCCAATTTTACAATAAATATTGTTCCGAGTTGCCTGTAAAAGTGGTCCGAGTTGTCTTGGTCCGAGTTGTCTTCGTTCCGAGTTGTCTTTGGTCCAAGTTGTCCTGTTTCGTGACAACTCGGACAAAAGACAACTCGGACCAAGACAACTCTGACCACTGTTAAGAGAACTCGGACCACTTTTTGAAGACAACTCGGACCACTTCTTGAAGACAACTCGGGCCACTTTTTGAGGACAACTCGGACCAATGTTAAGGGTAAAATCAGACAACTTTTAGGTCAGCTATAACCACAGAGTACATATACTTGTGTAAAGTGTTTCTAATTGGGTGTTATAAGTGGGAAAGTGATCCAAGTTGTCAAAAAATGTGGTCCATTTTGTCCTCAAAAAGTGGTCCGAGTTGTCTTCAAAAGTGGTCCGAGTTGTCTTTACAAAGTGATCAGAGCTGACCTAGAAATGGGTCCGATTTTACACTAAATATTGGTCCGAGTTGCCTGGAAAAATGATCCGAGTTGTCCTCAAAAAGTGGTCCGAATTTTCTTTGGAATGTGATCAGAGCTGACCAAGAAATGGGTCCGATTTTACACTAAATATTGGTCCGAGTTGCCTGGAAAAGTGGTCCGAGTTGTCTTTAAAAAGTGGTCCGAGTTGTCTTTGGTCCGAGTTGTCCTGTTTCGTGACAACTCGGACCAAAGACAACTCTGACCAAGACAACTCGGACCACTGTTAAGAGAACTCGGACCACTTTTTGAAGACAACTCGGACCACTTTTCGAAGAAAACTCGGACCATTTTTCCAGGCAACTCGGACCAATATTTAGTGTAAAATCGGACCCATTTCTAGGTCACCTCTGATCACTTGTAAAGACAACTCGGACCACTTTTGAAGACTACTCGGACCACTTTTTGAGGACAACTTGGACCACATTTTTTGACAACTTGGATCACTTTCCCACTTATAACACCCAATTAGAACCACTTTGCACAAGTATATGTACTCTGTGGTTATAGCTGACCTAAAAGTTGTCTGATTTTACCCTTAACATTGGTCCGAGTTGTCCTGAAAAAGTGGCCCGAGTTGTCTTCAAGAAGTGGTCCGAGTTGTCTTCAAAAAGTGGTCCGAGTTCTCCTAATAGTGGTCCGAGTTGTCTTTGGTCCGAGTTGTCACGAAACAGGACAACTCGGACCAAAGACAACCAGGACCAAAGACAACTCGGACCAAGACAACTCGACCGCTTTTTAAAGACAACTCGGACCACTTTTCCAGGCAACTCGGACCAATATTTAGTGTAAAATCGGACCCATTTCTTAGTCAGCTCTGATCACATTGTAAACACAACTCGGACCACATTTCGAAGACAACTCGGACCATTTTTCCAGGCAACTCGGACCAATATTTAGTGTAAAATCTGACACATTTCTAGGTCAGCTCTGATCACTTTGTAAAGACAACTCGGACCACTTTTTGAGGACAACTTGGACCACATTTTTTGACAACTTGGATCACTTTCCCACTTATAACACCCAATTAGAACCACTTTACACAATTACATGTACTCTGTGGTCATAGCTGACCAAAAAGTGGTCTGATTTTACCCTTACCATTTGTCCGAGTTGTCCTCAAAAAGTGGTCCGAGTTGTCTTCATGAAGTGGTCCGAGTTGTCTTCAAAATATGGTCCGAGTTCTCTTATCAGTGGTCCGAGTTGTCTTGTCCGAGTTGTCTTTGGTCCGAGTTGTCACGAAACAGGACAACTCGGACCAAAGACAGCTCGGACCAAAGACAACTCGGACCAAAGACAACTCGGACCACTTTTTAAAGACAACCCGGACCACTTTTCCAGGCAACTCGGACCAATATTTAGTTTAAAATCGGTCCCATTTCTTGGTCAGCTCTGATCACATTGCAAAGACAACTCGGACCACTTTTTGAGGACAATTTGGACGATATTTTTTGACAACTTGGATCACTTTCCCACTTATAACACCCAATTAGAACCACTTTACACAATTACATGTACTCTGTGGTTATAGCTGACCTAAAAGTGGTCTGATTTTACCCTTAAATTTGGTCCGAGTTGTCCTCAAAAAGTGGTCCCAGTTGTCTTCAAGAAGTGGTCCGAGTTGTCTTCAAAAAGTTGTCCGAGTTGTCTTGGCCTGAGTTGTCTTTGGTCCGAGTTGTCACGAAACAGGACAACTCAGACCAAAGACAACTCGGACCAAAGACAACTCGGACCAAGACAACTCGGACCACTTTTTAAAGACAACTCGGACCACTTTTACAGGCAACTCGGACCAATATTTAGTGTAAAATCGGACCCATTTCTTGGTCAGCTCTGATCACATTGTAAAGACAACTCGGAACACTTTTTGAAGACAACTCGGACCATTTTTCGAGGCAAATCGCACCAATATTTAGTGTAAAATCGCACACATTTCTAGGTCAGCTCTGATCATTTTGTAAAAACAACCCGGACCACTTTTTGAAGACAACTCCGCCCACTTTTGAACACAACTCGGACCACTTTTTGAGGACAACTTGGACTACATTTTTTGACAACTTGGATCACTTTCCCACTTATAACACCCAATTAGAACCACTTTACACAAGTATATGTACTCTGTGGTTATAGCTGACCTAAGAGTGGTCTGATTTTACCCTTAACATTGGTCCGAGTTGTCCTGAAAAAGTGGTCCGAGTTGTCTTCAAGAAGTGTTCCGAGTTGTCTTCAAAAAGTGGTCCGAGTTCTCTTAACAGTGGTCCGAGTTGTCTTGGTCAAAGTTGTCACGAAACAGGACAACTCGGACCAAAGACAACTCGGACCAAAGACAACTCGGACCAAGACAACTCGGACCACTTTTTAAAGACAACCCGGACCACTTTTCCAGGAAACTCGGACCAATATTTAGTTTAAAATCGGTCCCATTTCTTGGTCAGCTCTGATCACATTGTAAAGACAACTCGGACCACTTTTTGAGGACAATTTGGACAACATTTTTTGACAACTTGGATCACTTTCCCACTTATAACACCCAATTAGAACCACTTTACACAATTACATGTACTCTGTGGTTATAGCTGACCTAAAGGTGGTCTGATTTTACCCTTAAATTTGGTCCGAGTTCTCCTCAAAAAGTGGTCCCAGTTGTCTTCAAGAAGTGGTCCGAGTTGTCTTCAAAAAGTTGTCCGAGTTGTCTTGGTCTGAGTTGTCTTTGGTCCTAGTTGTCACGAAACAGGACAACTCAGACCAAAGACAACTCGGACCAAGACAACTCGGACCACTTTTACAGCCAACTCGGACCAATATTTAGTGTAAAATCGGACCCATTTCTTGGTCAGCTCTGATCACATTGTAAAGACAACTCGGAACACTTTTTGAAGACAACTCGGACCATTTTTCGAGGCAACTCGGACCAATATATAGTGTAAAATCGCACCCATTTCTAGGTCAGCTCTGATCATTTTGTAAAAACAACCCGGACCACTTTTTGAAGACAACTCGGACCACTTTTGAATACAACTCGGACCACTTTTTGAGGACAACTTGGACTACATTTTTTGACAACTTGGATCACTTTCCCACTTATAACACCCAATTAGAACCACTTTACACAATTACATGTACTCTGTGGTTATAGCTGACCCAAAAGTGGTCTGATTTTACCCTTAACTTTGGTCCGAGTTGTCCTCAAAAAGTGGTCCGAGTTGTCTTCAAGAAGTGATCCATGTTGTCTTCAAAAGTGGTCCGAGTTCTCCTAATAGTGGTCCGAGTTGTCTTTGGTCCGAGTTGTCACGAAACAGGACAACTCGGACCAAAGACAGCTCAGACCAAAGACAACTCGGACCAAAGATAACTCGGACCACTTTTTAAAGGCAACCCGGACCACTTT
>MJUT01011825.1:5880-16930 GCA_002080005.1 Gigantidas platifrons
TTCCATGAGTGGCGTGAATTAGTCGTGGAAATCGCAAAAATTATAAAGATCTGTTGCAGAGAAGAATCTTACAGTTTTAATAATAATGAATTATTTAGAAACGATAAATATTAGTAATAAATATATTTGATAAACCATGTCAGTGCCACAATACTGACTACTGAGTGGAAGATACCCTTGGGGATTAATAGTCACCAGAAAAATATCGCATCTGTAGATAAAATTGTCAAGGTAGATCACATATTACTTTATTTTAAGAAATCCAATCTATAGTATGCTTGCTTCACATATACAGTAACAATGTAAAGATTGGTCTTGTTATGACCAATGATTGATCTGACGGTCAGTACACATCCAAAGTATAGTAGGCGACTCATTAAAGAGTTTCGAGTGGATTTAACAGCTCGGTATCTGTGTCCAACAAATGTCAATGGCAAATCGTTATTATTATCTCAACAATGAGAAACATAAAAACAATTAATTCATCATGCTGATGGAAGCAACAATACAAAAGGGGTAATCAGAAGCCGTAATTTGAGATAGGCCAGTTAACTCAAAACAGGATGAACATACAAACAAAACACTATACAGAAAAATGTAGATCTAGAAGCACCAACCCAAGTCCGAGGGTAGACACTTTATTTTTTTTTTATTTCTGAGGGACTGAAGTTCAACCATAGTATTGTGCATGCCGCTTGAGATGGTCAGCAGTAGAATCAGTAGAATACATTCCCACCATTTATTAGTAGGGTTCGTGTTATTCGATCATTAGTTGTATGTGTGTGTTTCATAGGTCGTTGTTTGTCCTTTTATACTGTTTTCTCTTGGTAATTGTGTTGTCTGTTCTTCCTCGATATGCGGATTCCGATTAACCTTTTGGTATGTGCAAACACTTCTTATGGAGAAAAAAGCATTGAAACTATTAATAGATCGCTAATCCTGCTGTTGATGATGGTAAACAACATTTCCCTTACAATAGCCAGACAAATACCTACTCCACAAAATGTGTTATTATCAAATTCGTTTTCTTCAGATTTATGGGCGATTAGCGGGTCAGCGGGAAATCAATTACAGATGCTGGTCAGACACAAGGCAGTTGGGTCTATTAGTATATATGTCTTTGTGGTAGATGGCTTACTTCAGTCATTACTATGGTTACTAGTATATATTTAATACCTCAAGTTCTTTGTATGATTCCTTGTTATTTTATTCTGATTGGACGATTATTTCAACTTAAGTACGTCAATCATATGATGTGGCTATTTATATCCGCTGACTAGGTTTCCTCACAATAAGTGTATGGTACCACCTTAAATAAGACTGATTGCTGCCAACAAAGGACAAGTTCAAGACCTAGTTAAGCAAGCAATTGTCGTCATCACCAAGTCTTAATATCATTTTTCCTAATAAAGAGCTGTTTTATGTCAGGAATCAATTTAATAATTAGGTGATACATATGTTTCCCCAAGCCGTCATGTCAACTTTTATGTTTGTTTAGTACAAGTGCATTCAGTTGACAATATGTATTTTTAAAGGGGCGGGAAATGTTGTTTTTGGATGAAGCAGATACATTCAAGGATTGATCGCAATTTTTGTTCGGTTCATGAGGAAATAACCCCATTGAGGTTGTACACACCGTGTAACCCACGTAGCGGATTACGCAAGGGTGTGTGCAACCTGATTGAGGTAATTTCGAATGAACCGAACAAATAATTTCGATCAATTCTTATAAATTAATGCAAACTTTTTTTGTTATGATATTGAAAAATATATTTATTTTTTCAAAATAGGGCAAATAATCGGAAATAAATTTAAACAATCCCAAAGGTGCCTCATTTAAAGAGAATCACATGATAACAACGGTACGCGACACCTTCTATTGTTTGACTTCCGAGACTGGTGTGGCCTGTTGTCCGGCTTAGATGGAGGGCTTCGATGTGTTGCTTTCCGTTTTAAAGAAGGTATTTGATGTGTTGTTTTTCGCTTTAGACAGTTGGGTTTGATGTTTCGTTGTTCATTTTATATTGACGCTTTCGATGTGTTGTTGTCCGATTTAGACAGAGGGTTGGATGTGTTGTTATCCGTTATAAACTAAGGGATGCGTTGTGTTTTTGTTCGGTTTTGTCAAATGGGTTGGATGTGTTGTTGTCCATTTTGGAAAGACGGTTTTTATGTCTTGTTGTCCGGTTTAAACATGATGTTTGATGAGTTGTTGTTCGAGTAAGTGTGATAGTTGGAATATCTCGTTTTGTCGACTTATCTGTATTGTCCATATTATAAAGCCAAATCTGATATATATTATCTCAAACAAAGTGGCGCATGTTTCATCAGAAGTTAAAAAAAATGTCTGCCAACTCATCACAACTTAATAAGAAAATATTATACCTGCCATTGAAATATGCAGTTCTAAATCATGTAATTATTAATAGGACTAAGGTTCTCTTCCCTCAACCATAGTTGATCATAGCGTATTTTGGCTATCTTGGTTATGTCTTTTGTTTACCTGCTTCCAAATACTTTTTTGGGATTTCCAATCTTTTCATTATGTGAGAAAACGATGAAGGCTAGTGCAGAAATGGGTCTTTGGCACTAAGGCACTAAGCTTGATCCCTACGTTTTCATAAAATATTAAAATTGAAGAAATAAAGTCGTTCATGCGGCCATGTAAGTGTTGTTTATCTGTAATAAGAAGACAACCTTTAATAATAATGGAAGTATAATTATCAGAGAGAACTGCATAACTTTTATCTTTATCATAGTTTGAACAGTATATAGCAGTACACATTATAACATATTTACAAGGATACATCCATTGACGTAAACTGGCTAAATAAAGCATAACAAAGACAAAAGCAACGACAGGTGACAAGCAATATCTAAGACTAATTACAAAGCCAACTCAACTGAATATGGCTTATTATGAAACGAAAGTTTAAGCAGTCACAACCAACAAGTTCACCGATATCAGCAAGGAAGCAATCACCTCTTATCTTAACTCATTGACCATACAGAATGGACCATGACATATGACGTTGGAAATCAAGAAGTATGTATTCTACAGAAATACATGGTTTTTACTATTAAGTACAATCCTTCAGATACAAAACCTTGAATAAGAAGAGTTTAAAGATATCACAGGGGTAATCAAAATACATGTGATAGAAGATGTATATTTGTCGGTTCCACTTTCGTGACTTCCTCATCTTGGTATGCGAGAAAGAACATTGGACGTCTTCGCGAATAAATACAGGACACCCCAAGTTAGCTTTAAGTATGGTCGCTTCATATTGCAGAGAACTGTACCATTAAAAATTAAACTTGAAGCTTAATAATTCATGTCAAAACACGGTAGAGCAAGCGTTCTGTATTTTAGTAAGTAAATGATTGTTGTAATTTTTCAGCTACCGGAGTATATCATGTCGAGAACAAATTAATTTTCAAGAAGATGATGATGAGGTTCACTCTGTACTATTACAATAGTCTTAGCTGGATTTTCATAGTACGAACTCATTGAAACAACAATCCGCAAATAAACATGTCTCCCCACTGGGACACATTAACCTGATACCGAGCCATGCAGTATTTGCTCTTTCTCCGTAGTGCTGTGTAGATAGCGAAGTAGCAACAAATACCAATTGCATAGTCTTAGCTATATTGTTTACACAACTGACTCAAGATGATACAAACGGTTGTCCATAAGCAAGATGCATATAATGCGTATGTATTCATTGTTATTTTTGTGTTAAGTAATATTATTCAGATTGAGTGTTCGATTGAATGGATAACGTCTCATGCTATTAATATTTTGTCAATATTCATGACCGTTGTTCTTGTTAATAAATAAGTGGTACTAGGATGTATTTATTCGCAAAAAATTAGATTTCCACTGAAAAAAAAATATAATAGATGGGTGTGAACATTTTGTTTTATTTTATGTACATGGAAAGTAACATTCCCCCAAAAAGTCCTTGAATTTCACGCTTTCAAAGAGCGATTTAATTTCATAATTTTATAAAGATAATTCAAGACTTTTATTGTATCTATTGTGCCTTCTCTATTCCGACTTCCGATGCTAGTATGATGTGTTACCCAGTTTCGACTGAGCGGTTCGATGTGTTGTTTTCCGTTTTAGATAGGGTTTGATGGGTTGTTGTCTGCTTTAGACATGTTGTTGTAATGTGTTGTTGTCCCTTTTAGACGGAGGGATTTGATGTGGTGTTGTTCACTTTAGACAGGGGGTTTGCTGTGTTATTCTCCGTTTTAGACTGACGGGTTTAATGTGTTTTCCACTACGGACTAAGGGGCAAGGTGTGTTATTGTCGGTTTTAAACAACATTTGATGTGTTGTTGTCCGTTGTAGACTGAAACGTTATTTGCATTATTGCGAAACAGGTTTGGTGGGATGTTGTCCGTTGTAGCCTGAAGTGGTTGATGAGATGTTATCCGTGTTGGACAGATTGTCTTTATGTGTTGCTGTGCGACTTATATAGAGGGGTTTGATGTGTTGTTTGCCGCCATAGACTGCGACATTTGATGTGTTGTTGTCCATCTTATACAGTTAGCTTAATGTGTTGTTTTCTGCTAGGAGTGTGATGCGTTGCTGTCTGTTTATACAGATGGGATTAATGTGTTGTTGGCAAGCTTAACCATGGTGCTTGATGTGTTCTTATTCGTATTAGATATAAGGTTATACCCCGTACTATAT
Source organism: Gigantidas platifrons (assembly GCA_002080005.1). NCBI lineage: Eukaryota > Metazoa > Mollusca > Bivalvia > Mytilida > Modiolidae > Gigantidas > Gigantidas platifrons. The sequence continues at coordinate 10,586 of MJUT01011825.1, forward strand.
TTCACGTGTAAGTGTAAATCCCCATAAATCACACCTATCTATATGATAATATAATTGCATATGCTTTGCAAATATCCCCCTTAAACAAACGATGCGGCCATGCATGTGTTTTTCGCGTGTAGTAAGAAGACAACCTGCCAATGGAAGTAAAATTATCACAGAGAAATATATAACTTTTATCTTGATCAAACCTTGAACAGTATATAACGGCTCATCGATACAAAATAGTTCTCATGATACATCCATTGACGTCAACAAGATACATAAAGCGTAACAAAGACACGAACAACTACACATATTATTTAAGACTGATTACTTCAGCTACAGATAAGGCCAGAACCAGTTAAATAGAACACTGCTAACATTACTTTATGAATTGACATAACATCCCAGATTAACACTTCGTTGACAACGGCTGAGGATAGTAAGCCCAACTGAACTGAATATGGTTTATTATGAAAGTGAACGTTTAAACAGTCATGGTCAACAAGCTCATCAATATCGGAAAACAAGCAATCACCTCCCACCTCAATTCCTTGACCACATAGAATGGACCACGATATATGACGTTGGAAATCAAGAATAAGTATGTATTCTACAGAAATACAGGATATTAACTATTAGATACAACCCATCAGATTCAAAACCTTTTATAATACATATGATAGAAGATGTACTTTTGTCGGTTCCACTTTCGTGACTTCGTCATCGTGGTATCCGAGAAAGAGGAAAGGAAGTCTTCGTGAGTAAATACAAGACGCCTTAAGATAGATTTTAGTATGTTCGCTTCATATTGCGGAGAGTTGTACCATTAAAAATCAAACTTCAAGCTTAAAATGTCGTGTCAAAACAAGGTAGAACAAGTGTTTTGTACATTAGTGAGTGAGTGAGTTTCGAGAACAAGAAATTGTTGAATGCAAGTCAGTTCAATAAAATCAATATCAATCCGTTAGAGACCAGTTCTAATTGGTCTTCGTCATCATCTTCACTACTCTTTTAATTATGTTAAATATTCAGTAGGTTTATTAGTGCATGGTGTCACCTTTATCAGGCTTACAGCTATATCTCCTCATTACTAAACTTTTTTAGTAATTTGTTTACTTTTAAAGAAAAGCAGAGGCCGTTACAAATACAAACAAAACCCAACAACATATGATATGCAAACACAATTCTATAAGGAGTGTGAGGCGTTTATTAGTACTTGGTGCCACCTTTAGCAGGTTTACAGCTATATCTCCTCATCACTCTACTTAATGGAGTATGATGTGGTGAGAATAGCTGTGAAATCTTCGACAAAGGGTGTCATGACACTATACCACTTGATGTTGGTTACATAATAGAATTGTCAGATCAGAAAGGATCAAGAAAAAAAACACATCTCATCAGATATAACGAATAATGTAATTTGTTTTATAGTCTACAATATATAAGAAGAGTGTGAAGATACCAAAGGGGTAATCAGAATCAGTATATCGAAGAAGAACAGACAACACAATGGCCAAAATAATTGTATTCAAAGGCAATCATCTGTATTGTTTTTATATAATATATCCATTGTATTTCACACTATTCTCAACATCAGACGCTCCAATCCAAAACACAATTGCAGTAACTTCCATGCTCCTTCAGTAGTACATTCCACGTCGCAATATAATTGATTGTCGCTCTTGGCAGGACACACAAAGCAGCAGGCGAGGCTTACACAACATTTCATGCATGTACCAAGCCAGACTCATTTAAATTTCCAACGTCATATGTTGTGTCCTTTCATGTGTTCAGTGAATTGTGAGAGGGGTTTCTTCTTTTTGTTGAAAACATTTGAGGAATTGTTGAGCATCACTGTATTTTTTATAATTTGTATCAGATGAAAGGTTTTTTATGAGTGGAGAACTATTCCCACCTGTCTCTTTGTGATTTTATTCACGGACATGTTTATTTTCACATCCGAAACAGCAAATGTGAAAAAGGTGATATGAAACTCTTTTTCAACTTCAGGAAAAGCACGATAACACTACCGGGAATGCAATTTAATTAACCGTTAGAGAAAATGGTACGAGCAAGTAAGAATGAAAAATCTAGAGACGGATACAACATTGGTCACAAGACATAGATGAAACACACACACAACACCAAAATACCGGAGGTGAACCCATATGCTCCCGAAGAGTAAGCCGTTCATGTTACTTATAAGACCCCCATCGTGTTATTCATATAGTCCTGTAAAAGTCGGGTTACTGTCAAAGCAAGAGCAAACTCTGGAAAACAATTGACCAGCGAACGTGTTGTAATTTCGAAAATAAAAATGGAAGATTACATTCCAACATTTTGTTATCATTTCTTTGCCTTTGAGCGAAATACCTACAATGCATAATATCTAAGGTTTTTTTTGTCTATTCCAGCAATATGACTTGTTTTGTTTTTATCTTTCATGAAAACAAATGAAGGAAAAAATTAGTTATCGGTCAACATATTTTGTTCTTCTTAGAAATGTTCTAATCCTCTGGTATTATTTTTTGTTGTTCGTTTTATTTTATATCAAAGCATTCTATACTTAACACCCTTATTATTTCTCATAAGATCAGGTGTCTAAGACCTCAATTTAGACTTATCTACCTGCTAAATGTTATGCATTATCGCAGGGAAACAAACCAAAGTGAAACCACAAAATGTATTTGCAAATTCGAACTTGACAACAAAGTCTGGTGTGCGTTCTTTTGCAGTTACAAACAAAGATAAAGATGTTTCCTAGAATGCAATAGTGGCCATTAACAACAGCGTTAAATCACTAAGTCTATGAAATATCTTTAAAAAATAGTAATATATATTTTATTCTGTAAAAAGGAACCTGAACAGTATAACCTTGACCAAAAGGCTCTTGATGAGTGGTGGAATTCAGATGTGGAATTGGGAAGAAAATATTATTTTATATGTTAGAGAACACACATGAAGGGATGATCATCTTTATCTAAAGAATAATTACATTAGTTATGAACTGTAAATTTCCTTGCATCATTTATCTAATAAAGCATGATAGTGCCAAAACATTGCATACTGGGCGAGTGATACCATTGGAGACTAATAGTCGTCCAGGATTAATATGGCATCTGTCAAGTTTGAGAACAAATTAAATTTATTCCAAGAATAGACAAAAAGTTACACTACCAGGGATTCAGGAATTCAATGTTTGATGGGGTTAATCAACTCTGGGGGAGGGGAGTTGGGCTTCTATCTGAAGTCCCAAGTTTTTTTTTATTACTGGCATCAAATGTGTGAATTGTTAGGAATTCGAATCTCGCCATTATATTATGCAGTTGACAACACCTTTGCAGAATTTATAAAGGCAAAGCGAAAAAAAACCAATAGTTATTGAATCCTGCTGTTGATGATGACAAAACACACACCAAATAAAGGCACGACGATTAGCTACTCTACATACTTTGTATACTAATTATTTGAATTCCGTTTTTTTTTCTCAGTGATTTTATGGATGATTAGCATGTCAGTGAGAAAATAGTCACACTTGCTTGTCAGACCCGCGGTGGATGGTTCTATTGGCATGTCTGGTTTTATACTAGATGGCTTCCCTCAGTTGGACCGCCCTACTTATATCATCATTCATTGCATTAGAAAATGGTGCATTTTAATACAAAATTCTTCATTCATAAAAAACATATTCTGATTGGACGATAATTTAACCGAAATACGTCAATCATATTGTGTGGTTGTTAGCACATTATTTAAATTCGCTGACTGTTAAGATTTTCTCACACTGAATAAATACTGGTAACGGTAAATCAAGACGCATCTGATATTCTATTCCATCTACAGTATTACGATGTCGATAGTACTACCAAGCATGGAGAAGTTCACAGTTGGTGATAAAGAATTTTCAGTGTCATTTTCAAGGCATTGCGTTAATTTAAATGCATCGTTTGTGAGCTTGGACATTATTGAAACGGATACTGCAAGACGTTTGCGGAAGGAAAGCGGAATTGCTGTAGTGGAAGATCCCACAAGGAACTTTCTTTGTGCAGAATCAAAGAGAATCTACATGATACTAGATGACTAAATGGTAATTATCCATGTGAGATGACATTATTTGGTTATTATGCTGGTTGTTTAACACCACTTTCATGTCATTACTTTAAATTAAATCTTAGAGATAATTCACTGCTTGTTGAACTTTTGAGAAACAGATATTGGAACATTGAAACGGAAAGAACGACGAATGACTTCAGTGAAAGCGTGCAGAATCTCATACTGAACATTTATTTTTAGGAATGAAACAACATATTCATGGACAGAAAGGTCATTGATTTTGGTAATATATGGTCATTTGGTTTTTATTCAATTGTGATGTCATTATGAATGTTTAAGAAATAATTCATGACAGCAGTAGATTTGTGCTCATTTAACCATGGGTTGTGCATTTTTATTTGATTATTGTTTCCCGAGCGGTAGCGAGGGATAAAATAGGAATATAAATTCCCAACCCATGGATAAATGTACACAAATCTACGGTTGCCATGAATTATGTCTTTATAATATGACAAATACGGTAATTTTAATGACACCTTAGAATCCGCCACACAACGGATGTTCCGTTTAGCCTCTTTCACATATGATGACGGAATAAGCGCAATTTGAGCACATATATTGAATCAAACTCCTATTGTGTGAGTAATAATATATTCAAATATTTATTTCAATTACTTTAATGACACAAAACAGATTAAATAAGTACCCCCTCGTAATAAAATTTCACGTGGGAGGTGGTCGGAACATCCGTCGGGGAAAACCACAGATGAGTGCGTTTTCATGGCATATTTGTGTATACATGTAAACAAATTAATGTAATGTGTAGTTGTTGTGAATGACCTCACGGAAGCGGCCTTGTAGGCTTTTATTCATTACAGAAACTTTTTAAATTATGTTGTTTTGTTTTCAAGCGATAATTTGAATGCGCAGGTGCTACATGTAAAGGTAGATATATACCGACATATACTGGTTGACGATATATAGGCCGTAATATTAGAAATTCGCTTCTTGCATATTCATAGGTTTAAAAATCACACAAATTAAAATTCCGCGAAATTATATTGACGACTTTGGCAAATAAACAACATGACGTCATATGAAGATTTCTGATTTTTACATCTTCACATCAAGTTTTACATAAATAAAATGTCAAGTATTAATTACTGAACACTTTTCTAAAGGTTTATAAACCCAAACAGATCAAGATATTTTTATTAACCAATACAATTGATCTAATTATACCAGCGAGTATTAATTCACCTCAAAGGCATATCATGTACAGATATAGAAATCAAACAGGTTTTAGAAATATATAAATTTAATAAAGGGAATTAAATACACTTTATCTTCATGTTAATTAAATATTTTGAAAATCAAAATCTAACAATTAATCATGGGCGAACAGTTCAACGAAAGACATCTTTCTTTATTAAATATACTTTCCTTTTTATATTATTACCTCGGAAGTCCATTGATTGATTGATTGATTGATTGATTGATTGATTGATTGATTGATTGATTGATTGATTGATTGATTGATTGATTGATTGGTCTTTTACGCCAACTTTAGCAATATTTCAGCTATATCGTGGCGTGCCTCGGAAGTCCAGGATATTCCGAGGCTTACATACATTTAATACAAACAAAAATAATAATACACATTACAATATATATATAATGAGTATATTAGTTGTTTTCAACAACAAAAAGTTGAAACAATAATTAAATAAATAAATGTAGGTTACATTTAAACACAAATAAGGATAGCAGAATATTATGCTAACTTGGTTTGTCGATTTTCAAATAATCATCTTCCTGTATTTTTATTTAAAAGGGGATATTTTGTACTTAATGCAGTATTACTTCTTAGTTTTATTTTTAACATTTGCATAATTTTTGATAAATTAATTTTAGAGTCACATGTCATTTTAGACGCGTTTTGATTGGTTTAAAAAGTTGAGGTTATTTTCATATTTACTGAATCTGAAAATAGACGTCGTTTTCAAGGCGATGTTCTTTAAATGAGGCACATTTATTTGTTTTGTTTTGTTTTATTTATATCCTATCATTTGCCTTATTTTGAAAAAAAATTAATATATTTTTCAATATCACAACAACAAAAATTTGAATTATTTATGAGGATTGATCGAAATTATTTTTTCGGTTCATTCGAAATAACCTCAATCAGGTTGTACACACTCTTGCGTAAACCGCTATGCGGGTTACACTGTGTGTACAACATGATTGAGGTTATTTCGAATGAACCGAACACACATTGCGATCAATCCTTAATTATATCAAATTGTT
>MJUT01011832.1:13462-27677 GCA_002080005.1 Gigantidas platifrons
AAAAAGATTCGCCTTATTCGATCTCTTAAAAAGTTTATATTCCGATATCAAGATCTTGTCGAAATATATTCTGTCTCTGCAGATACAATGGTAAAAGATACATTTTCATATAGTGAAAATGTATAAAGATAAGGATTTAGTATACGTAGTTTACAATGTCAAACATATTTTTTGTGAATGTGTGAAGTAAAAATGCTTTTGACATTTACTGTCGTAATTAAAAAACTTCAAAGGACTCAGTTATTGATGGTGATGGTTCACGAAATATATTAGATACCCTCCTAACTGAATTTGGTACTGTTTGACTACTATTTTACCTATTATTCCAGTATTGTTATAAATGCTATTTTAGTGACAACCGGAACCTTTGAACCGTAATGGAAGCGAGAGGTTGGCGCCGTAAAATCTGATTCAATCCACCATTTCTTTAGAAATGCCTGTACAAAGTCAGGGCCATTGCGGTTTCCCAGTTTCCCGGTTGTTGACTGATTTTGTCTGTTTATTGATTTATGAGTTTTGAATTTCCCTTTGGAAGATTGCTCTGTGTTCGGTAATTTTGTTATTAGCCTTATTTCCGTTTTGAAAATATATGAATACGGCATATTTTAAACTCTAAATGAAAATACAAATACATTATAAATAATTAAAATTAATTTGAAATGAAATAGACTTAAATTAAATTTTTTCCTGCTATTGCTCAGACTCTTGTTGTATATTCCTATTTAAATATCGCCAGATGACTACCAGTTTGTTCGATTTAATTAAATTCTTAAAACTACTTACCTGCTGATTGTTTTGATTTGAATGTGAAGTGCTGACAAATATTTGTGATAGACAATTGATGTTGAGCGAATATTTTAATATTCAGGGTTATGAGGTTAGGGTTAGGGTGTTGAACTCCACTTTCAAACATATTTCAGTTATATAGTAACGGTCCGTTTTATTGGTGGAGGAAACCGGAGTACCCGGAGAAACCCACTGACCGGTTGAAAGTCACTGACACCCTTCATCACATAATGTTGTATAAAGTAGACCTCGCCTGAACGGGATTCGAACTTACAGAAAAGTTGTGATATGCACTGATTATGTAGTTGTTAATCCATCTACCATACGATCACGACCACGACAGCTCCTTTTTAATATTCATTTGTAAATAGTTAATTGTAAAGAAATGTGAGACTTGTCGTTGTTATAAAAATTGAATTATCACATGTCTTTATCAAATGCTTTATTTTCTTTAATTTCATTTAAATTTTCACTTTTCATTAAGGGAATTAATCAATTATTTCCAGAGATCTTCGGAGAGTGCAGTCTTTGAATTAATGAGCTTAAGTAAGTCAATTGAAACAATGATCAGTGAACGTGGTGAAAGACTTTATAAACTATTTTTTATTTTTTTTCTAATTATCTTTGAATGTGCAGGAAACCACTGGAGCAATTTAAACCAATTCTTCCCCGAATCGACTCTGGTGTGTTTAGTTCTACGATTGTATCTGGTGTTGATACCAATAGTCCAAACATGGCTGATTTCGCTATTTAGATAGATCAATGGGGTAACACACGTACAGGTTTACTAGTTGAGCAGGTACTGATTACCCTTCCCGAGCAGCACCTGAGTTCCCCGGGTTTTAGTGGGGTTCATGTTACTCAATCTTTAGTTTTATGTGTATATTTTGTAGATCGTTGTTTGTCCTTTTGTCCTTTTTCTTTTAACCATTGTGTTGTCAGATCTTCTTCGATATACGGATTCTGATAATCCCTTTGGTATCTTCAAATTCTTCTTGTCTAATGTCAAGAGAGTCTTAGTTTGATTAATAATTATATTATTTAGGCACTGACAATTTCAAAGATAAATATTTCTCACTTTTGAGATAGAGCAGTTCCTGTTTTTGCCGGTGTGAGATTTCCTTGTCTTGTACCCCCCGTTACAAGACGGTCACATGCGACTTTTCCCAGTAAAATCTTTACTTCGGTTCAGCAATTTCAATCAAGATTTGAATTACTTTCATTTAACCACGATTCTATTACATAAGTATTTTTAAATTAATATATGTATACTATTCTGCTAGCTAATAATTTAACTATCGTGCACTTTTCATGTTTCACGGTGTATGACTCTTCCAGTCAATGTTTGTTTACTTTGAGTAAATAATAGAGTGCTCTCCCTTGTTAGTAACCCCTCTGACCAAATTCAAATATTTTTTCACAGCCACAGGTGTAGTGTTGTGTTACCTTTATCATATATTTATTAAATACATTGTATTTTATTACGAAATACATTTAAAATACTGCCAAGACACGGATGCATATGAATAAATTGAATATTTACTTCAGCAATGGAATCAAAATTTGTGGGAAAACGCTCGATCTGGAATGTAGACAAAACAATTAGGTAACAGCTGATAAAAGTGAGAAATAAAATCAAACACCGGCAAAAAAATGCAAGACAGGGAAATCTCCTACACCCTCCCTGTCTTGCACTTTTGCCGGTGTTAGATTCTATATATCTAATGAACCAAGTAAGGGTCGACACACTGACTACTGGGCTGATGATACCCTCAGGGTTTAAATGTCCACCAGCAGAGGTATCGACTCAATGAGAGTAAACAACGTAGATTACTGGGTTGATGATAACCGCATGGTCTAAATGTCGACCAGTAGGGGTATAGACCCAATGAGAGTAAAAAACCTAGATTACTGGTCTGATGATAACTTCAGGGTTTAAATGTCCACCAGTAGAGGTATCGACTCAATGAGAGTAATAAAAACGTAGATTACTGGTCTGATGATACCCTCAGGGTCTACATGTCCACCAGTAGAGGTATCGACTCAATGAGAGTAATAAAAACGTAGATTACTGGGCTGATGATACCCTCAGGGTCTAAATGTTCTCCAGTAGAGGTATCGACTCAATGAGAGTAATAAACGTAGATTACTGGGCTGATGATACCCTCAGGGTCTAAATGTCCACCAGTAGAGGTATCGACTCAATGAGAGTGAAAAACGTAGATTACTGGACTGATGATACCCTCAGGGTATAAATGTCCACCAGTAGAGGTATCGACTCAATGAGAGTAAAACACGTAGATTACTGGGCTGATGATACCCTCAGGGTCTAAATGTCCACCAGTAGAGGTATCGACTCAATGAGAGTAATACACGTAGATTACTGGGCTGATGATACCCTCAGGGTCTAAATGTCTACCAGTAGAGGTATCGACTCAATGAGAGTAACAAAAACGTAGATTACTGGGCTGATGATACCCTCAGGGTCTAAATGTCCACCAGTAGAGGTATCGACTCAATGAGAGTGAAAAACGTAGATTACTGGACTGATGATACCCTCCGGGTCTAAATGTCCACCAGTAGATGTATCGACTCAATGAGAGTAAAACACGTAGATTACTGGGCTGATGATACCCTCAGGGTGTAAATGTCCACCAGTAGAGGTATAGACCCAATGAGAGTAATAAAAACGGAGATATCGAAATTAGTACGCACGACGCGTTTCTGGAATAATCTTCATCAGGTTCGCTCTGGATCAAAAGATTGGAAAGCAAAATAAATTAAAAGTTTTTGGAGTCACGTAGGCACATAAAATGCTTAATAAGGAAATTAGGTATTGATTATTCACTGGGAAATCCTACATATATCCCGATGACATCAATATTTGACATTTTTGTATATCTCTCAGTTGATACGATATTCCAGAGCGTGTGGTTCTTTATCTTAATAGAAGGTTGCTGCTAACAAGTAAAGCTACTTATCTAAGGGTTTCTAATGGTTTAGATGAGGTCATCACTTCCAACGTTTTACGGTGGAAATCGTTGATTTCATCTACATAACTGTAGTGTTCAATACATAGTGAACAAACACACACTATTCTATCTGCTGGTTGGTTTATGGTGCTTAACACAATATTTCAGTTATATCTTATATGGTGGTCAGTTTGATTGGTGGAGGGAATTGGAGTACCCGGAGAAAAACACCGACCTGTCGCAAGTCACTGACAAACTCTAATTTATCTGAAAATATGTTGTTAATCATAAAACAGAAATACATACAGACATTTAATAACTCTTGTATTTACAGACAAACCTAATATTTTGTGCATCATTTGTTTGTTTTATTATGAAGTATACATTTATGTATTTACACAGGTATGCCACATGTTTTTGTAAAAAAGAGACAATTACTATATATTGTCTCTTAATACATGTATTTGGACTAAAATAACATATTTAAAGCATTTATTTTTTCTTATACAATGGTCATAAGAAAAAAATGCTGGGCCATAGTTTTCATACATAAATACCATTATTTGTTTACGAAAATTGAAAAACCAGCAAAAAGGCCAGTTTCCTCTTATTTTAGCATTTTGGTATATAAACACGTCATATTCATGAACGCCTTTGTTATGTTCATATCAAAGTTTCATATCGGGAGGTTTGTTACATACCATAGCCTTATGAAATATGTCAGGCAAAGTACCGAAAAGGTTTAGTGAAAAATTGTAAGTTTCGTGTATTTTGGGTTGTGTCCCTTTTCTAAGTATGTAGTACAAAGATGTCGAAAGATATCCTAATTGACAGTCATTTATAATTTAAGTGAAAACTGAGCACTACTATCAGCCTGAATGATTGTGCTGTTTTATGTGATTAATTGTAATATTGCTTATTGTTATTTATGGTTGCTATGGTAACGGTTATAGCCCAATATTTTCAAATATTTGAGGTTTTTGGATATGAAAGCTGTCGTGTGCATTCTTAAATCTATAGTATCTGTTATTTAAATGCAGTTTCTAATTAAGGGTTGACTGTATTTTTTTTTATTTCAAATAGACAGAAAACAAAATTACAGTCAATGCTTATAATTTAATAAATCGTGACAGTGTAACGTCTAACTCTAAAACAAGGGGATTCCATTTGATGACGTCACAGCAAAGAGCAAAATTTTATCTATCGAGAAATAGAAAAAAAATATTGACCAATCAGGAAGTGTGTTATCAAATATTAAATTATTACAAAATGTCAAGTATTAACTAAAAAAATAAACATATAATTTTTGATAGACTTCAAAATGAACGCCAAGCCATGAAAGATATTTATCATCACAGTAAAAAGAATATATGTCAATAATTTAACTTTCGAATAAAATTGATGTCACCGTGAATGTGTGAAAATTAGACTGCTCTCATTGTTAGCATTGCTCAGCATTCCACAGTGTGATGTTCAATAATTTGGATCGTAATTGTTCAATGGAGCAAGGTTTGCCATGCGTCGACAAACAAAACCACTGCTTTTCACATCCGGTGATGTTTGAAACAAGTTTATAATGCATTATATATGGTTTCTCAAATCAGTTTTCTTCGCCGTAATATTTTGACATTGTTGAATCAGATGATCGATATGTGCTTCCGAAGTACAAAGTCCCCCGTGACTGTCAACAGTAGCTGTAATTTTAGCCAGTTCAATGCGTTTTTTCTACTCTTTTTGTTCTGTTTGATACTTAAGTTTCTTGATGACTTCAACTCTCTTTTGTTTAAACTGCTTCTCATACAACTTCTGTGTTTGCCTTAGTTTTCTCCTTTCTTTCATACTTTTCTTGATTAATACCTTTTGAGCTATCTTACATTTCACTGTACGGTTTCGTTTAAGCATGATTACTCCAGAGTGAAGCCTGAGTAATCTAAATCTCCGAAATAATGCTCAGCTGGTAGGTTGGTCAATTTACTGTGTTCAGTCCTTTGTCTCTCAATCATACTACAATCCTTGCCATAAATTCCGTCTTCCAGATGGTCAGATAGCTGCCGTTTGACAACATTAAGCAAAGAATTACATAAAATTTGAAGTGTCTCTTTGCATGGCGCTGTTCCTTCATACAACTTGTCGCATGTTTTGTTTGGATAATCCGGAAATATTGATGGCGGAGATGTAAGTAAAGGGGTTGAGTTGGTGCTCAATAATTCGAGATGATTTTTCAGAGGCTGAAAATATTGATGCAGATCCAAGTGGTGGACTGTTGTACTGTTAAATATGGACCATAGGGGCGCTGTAACAATATTTGAAATGATAGCTAAGGATCTGATTTGAGTGATAACATACTCACACTCGAGATCGGACACAACTGATTTAAGTTTTTCATTAGGCTGATTAACATAATTATTCACAAATGACAAAATATCATCTCTGTGTTCAATAACAGCTTCTGCCGCAGAAAAGAGATTGTTGAAGCGATTTGCTCTATATGAGACAATTTTTGAGGTTTTGTTCGTCAATTTCATATAGGCCAACCAGTTTTCTCGGCGTCCATTTCGCTCATCTCCTCGATGTCCAAACAATTCGCAAACTCTTCTTATGGTCTTGACGGCTTTAGATTCCTTAATATTATTCAAGATCCCTTCTGGCTTGTCAAGTTGCTGTAAGTTACTGTCAACTTCACTATGGAAACCCAGCAAAACATGAGCTGAACAATATAGAAAATGCAGTGACGGTACTTCTGGGAAATATTCCTTTAACAGTTTTTCTAGCCATTCGGATAAGATGATGTTTGATTTTTTCATGACACTTGATCTATCGGACATGAAACTTGCTAAAGAATTCAACATTTTTGACAGTGTTTCGGATTTAGAATCATTCTGTGTTGAGGAAGAAATCTCGGACGATTCATCTATTAGACCCGTTAACAAGTTGGCCACGGTATCGGCATCTTCCCTTGCAACTGACTGAAACCCAAGTGAAACGAACGTTTATCTGTTAAATGGACACCAGCGTCAACTATTTTTCTCCCGTCCCTACTTGTTCCATCTGCGAAAAGATCCCAATTTCTAATTTCCGAGATTGCCTCACTAACTTGTTCTTTCGCTAGAAAATGACCCTCATCAATTATATTTTGAACAGTATGTTATTGAAGCTGTACATAGTAGATACAATGGGACATTTCTCCTCAATTTTTATTATAATAAAAGGCCGTTGGCCACTGGTCCCCCGACGCCAAGGTTATATCGTAAGATTAAATTTTGAAACTACTGTAATCTAGAGGTTCAGGTGAGCCTGTATCACTCACCTGACTTAAATAATTCTGAAAGGGAACCACCCAAGGACCATTTTGAAGTAAAAAAAGGGGAGTAACTCTGGATAGATTTGTCGAAAAATCATCATTATCGAACTTGACCTAGATATTCATGAGATACACTTACATACCAAACCTAGTTTCAATCTGACTTTTTGTTCATAAGTTATAATTTGGAAACCAAAATATTAGCAATTTCGAAGTATAAAAAGGGATGTAATTCTGGTAAGATTTGTCGAAAAATGATCGCTATCGCACTTGACCTAGATATTTATGAGATACACTTACATACCAAACCTAGTTTCAATCTGATTATTTGTTCCCAAGTTATCATCTGGAAACCAAATATTTAGCAATTTTGAGGTATAAAAAGGGGCACAACTCTAGTAAAAATTGTCGAAAAATTGTCATTATCGAACTTGACCGAGATATTCATAAGATACACTTACATACCAAGCCTAGCTTCAATCTGACTTTTCATTCACAAGTTATCATCTGGAAACCAAGCACACGGACGGACGGACTGACGGACGGACGGATGGACGGACAGACGGACGGACGACACCCATTTCTATAGTCCCCTTCGACGAAGCGTCGGGTGACAAAAATACAATTAATGACGACATGTTTTATTCATATGTTCACTGTTAACATTGAGCTGATTTAATTACTTCAATACATTTTAACTTTGTTGAGTTTTATTTTTTCATATATTGTGCTATGAAATATAGGAGAGAGGGTTAAAATGGCCAATATAATAATAAAGTGTGACGTTTCCTAAGCATACGGTATCTTTAAACACGTACACTCTAATATTCATATTTATCTTTTTTAATTTAATGAGAAACATAAAATCAACCACATTGTATTATAGTAAACACATATATTATCTGTTTTATTTTACCTGTTGCCTTTTAAAGTAAACACGACACAGCCCTATATTTGCTTAACGATCATTCATCAATATTTTAACAGAGGTGAGCCCGCCGTGAAGCTTCCTGGTTGCCATATTGCAATTTGGAGTAAATCTGATAGCTAATGGTGACTATAAAGTTGTTATCGTTTTCTTCAACGGATTAAAATCCTGTGTAGGCTAATGGGGTGACGGATCTCAGGTCTCAACACACAAAGCTGCACAGAAAGTCGCCAGGTGGATGATATGGGAAGTCTCCTCCTCCCCCACCCCTGGTTAGAGGTCGTCAGGTTACAGAAAGCCTATATAGGGATACTCTTTAATGGAGTTAAATCTGGCAAAACCTTGAGGTTTCAATTGACAATTTTGTTGAGTTGCATTGTTTTTAACATACATTCAAACCTGCACTTTCGGTCACTTCTATTAAACAGCCACATGTATTAAAAGGTCACCTTTTTTGTCCTGTCATAGCAAATTTCATATGAATTGAACCTCTTTTAAGGGTTCACCTGTCTTATAAGGCCATGTGTCTTTGTTCCGAAAGTGACCTCTTACTACAGGCTTGACTGTATATTGTCTTATGAAATATGAGGGTTTTGCTTAATGACCCATATCATGGGGCGGATCCAGGATTTCAAGTTAGGGGGCGCACTTAAAATAATCGCGCCGAGCGGAGCTAGGCGCGAAAATTTTTGGGGTATTTCGTGTGAAAAATCACGATTTTACGCAAAAAAATCATATTTTTTTCAATTTTAGGGGGGCGCCGGGTGCGCCCCTCCCTTGGATATGCCCCTGCATATAAATATTGAGACCCTTCCTAACTATACGGTATCTTTAAACACATACACTCTAATATACATATTTTTTTGATCAAATAAGAAACATAAAATCAACCACATTGTATTATAGTAAACACTGATATTATCTATTTTATTTTACCCGTTGTCTGTTAAATTAAACTCCGCCTACCCATATATTAGCTTATCAATCATTTATAAATATTTTTAACAGAAATGAGCCCACCATGAAGCTTTCTGGTTGCCATTTTGATATAAAGGAACGGAGCTTATAGCTTATGGTGAGTATACATGTGTTCTCATTTTCCACAGAACTGCTATATGGTAACTCTTTAACGGAGTCAATCTTACAAAACCTTGCAGTTTCAATTGACAATTTTGAGCCAGTTAATAATGTTGAACCATTCATTTCACAGATGAGTTGGGGTTGACCGGAGTAAGTAGACAGAACAGTGCGGAGCAAGTTTTCTAAATTGTTTAATTAAAGAAAAAGAAAAAGAAACAAACTCAGGTTTCAAAGATCATACATTTATACTCTTAATTATCTCAACATTGTTTGATTCCATGACAAAAAATTATCGTTCTCTTATATTGATGCCCAAGCAAGTGGGGAAGAGGGGCAATTGACTCCTTTTTCAATTACATATAGTATGTGTAACAAATAAAACAATTTGCTGGACAAATAATCATAATAAGCGCAAAAAATAATATAATAGGCAACCAAGTTATGGTTTGTGTCCCCCAAATCAATGTAATGTGTGTGCAAAATAAAATAGTGCGCGTTAAAAATAGCTATGATGTGCACACTAAATTGATATGATGTACGTACAAAATAAACACAAGGAACACACCAGATAATTAAATGCGCGCACAAAGTAATTATAAAGTGCGCATAAAATTTATATTGTTCTCACCAGATGATATAATTTGCGCACCAAATAAAATCAATGTGCGCATTAAAAAATGTGGAAGCTAGATAATAAATGCCCGCACAAGGTAATAAGAATCTGCGTCAAAAGTATTTAGCATGCTCATTTGATCATACAGCGCACACCAAATTAATGTTCATTTTAACACGTCTCATGGGTGTGTTCGACAAAAGAAAAAATACAAATTTGTATTAAATGAATAAATATTGTAAAAAATTGTATAATATTAAAAGAACGACATACAATTAAACGGTGTGTCCTGCATTGGCATTCGTCAAAGTCACCTGCGGCAGAATGGCCATGGTTTTTTTTTAATAGAATTTCTAATTGTGTTTCTTTATTTGGTATACAGTTGGATTATTACAATATTCAACGATTATATATTCAGAAGTTGTACTTTAATGCCTCAAAATTGTATCAGAAGTGGAAAAAGTTGCCAAATTCATGCCATATTTACAATGTTTTAAAGTTCTGATGTATCTCTTTAACATTTTCAAATTAAATAACGCTATCTGTATACATGCTGGGAGTGGCCAGCTTACGCCATTAATATCATGTTGTGGTATTTATATTTACAGATTTTCATTTAAAACAAAAGATCCGAATTCTTTAAAAAAAAAAATAATAATAATAAAAAATAAAAAAAAGTTGAATTATGAAAAACCGGAAAGTTTAAACCCATTATTAGACGTGTATGATGTCTACGTGAAAACAACATCTTATATAAATATCAAGTAACTCTTATTGTTTTAGATTCATTTTTGATTTCAAATAACATATTGAAGGACACTAAGAAATTTTCATAAAAACAAATTGGCATATCGAGTGCACCCTTTGAGTTTGATAAGTGTTATGATGAACCTTAAGATAATGTGTGCACCAAATCAATACGAGTACCAAGCAATTATTTACGGCACCAGCAAATATAATGTGCGCATCATATAGATATGTGTGTGCCAAATAATGTGCATATACAGAATATTATAAGAGTCGTCCGAGCTACTGTCATCCCTTTGCGACCGTCGTCTTCAATCTATTGTAAAGATAAAATATATATTTCAGAGTAATGGCTAGTGTCCTATGTGAACCTTGTAATGAGCGAGGTAAGATGAAGACATCTGTCCGTTGGTGTGTTAACTGTGAGGAATCGTTATGCACAGACTGTACAGAGAATCACCGAGCCATGAAGATATCCCGAAGTCATCATCTTATTGATATATCAGAAAAACCAACTGAAACCCAAATGTTCACCCAAACCTGTCTGAAACATGATGAATTACCATTTGAATACTTCTGCGTTGATCATGATGTCATTTGCTGCAAGGAGTGTCTTGTCGAGTCTCATCGCACATGTGTAAAGGCGATGTCAATAGATATAGCATCAAAGGGAGCTAAGCGATCCCAATCTTTTATAGATTCCGTCAAGCTCATTAACCATGCATTGAAAACAGCCAATGAATTTACAAAAGATAGGAGAGAACACATTGCAAGTCTCAATGAAAAGATAAGACATGTAAAGGACAAAATAACACATGCAAAACAAGAATGGATTAGTTATTTAGAATCACTTGATACGTCTTTATTAGACAATCTACAGAGACAAAAAGACAAAGTTGTAGAAAATGTACAAAAAGAAATGTTTGAAACGAAACAGATTGAAGAACACATAATAAAGCACAAAGATACATTTGAATTTGTAGAGAAACACGGATCTGACATGCAAGCATTTCTTCTAGCCCAAACTTTAAAAACAGATCTATCTGATATAGAAGAAAAAATAGCAACTTTAACAGAAAAGGCAAATTGTTCAATCTTTAAGTTTGAAGCCATTGAACCGTGCGATACAATGAAATCAATCGGATCCATTAGTATTGTAGAAAATCCATGCACAATTACATTTGTTCCCGTGAAAAAACGTCAATCACAAATGGCAGTTGTAGGTAGACATCAGATGTCGTCATTCATCCATGATTGTGATATTGACATCAAATTGCGCCATGGCAGAGTAAATATAGATGGAATAACAGTAATAGATAATGACATGATAGTACTCTGTGACAAGGGTCAGTCCCAACTACTGGTTTATAACAATAACAACCAGTACCAGGTCAAGACCAAGTATCAACCGAATGATATAACTACAATACCTGGTACTAATATGGTTGTGGTGTCTTCTGATGACAGTGACTATATACAATTTATAGATATAGTTAGAAAGAAGATATATAATGAAATACAAATCACTGGATCACAATTTGGAGGAATGGCAGCATCGAATACTAACTTATTTGTTGGTCGTAAAGGTTCAATACACGTCTTAGATCACCAGGGTCATCCGGTTAGAAAAATAAAAATGAAGTCAGAAGACCGTACACCGTGGTACATTACTATATGTAGTAGTGGTAACATATGTTACAGTGATAACGTTTCTTTGTATTCTATAAAACCTGATGGTGAAGAAGTATTTACCTATAACTCAGATGATCTACGTTGTGCACGGGGTGTAACAACAGATAACCATGACAACGTATACATAGTAGGTTATTATTCTAACAACATTCACAGACTTAGACCTGATGGTACATTTATAGACATTATACTGAAGAAGGAAAATAATATTAAATATCCAAGAACATGTTGTTTTAATAGAAACTACAGAAAGTTGTATATAGTTAACCAGAATGCCAGGATTATCTCTGTATATAACGTTGTGTGATTTGTGGTGACTTATACGGAATAAAATAAACTTCAAAGATAATAAAAAGGATAATAATCAGAGAATTTTAAAATTAACAAACTACTTTGATTCTAAATTAGGAAACGTTTGTTGTATTACAATGTCAACTGGTGTATGTATATCACTGTGTTGACAAATATTTGTGATAGACAGTTGATGTTGAGCGAATATTTTAATATTCAGGGTTATGAGGTTACGGTTAGGGTGTTGAACGTCACTTTCAAATATATTTCAGTTATATAGTAGCGGTTAGTTTTATTAGTGGAGGAAACCGGAGTACCCGGAGAAACCCACCGGCCGGTCAAAAGTCACTGAAAAACTTCATAACATAATGTTGTATCAAGTAGACCTCTCCTGAGTGGGATTCGAACTCACAATGTTAGTTGTGATAGGCACTGATTGCATAGGTAGTTGTAAATCCAACTACCATACGATCACGACTGCGACGGCCCCTTTCTAATATTCAATTGTATTTTATTGGAAAGAAATGTGAAAAAGGATTGAATTATCACATGTTTTTATCAAATGTTTGATTTTCTTTAGTTTCTTTTAAATTTTAACTTTTAATTAAAGGAATTAATCAATTATTAAAAAAATCGTCTCTGAAACCAGAGGGACAATTTTAACCAAACCTTCCCCGAATCACCTCTAGTGTGTTTAGTTCAAAGATTGTATCCGGTGATGATACCAATAGTCTCAACATGGCTGATGTCGATATAAAAATAGATCATTGCATGGGGTAAAACACACGTACAGGACCATGATATGCAAACTAAGCTAATTTTGACGCCCAAAAAGAAAAGGAACAAAAAGACAAACAGTGATCGACCAAAACTACACACACAACTAGAGATTGAAAACCGCAATACGTATGAACTCATGTATTGCGGTAATCCGCCCATGTGCTCCAGTTCTGTCCAATTACCTTTCTATTTTCATTTCTTTTAGATTTGTGTCTTCTGATAACTGCTTTAGTATCTTAAAACTTGCTTTGGAAATCACTGTACCAGAATATTATAATAAAAGAGATAAATACGTGTATTGCCTGACTCTTTATGAAGGCCTATATTAGCAATATCAAATGGCAGTCACTAATGATTGTGTTATCAACCAGAGCAGCCGGTAATACCCTGCTCGGTTTTATTCTTTCTTAATTCATCTTCGCATTCACACACAAATCCATGGGGGTTTGTAGGACTTGCTAAGCACAAATGGGACCACCCATGATTTAGTCCCGAACACACGTTTAATCCTAAAAAGAAAACTTTAGTTATTAGTTATGTGTGTTTAAAGTCACATTCAACAATATTTTGATAATATTAGTTTTACCCCGCCACTTTGTTTTATTGAAGTGCTGTACCAAACCCTGAAGTGAGCCGTCATGTATTTGTGTGTTAGGGGAATCGCTACCAAGCCTGTACCATGCCAGGAAGTGAGCCGTCATGTATTTGTGTGTTAGGGGTATCTTTACCAAGCCCGGAAGTGGGCCGTCATGTATTTCTGTGTTAGGGGCATCGTTACCAAGCCTATACCAAGCACTGAAGTGAGCCGTCATGTATTTGTGTGTTAGGGGAATCGTTACCAAGCCTGGACCAAGCCCTGAAGTGAGCCGTCATGTATTTGTGTGTTAGGGGTATCTTTACCAAGCCCGGAAGTGGGCCGTTATGTATTTGTGTGTTAGGGGTATCGTTACCAAGCCTGTACCAAACCCTGAACTGAGCCATCATGTATTTGTGTGTTAGGGGTATCGTTACCAAGCCTGTACCAA
>MJUT01011849.1:7461-19133 GCA_002080005.1 Gigantidas platifrons
ATAGGGTACACAATACGAAGAAAAACAAAACAAAAACAATCCAGAGAAACTGGCAACATAGGGTACACAATACGAAGAAAAACAAAACAAAAACTATCCAGAGAAACTGGCAACATAGGGTACACAATACGAAGACAAACACAACAAAAACAAACCAGAGAAACTGGCAACATAGGGTACACAATACGAAGGAAAACACACCACAATATGTGTTAGACACCACTGTAAACAAACAAACACAAATAACGTAAATAAAACACAACAAACAACAGAGGGTAAAGATGAACCGAACGTCGTTTTTATGCGGAAAATGGTAACGGACTACACGACACGGAACGTAAAGACATATAATAGCAGAAAATAAAAATAACTTATAAAAAGATGAACAACACGGACCTCACCAAAACCCGGGGGTGAACTCAGTTGCTCGCGAAGAATAAGCAGTTCCTGCTTCTTATAAAACACCCATCCTGTTACTCATATATATAGTCTTTGCAGTGAGAGAGGAAGGAAAACATGTTTCAAATGTCAAAAAATTTGATTTAAAGTCGGTTCAATAAAAACAATACAACATAAGCTATCAGGAGCTTTTCAAACCGACACGGATAATAAGTCACGTGTCATGGGTGTCATGGGAGTCCTAAGTTTCCATGATTTTTCTATTAGATTTTGGCACTGTTCTGACAGTGTGGTATATTTAGTTTGTCATTTCATTTTTTTCCTTAAATTTTATTACAATGGAGTTTTTTTATGACTGAAATTCTTTTGTTATAGGAAGACATAAATAGAATATCATCGACATGTGGTAAGAATGTTGTTGTCAAAGGCAACACAGCAGAATGGTGTAGTGTTGATTCAGGAGGTAGACTGTTTGTCGAACAACCATTAACGCAACACCCCGAACTCGTTTTAGAATTAACAGAAAGTGGCTATGCTGATGTAGGAATACTTACGGTTGATCCAAATTTCCTGTCAGATGTGACGCAGGTTGGAAGCTTAAGCGAATTCACCGTGATACAAAATGCCAAAATACACCACCAAACCGGAATAATCCAATTAAAGAGATCCCAAAATGGCGACAAAATTGTTCTTAGAACTGATGGTGAAGATCAATATTTCGAAGTAAACAAATCTGATGATATCTGGATTACTGTCAACATTATATATGGCACCCTTAAAGTACAAATTAGTAAGTATTTACTCAAGATAGCGAGTACAAGAGTGAGTGAGTGATTGTTGTTTAACACCAATTCAGCAATTTTTCAGCTATACCATGACGAGAAACAAGTTAATTTGCAATGAGATGATGATGGTGGCGAGGACAAGAGTTCAACTGTAATCAAGGATAAAACTGAACTAGGGCTCAGTGCCGTCTTAACGCATGGACACGATAGGCAGTTGCCGTGGGTCCCCAAGAGCATAGGGGCCCAGGTTAATCTATATATATGTTGTATGTGCTTTTTTATGTTTAAGCACTGGCTGTGTTGGAAGTACCAATATAATAAATATATGTTTAATTTTATCGACCATTTACATTTTTATTCCTGTGAGTGGTTGTATAGGTAGGACCCCAGTGCACTGCTTTGCCAGGGGCCTATAATACTGTTAAAACGGTCCTGTTAGGGCACAGCAACTCCAAGACAACTACTAAAATTTGACATAGGGAACTGAAAATGTACAGATAGTAGCTCAGGTGGATACTATAATTTTGAATATTTAAATGTGAAAAGTCGGTTGCTGGGTTCCAAGGAATATTTGCTGGAAACTAAAATTGTTAATATAGTGAGCCCAGTAATCTTCACAGGAATTGCTATGTTTGGCACTGTTGTACTTCACATTGTATGTTTCAATAAATCTACATTCGAATCCCACTCAAACGATACAAGTTGTAAGTGACTTACGACAGGTCAGTGATTTTCTCCGGATATTCCGGTTTCCTGATATAGCTGAAATATTATTGAAAGTGGCGTTAAGCATCATAAACCAACCGACAAAGCTTCACTATGCCCTTAAATGAACCACCATTATAACAAAAAGGGTGCCATGGGTCTGTTTAAAAAAGAAATAGTCCATATTTATTATAGAATAAACATATAGACCTGAAATATACAAAAAACAAATAGTCCATATTTATTATAGAATAACATATAGATCTGAAATATACAAAAAACAAATAGTCCATATTTATTATAGAATAACATATAGATCTGAAATATAGAAAAACATAATAATCCAGATCTATTATAGAATAAACATGTGGACCTGAAATAAACAAGAAACAAATAGTCCATATTTATTATAGAATAAAGACATAGACCTGTAATATACAAAAAACAAATAGTCCATATTTATTATACAATATACATATAGACCTGAAATATACAAAAAACAAATAGTCCATATTTATTATAGAATATACATATAGACCTGAAATATACAAAAAACAAATAGTCCATATTTATTATAGAATAAACACATAGACCTGAAATATACAAAAAACAAATAGTCCATATTTATTATAGAATAAACACATAGACCTGAAATATACGAAAACAAATAGTCCATATTTATTATAGAATAAACACATAGACCTGAAATATACAAGAAACAAATAGTCCATATTTATTATAGAATAAAGACATAGACCTGTAATATACAAAAAAGAAATAGTCCATATTTATTATAGAATATACATATAGACCTGAAATATACCAAAAAACAAATAGTCCATATTTATTATAGAATAAAAAAATAGACCTGACATATGCTAAAAAAAAAAAAATTAATCTATACTTGCAGATTAAGCAAGTAAAGGACTAGTTCTTTCTATTTAGTATCTCCATAATATCATGTTGTTTCAAAATTTCAGCAAAATCAGTTTTGGCGTATATGTACAATTGAATCTCGTTTTGTCGAAGTCGAAGTCGAAGATACCGATCATTGTACTTCGAGTATTCGAGCTACTATATATAGACCAACTATTTACGAGGGACCGCCGTGGTCTTGATCGTATGGTAGTTGGATTTAAAACTACCTGTGCAACCAGTGCCTAACGTTATATATGAGTTCGAATCTCGCTCGTGGCGAGATATAATCGATACAACATTATGTGATAAAGTTTGTCAGTGACTTGCTGCATGTCGGTTGTTTTTGTCTAGGTTCTCCGGTTTCCTACATCAATAAAACTGACCACCACGATATAACAGAAATATTGTTGAAAGTGTCGTTAAACACCAAAATA
Source organism: Gigantidas platifrons (assembly GCA_002080005.1). Taxonomy (NCBI): domain Eukaryota; kingdom Metazoa; phylum Mollusca; class Bivalvia; order Mytilida; family Modiolidae; genus Gigantidas; species Gigantidas platifrons. The sequence continues at coordinate 10,703 of MJUT01011849.1, forward strand.
TCTACCCAGAAATATTATATTCGAGTTGTCCAATGAGATGTTGTCTCCACTAGTGACACTAGTCATGCTACTCTTGTCACAAACCCGGTAATACGTCATGAATGAGGTAACGGTGAAATTGTAATTACGACAAACGGAACATATCACGTGGTCATTTGTGACACAGATATTCCGTAAGAAGAGTTTGAAGATATCAAAGGGAGGTAATCAGAATCCGTATATCGAAGAAGAACAGAAAACTCAATGGCCAAAAGAAAAAGCACAGACAACAATCTATAAAACATACACATAAAACTAAAGATCGAGTAACACGAAAACACCACAAAAAAACCCGTGGACGAACTCAGGTGCTCCGGAAGGGTAAGCAGTTCCTGCTCCACTAGCATGTTTTTGTTGAATACAAGACTGTTATATTTATGATATTTTTTTTTTCAGATTCAGGATTTTTTTTTAAAATTTCAGCAGTAAAGAGGGGAGAAAATACATCTATCAGCTCCAATCAACGAGAAGCGCATTTAAATATTGTAAACCCTTGTGCCGTCTGTTTTTTTGAGAGGCCCATCATGAGAGGTGAAACGCTGTGTTTTAGTGTTGAACCAATCGTTAGAGATGGGAGGGCCACACAATTTAGTTTTAAAGTAGCAATAACGGAAATACATCCAGAAGAATTCTTGCCAGCAAAGCCATATATATATGATATAACATTCCTCCCCGTTTCCCATTTTGAAAACTCATTCAAGAAAGTGCAAGGCGAGATTGCGTTTCAGTATACCACCGAAGGAGTAGCTAGCGTTCAGTACAAAACAAATCAATTCATTTTACATAACATTACATTTGAGAAATCATATCTCCTTATAGAGTTATGTAAGGTAAAACTTAAATATCTGTATAAAAGAAACGAATCCCTTCAGACGGAACTGTATAAAGGAAACGAATCCCTTCAGACGGAACCTTTTGCACAAGTAACGGAAACTACATCGTCGGCAAGTCCAAGATCAATCGACTATACAGATGAACCTAATGGTCCAGTAATACCGACTGGTCCGTCAGCAAATGTACCGCATGATCCAGAATTACCGACTAGTCCGTCAGCAAATGTACCGCATGATCCAGAAATACCGACTGGTCCATCATCAAAGGTTCCGGATAGTCCAGCAATACCGACTGGTCCGTCAGCAAATGCACCGTATAGTCTAGGAATACCGGATGTTACAGCAACAACAACTGACGAGTTCGACAGTAAAAATGAGTTGGATTTAATCAGGCGAGAGGTAGATAACCTATCGATAAAAAGCAACGAAAATAACGAATCGATCAATGACGATCTGCTACCTGTTAGAGGTGAGGCGGAATGTTATCTGTGGAAACAAAACGATCTTCACCAAGCAGTAGAAGGTATATATAAGAGATTACAGTCCATTGAAGAACGTCTGCGCAACAATACTAGCAAAGACGCTTCGTTATCTGATATAAAAGAGATAAAAAGGATGCTTGCAGGATTTTCTGCAGAACCGGTGAAACTACGTGTAAAAGCAAATGTTCAGATCTCAGAAGAAGACGACCGTTCGGTGTTTGAAGTTATTCAGCCAAATTTTACCGAATTTGTACAATTACTTGACACAGTTCCTTTCTTGGATCGTATGTTTCAAAGGGACCACTTGACCCTCGAGGAGTACGAGCGTATTAGAATATCAAGTCAAACGAACCGAGTCGACGCCAATAGGGAGCTTTCCCTTATAATATTCCGTAGACAGAGTGTTGACCTTACAATATTTAAACAATACTTAATAGAGACAAAACAAGATGGCGTTTTAAGCATTTTATTTCCAAAGTAATGAACATTTTTGATTAATATGTTTGGCGCCAACATGGATCTAACTAGTATAATACTCCTTAGACATAGTGTGGATCTCTAACAATGTTAAAACAATGTTTAATAGAGACAAAACAAAATGGCGTTTTAGTCAAATTATTTCCAAGGAAGTAAAAACAAAATGGAGGTGAAGATGGATATGTTCTCAGAATATACAGTATTATAATATAGTATCAAATATTTCATGTAGATTTCTTTGTAAAATAAAGATGCAATACTTGTCGATATTTTTACTAGTCTTCCTTTATAATATACCTAAAAAAGAGAATTTCCGAATGAGTTAAAAATATTGCATCTTGACCGATATTGCATTCCATTCTTTCTCCTTTAAGCTTGATACGCACTAGAGAGGTTCCGAGTAAAACGATATTTGTGCGCAAGCAGACGAGAGATTAACACGATTGGCGGAATTATATTGAATACATGCTGCAAAGAATTGCTGCAAATGTTACACCACCAGAAATGAATATTAAATTCGGCGGTGAAAACGTTGAAATAATTAATAATCATAAACATTTAGGTGTCACACTGTCCTCAGATGGAAACTGGACAACCCATATAGATAATATTACAAAGTCTGCTTTAAAACAGGTTTATGTACTAAGGAAACTAAAATTTGCACTTTCCAAAAAAAGCTTGTCTAATATTTATATAACTTTTATATGACCGCTTTTGGTATATGCATGCGAATTGTGGGATGGGTGTTTTGAATATGATTCTGAAAAAATAGAAAAAATACAACTGGAAGCTTCAAGAATAGTAACAGGGCTAACGGAATTTTCAAGTTTGGAAGCATTATATTTTGAAACATGCTGGGAAACCTTATCAGAAAGGCGTAGACAACGTAAATTAACAACTTTTTATAAAATGCATAATAAATCATGTCCTCAATATCTAAGTGAATACTTACCTCCAGTTGTATCTGACGTCAGTGGATACAACCTTAGAAATAATGAAAAATATGTACTCTCCAGATGTAGATTACGAATACGTGAAAAATCCTTTGTACCATCTTCTGTCCGACTTTGGAATGATCTTAGTCCAACTATTAGAAATTTACAAACTATTTCACAATTTAAACTAAAAATAAAAGGTGAACAATTTAGACCCCCGGTATATTATGGTGAAGGATTAAGACAATTTAACATATTGCATACAAGGTTACGGCATCAATGTAGTTCTTTAAAAGCTGACCTAACTAAAATTCATGTAGTGAACGATCCAAAATGTTCCTGCGATTCGCCTATTGAGGATGCCATTCATTACCTTTTAGAATGTCAATTATATAATAACCAAAGGATATTGTTATTCAAAGACTTAATTAATATGAATATCGAGATTAATATTGAAACACTATTGTTTGGAAATGATACATATACTGATCTTATTAATTCGAAAAGTTTTGAGATAGTTCGGTGTTTTATTAAACAGACAAAAAGCAGTCAAACCTGCCCAAACGACCACCTTCATTAAACGACCACCTGCTATAAACGACCACTTTTATCCTCCCCGACGATTTATACTATACATTTTAACTGGATTCAACGACCACCTGCATAACGCGACCAACGACCGCCAAAATGCCTTCCGAAACGACCACTTCAACTTTTTTCAACGACCACTAACTCTTTTGCATGATGAGCTTACAACAAAAATGTGGAAACTGACAGGGGATGTTCCCCAAAGTTCACATTCATTTTCCGTATACGCAAACCGGAAGTGATTTTTTTGTACCCAAAATAATGTTTTCTCTATTACTGTCGTTTTTAATTAAAAATATGTTTATTTTTTTTTAATATTTCTGCCTTTTTGGCATTTTCGTGCGGGTTTAAAATTTATTAAATGATTTGTTGTTCCCAGATCGAATTTGCATGGTGTACATCATGACCACGTGGTTTAAAAATTAGGACGTAAACAATAAATCGAAGGTTGTTTACACCCAAGGGTTTGTCTTAATTAAAGGTGAATAGAAATCGATTTTACAAGCTTTTGAGTTGTTTTATAATTAAAAGAAAGTTTTAAAACATGGCTTCTAAAAGGAAATTTTTAACTTTGAACGAACGGATAAAAGTTATAGAGTTACTGATGTGCCAAATTATTTTCATAGACTATTTTAATTCTTTAATGGAATTTTATAAACTCTAACTTTTAAAATGTTCTATATTTCTACAACCTTTTAACATATTATATACCATGTGCATGTTTAATCAAATACATTTATATTTATTATTAATGATTCAATCATTTAACTCGTAGTAGAATAACAACGATCTATGACCACATTATTTTTCAGCTGTATCGTTGAACCTGTATTAAAGGACCACCTGCTGCAAGAGACCACTTTTGCATTCTCCCCTGAGTGGTCTCTTAATACAGGTTTGACTGTGTATTTTGTTTTTCTCTGATTTTTCTTCCTTTTTTCCTCGTTTGTATTAATTCATGACTCCTTTGTTTACCTCTTATTTCTAATACTATGTTGTATATGTTTTGCTGTCATTATATATTATGTGTATTATTTATGTAAGGAGAGAACTTAATATAAGTTGCAATAACTTGTATCCAATCCTATTGCCTAATTTATCGCAATAAAATATTATTACTACTACGCACACCGAATTATTTGTCTTGACCAATAAGACTGCCATTGCCACCTTTGTAATAATTAAATTTTATTATTGAATAAACGTTAGAGAAAATCGAAGGGCCAATCAAAAATGGACAATCCAGAGACACAGACAACATTTTTTTCATAACGAAGACAATCAAAACAAAACACAACACACAGAAAACTAAAACAACGAGCAACACGGACTGTAGATTCTTAAAAAAAAATCAACGAGACCCATGGTGGGTTTAGTTGATTAGGGGTTAGGGTCGTGGTGTTTAACGCCACTTTTAAACAATATTACGGTAATATCGTGGCGGTCAGTTTTATTAGCAGGAGTACCTAGTGAAAACCATACCTGCCGCAAGTTACTGACAAACGTTATCACATCATGTTGTATGACAAGTCACTGACAAACGTTATCACATAATGTTGTATGACAAGTCACTGACAAACGTTATCACATAATGTTGTATGACAAGTCACTGACAAACGTTATCACATAATATTATACTTTACGTTTTATTTTCCCTATTTGTCTTTGTTAGCGCAGCCGGTCCAAATAACGTTATATGGACCGGCAGTGGACTGCCTCGTTTTCGAGTCTTTATTTCGGGAGATAATTGGGCTTGTTTTTGGACGCGAAGTATAATATAAGAAATAGTTCACGGCACTTCGGGCCATATGGCAGTTTATGGACCGGTCTGTCACCCACAAAATACTATATGGACCTCAGCTTCGCTTCGATCCATATAATATTTTGGATGGGTCAGCTTCGCTTCGATCCATATAATATTTTGTGGGTGACATCCCGGTCCATAAACTGCCATATGGCCCTCAGTGCCGTGAACTATTTGTTAAATGTTGTATGACAAGTCACCGACAAACGTTATCACATAATGTTGTATGACAAGTCACTGACAAACGTTATCACATAATGTTGTATGACAAGTCACTGACAAACGTTATCACATAATGTTGCACCGAGTACACTTCGCCATGAGCGGGATTCACTGTGATGCCAAGAGTCTTTCCAAATGTGCAACTTTTTGTTTATCAGCGGTCAAATTCGGTATTCAGAGTAATTGTGATTAATACTTTTGGAGAAATCATGATATAAACACAAATATTAATTTTTAACGTCATTATTCCCTATATACCTATATTATTTTTGAACACAAAAACTTAAATGTGTCTTTAAATCGTGATTTCTCCAAAAGTATTAATCATAAAATTATTTCAAAATTATCAGAAAAAGTAGCAACCAATTCTGAGATTATTGGTGTAAATTTCATCAAAATCTGACCGGAAATGACTTCAGGATATTGATTTTAAAAAATGTGGTTTTATATGAAATATATAGTAAATTATTTGAGTGGGAACAGATATATGGCACATAACTGTAGTTACACGATGGGTGCCACCTGTAGACATGTAACCGTTAACCCTCCCAGAGCACATGAGTTCATTCCCTGGTTTTTAGTGGGGTTTTGTTGCTCACAGCTTTCTGTGTAGTGTTTTGTAAAATCAAACTGACAAAAACGAGCAACAGGGACCCAACCAAAGCAACCTGGGATGAACCAAAGTACTTACAAAGGATAATCAGTTCCTGTTACTTATAAGACATCTACCGTGTTACTCAATATAGTCAAGGCGGGTAAAGGGAAACAACCTTTACACAACTATTACATTTTTCTGATGTCGCACTTCTGTTCGGACAGTGGAATTTTTTTTAAGAATCTGCAGTTTATTCTTTTGTTTTTGCGCATAATTATGAACATTAGCCTTATACAATTTTAGGCGTAAGACGTGTTTTAAATATTTTAGGACTTGCGGGTATCGAACCTCTGCTGGACTTTTAAAGTCTGTTTTAAGTTTGACAACTTCAATCTCACAAACCGGCTACGATGATCATAAGCATCGTGATTAACGCCACTTCCAAAAATATTTCGGTCAATCGTGCTCTCATTTTGATTGGTGGAGGAAACAGGAGTACCCAGAGAAAAACACAAACCGGTCGCAATTCACTGACAAACGTTATTACATAATGCTGTATCGAGTACACCTCGACATGAACGGGATTCGCTGTGATGCTAAGAGTCTTTCCAACTCTTCAACTTTTTGTTTATTAGCGGTCAAAAGTAATTGTGATACTAGTTACACGACGGTCGCCACTAGTGGAGCAGGATTTTCTAACCCTCCCAGAGCACCTGAGTTCATTCCCCGGTTTTTAGCTGTGTAGTGTTTTGTAAAATCAAATTTAAAAATCGTAGAAAGAGACAAAATCGAAAGCTTTAACACGCATGCCCATGACCTCTGACTTTCCTGGATTGGTACAAGCACTTCAACAAAATAAATTGAGGGGTTAATCTTAGACTTACGACTTTTTGTGAAATCGACCCCACATTGTTAGAACAATTCTAAAGTCAAATATGAAAATCGCAAAAAGAGGGAAAAATACCACATTGTTAGAACAATTCTAAAGTCAAATATGAAAATCGCAAAAAGAGGGAAAAATTCCACATTGTTAGAACAATTCTAAAGTCAAATATGAAAATCGCAAAAAGAGGGGAAAATATCACATTGTTAGAACAATTCTAAAGTCAAATATGAAAATCGCAAAAAGAGGGAAAAATACCACATTGTTAGAACAATTCTACAGTCAAATATAAAAATCCTAAAAAGAGGGGAAAATACCACATTGTTAGAACAATTCTAAAGTCAAATATGAAAATCCTAAAAAGAGGGAAAAATACCACATTGTTAGAACAATTCTAAAGTCAAATATGAAAATCGCAAAAAGAGGGGAAAAATACCACATTGTCAGAACAATTCTAAAGTCAAATATGAAAATCGCAAAAAGAGGGGAAAAATACCACATTGTTAGAACAATTCTAAAGTCAAATATGAAAATCGTAAAACCCGATAAAGGTTATTCCAGAAACGCGTCGTGCGCACTAAATTTGATATCTACGTTTTTATCACTATCACTCGGTCGATACCTCTGCTGGTGGACTAGTTATCCCCGAATGTATCATCCCACCATGAGTGAGTGCTTCGGCTCTGACATGATTTATTAGATATATCTATTATTGAAATGTACAGTTAATAAAAATGTAATTACATGTATTATCAAAACTAAGATTCTTCTCCCTAATATAGGTGGCCTAAGTCGATATCCTTTTTAGGTCCTTTTGTTTTAATTCACCCTAACACCTTTAAATTATTTGGTTTTCCAATCGTTCTAATTTAAGCGTACCTGACAAAGGTAACTCCAGAAATGACATCGTGCACACTAAATATGATTTCTATGTTTTTCATTGTCGTCAATGGCGTTCAATGCAATAAAAGGTACACCACACACTTTTATTTTCTCGAATACACAAGATGTGCATCAATGAGGATGTGTTTCCACTGTGTGTGGTTTCTAGAGCTGATAAATGTTAACAATTTACAGTTAAATCACTATATTTGCTTTGGAATTATCTCCCATTACCGGTTTTCAGTAGTTGATTGTTGCGTTCCACACGTAAATAAACCATGGTATATTGTCCCCTGTTTCTGAGTGCAGTCAGGACCGTCTTAACAGCATTAGAGACCCCCGGGCAAATCAGCGCACTGAGACCCCTCCACACACAAGCGCTCAAAATGTAAATGTAATTGGTCATACAATTAAAAATATTTCCAGCACTGTAATGGTACTTCCAACAAAATCAGTGTTTAAATATTAAAAGACATGCCGTACAAAAAATACAGAGATTAGCATATGGACCCTATGCTCGTGGGACCCCCGGGCTACTACCCAGCGTTCCCTGCGTTAAGACGGCACTGTATGCAGTCGTGGATGCGTTCATTTGGTAATTAAATGTTAACGAGAACAGAACAGAACAGAACATAATTTTTATTGGTTAACACATTAAATAGAAAACAAAGTAACTATTAAATGAATCTAC